>WNWK01000047.1:107500-252500 GCA_009830355.1 Cherax destructor
ATATAACCTAAGTGTTCAGTGAGCCATTAATCAGGTTAAGAATGACGGACCAAATTAGTTCCTGAAAAAGACGGTAAACGCTACAGACATTCCCATAATCTCTGATATAACCTTGACCACTCTTGACTTCAAAGAAACCACTGATTGTATGCCCATGCACTTCATATTCATGGAACCCCATATTCATCAAGAAACCCTTATCACGTACCTTAAATATTCTACTAAGGAGCCTGGACACAAAGTAATCCCACAGTCATTAAATCCCACTAATATTGCCTCACTCCACACAAGTGGCAGTAAAACAATTGCAAAAATCTATAGAGTGATAGTAGCACTTACGGTCTACATTATCAAGAATTTTGAAAGGTTTTAAGAATCTGGATTGCCAGTCACATGGAATCAGGGTAACTGCACAACCCAGGTCAACAAGGGTTCATAACAGGTCGCTCCTGTCTCTCACAAATGCTGGATCTTTACGACATGGTCTTGGATACACAAGAAGACAAGCAAATTGCAGTTGCAATAAACGATGACTTTGCAAAAGCCTTTGACAAGTGCGACTATGGGGTAACTGAGCACAAAATGCATGCAAGTGGAATAGCTGGAAAAGTGAACAGATGGATATTTAACTTCCTAAATAATAGAACTTAAAGGGATATCAGGGGCTGTTGTAGTGAAAAGATCTGTTCCTCAAGGCACGGTGCTCACCCCACGTCTCTTTCTCATTCTTATATCTGACAGGGACAAAATCCATAGCATTGTATCATCCTTAGCTGACGATATTAGAATCTGTATGAAAGTGGCATCCACAGAAGACAAAGGAAGCCTCCAAGCTGATTTAAACCAAGTCTTCCAGTGGGCTACTGACAACAATATGATGTTCATTGAGGACAAATTTCAGTCACAACACTTCGGAAGTATGAAGGAAATTAAAACAAGATGGAAGTACAAGACGAGCTCAATCACTCAACAGTGTAAGTCAGCTGTGACGGACCTGGGAGTGTTATGTTAGAAGATCTCACATTCAAGGAGAATAACAATGTTATTATCGCAGCTGTAAAGAAAATGACAGGTTGGATAACGAGCTTTCAAAACAAGAAATACCAAGCCAATGATGAAACGCTTCTGGTCACTCTCTCTAGAGTGGAATATTGCTGTGTACTAGAGTGGAATATTGCTGTGTACTAGAGTGGAATATTGCTGTGTACTAGAGTGGAATATTGCTGTGTACTAGAGTGGAATATTGCTGTGTACTAGAGTGGAATATTGCTGTGTACTAGAGTGGAATATTGCTGTGTACTAGAGTGGAATATTGCTGTGTACTAGAAGTAGTTTTCAAGGCTGGCAAAAATTGTTGAAGTGGAAAACGTACAGAGAACCTTCATAGCTTGTATAAACTCAGTAAAGTACCTAAATTACTGGGAGCGCTTGAAGGCCATCGAACTGTATTCTTTAGAATGCAGGCGAGAAAAATACATCATAATCTACACCTGGAAGATGCAGAAGGGAATGGCCCAAATCTACACACCAACATCACTAAATATATCAAAAAGGTTGACAGACAGTGCAAGATACCTCCAATAAAAAGCAGCAAGGGGGCTATAGTACACTGATAGAAAACTCATTAAGTGTAAAGGGACCACAACTCTTCAACACCCTTCATGCATAAGGGGGATTACCAATTAACCCCTGACTGACTTCAAGAGGGAACTTGAATCATCTAAACAGTTCCTGATCAACAGGACTGTGGTGCATACATTTAACGGCGGGCACCACAGATAAGCCTTGTCTTAGTTCTCCAGGCCTGCCAGGGCAATATAACCCTCGAGACAGGTCACAGGCATGACAGATGGTATGGCGAGCAACATACGAGAGTGGAGAAGAGATTAAAAAAAGAAGGGGGAAAATTGCCCTGCCTTCCTTGGGATAATTTTCTGGTGTTGTACCTTCCTCTGATCCTCTCTCCCTTACCTACACTGAAGCTCTCCTCTTCCCTCTCTCTCTTACCTACTTTCTCTTCTCTCCACTTCTGGCTTCTCACTCTCCTTCGTTCTTTGGTCACTCCTGCCAATACTTTTATTTTTCCTTTCCTTCCAATATATCTGCTGTATTTCCACTTTTCTTAAGCTGGTCTTGGTCTCCATTCCCCGGGTCTTTCCCCCTCCCTTCCCCTTCCTCTCAGGGCAGGTAATAATCCAGGAACCTGGCAGGGTCAAGGCTAACACTTCACGCTGACATAAAGAGCTGAGTCGTGTGTTACCTGCTGACTACCTGCTGAGTCCTGTGTTACCTGCTGACTACCTGCTGAGTCCTGTGTTACCTGCTGACTACCTGCTGGGGCTTCCGGGGATCATCGCCTCTCCCCCCCCCCGGCCAGTTCTTCAATCCTGCTGGTTGATGACATTTTAATGTTAAACTGTTGGTGCTTACTGTTCGCAATTCGTCGTAGGCACCACAATCCGTCTGATCAAAACAGTTTACAAGAACTTAACAAGTTGCCTCTACAATCAAGGGATCCTATAATTCCCACTTGAAGGAAAGGAGTCTTTTGTTTATTTCTCAAATCTTTACAAAGTCCTGAAGCCTTCATGCTTATTAGTTATCGTTTAGTGTACTTACCACATCCCTGCTCTTCATTTAGAATATTTTACACAGATTATCGTGCCTCCCACGTAAAGAATAATTACAACGTGCAGATTTAGGGCCTTGCCAGTAAGCGCAGCTGCCTACTTCCCCTATCCTCTTAAGAGGTCTTTAACACTCCCCCAGCGTGTCCACTATCCACCACCCTACCATCGACACTCCTCTGCAGTCTCTAGCAGCAACAGCAGCTCACACCTATGTACGTCACTGAGCAGCGGAGTGGATAACTCGTCTTGTGAATTCCACTGACAAACCATACCACGGGTGAGGTTCGAACCCTCGGTCAGAGAGTCTCAAAACTCCAGACCGTCGCGTAACAGACCGTCGCGTCCACTGACAGATTGCTGACAATATTGAACAGAAGACAAACTTCACAACACAATCTTTATACTGAGTCAACATTTCCACTTTCTCCTCCACAACTTCTTCACCTTCTACGCCACCTATAGCCACTTTCTGCGCAGAGGTGACAGCTCAACTCGAAAGCTTTACCAAATTCACCCCTCCAATTACCGCCCATCAGCCACTCCCTTAAACCTCTCAACCACTTCCCCTTTCAATTCTTATCGACCGGCTTCAGTCAAGGGTCCGAGTGTACCTACTAGTGAAACTGTGTACATTGTCTGCCTCTTATCATTTCTTCGTTTTAATTCTTGCCACCCACTCACAAAACAACGAAAAACACTTCCTAACGGCCATATGTTTCATTTGCATCTTTAGTTATACCATGATAGTGTACCATGGTGGTATACGACAGCAGTGTACCATGGTGATGTACGACAGCAGTGTACCATGGTGGTGTACGACAGCAGTGTACCATGGTGATGTACGACAGCAGTGTACCATGGTGGTGTACGACAGCAGTGTACCATGGTGATGTACGACAGCAGTGTACCATGGTGGTGTACGACAGCAGTGTACCATGGTGGTGTACGACAGCAGTGTACCATGGTGGTGTACGACAGCAGTGTACCATGGTGATGTACGACAGCAGTGTACCATGGTGGTGTACGACAGCAGTGTACCATGGTGATGTACGACAGCAGTGTACCATGGTGGTGTACGACAGCAGTGTACCATGGTGGTGTACGACAGCAGTGTACCATGGTGATGTACGACAGCAGTGTAACATGGTGGTGTACGACAGCAGTGTACCATGGTGGTGTACGACAGCAGTGTAGCATGGTGGTGTACGACAGCAGTGTACCATGGTGATGTACGACAGCAGTGTAACATGGTGGTGTACGACAGCAGTGTACCATGGTGGTGTACGACAGCAGTGTACCATGGTGGTGTACGACAGCAGTGTACCATGGTGGTGTACGACAGCAGTGTACCATGGTGGTGTACGACAGCAGTGTACCATGGTGTACGACAGCAGTGTACCATGGTGATGTACGACAGCAGTGTACCATGGTGGTGTACGACAGCAGTGTACCATGGTAGTGTACCATTATAGTGTACCATGGTGATGTACGACAGCAGTATACCATGGTGATGTACGACAGCAGTATACCATGGTGATACACGACAGCAGTGTACCATGGTGATGTACGACAGCAGTGTACCATGGTAGTGTACCATGGTGATGTACGACAGCAGTATACCATGGTGATACACGACAGCAGTGTACCATTATAGTGTACCATGGTGATACACGACAGCAGTGTACCATGGTGGTGTACGACAGCAGTGTACCATGGTAGTGTACCATGGTGATGTACGACAGCAGTGTACCATGGTAGTGGGGTTTACTGTGAACACAGACGACGCCGGCCTCATAAACACTTGTCAAACCGCTAAAAACCAACAGACTAATTAGGATAAAACTGTTCTCGTAAATCTGCTTTGCATTTCTCCGCTTATTAGCGGCCGGTGATCTTCAGAGGGAAGGATGAGGGAGATCCCTGGGGTGATGAGAGGGTGGGGAGGCGAGAGCAAGAGAAAGCAAGGACTGAAGAGAGAGAGAGAGAGAGGAGAGAGAGAGAGAGAGAGAGAGAGAGAGAGAGAGAGAGAGAGGAGAGAGAGAGAGAGAGAGAGAGAGAAGAAGAGAGAAGAGAGAGAGAGAGAGAGAGAGAGAGAGAGAGAGAGAGAGAGAGAGAGAGAGAGAGAGAGAGAGAGAGAGAGAGAGAGAGAGAGAGAGAGAGAGAGAGAGAGAGAGAGAGAGAGAGAGAGGAGAGAGAGAGAGAGAGAGAGAGAGAGAGAGAGAGAGAGAGAGAGAGAGAGAGAGAGAGAGCGCAGCATCACTGTAGGTGGGTAGTGGATACATTTGCACTGCCTTCTGTCTCCTCCTCGCTGCAACAAACACTATGCCTCTCTCTCTCTCTCTCTCTCTCTCTCACACACACACACACACACGTGTCAACACCACTAACACCACATACATTCTTCATTTTAAATCCAACAAATTATGTTCTTGTCACAAATTCCACAACAATTCGACTACCATCATCGTGCTCATCTCAGAATGCACACACTTCCAAGCCGCGCCATATCTGAAGTGTCTCTTAACCAGCGTGTACAGCTGCGTCATCTGTAAACAGTGACAATTCTCCTGAAAATGGTATAAAATATTGACAAGTTAAGATTAAGGCATGTGCAACAGTTGGGTATCTGTGTTGATGAAACGTTTCGCCCATACTGTAGGCTTCTTCAGTCAAATACAAAGATTTGTATTGGACTGAGGAAGCCATGTGTGGAGAAACGTTTCTTCAATAAACATTCCCAGATGTTGTAAAGGTGTCTCAATCTTCACGATATCAATAACACAAACACGAATATTAAAACGCGTTTACGTTTAAATATTCGTGTCTTAAATCTGACGAAGAATAAATACTTCATTGTTCGTAGAAGTTATTTACAACAAATTATATCTACAACGCATATTCCATTATTTCAAAGGCAAGTTATTCAAATAAAAAAGTGGATAAATGGAGGCAAGAGCGCTTCTTTGATGAACAAACAAAATAAATGTATTTCTAGCGTGATGTGATCGTTGAGAGAAAGAGGGAGAGGGACGAAAGGGGAGTAGGGAAGGAGAAATAGAAAGATGGAAGGAAAAGAGGGAAAGAAGGAAGGGGAAGGCCTCTTCATTATACTGATGTTATCTCCTGAAGGGCACCAGGTCATCAATAGTCGCCAACATGGTCAACACATCACAAACAAATAACACACTAGCGTTATGCCCCAAACATCCCCATCTGTGTGGTATACAAGTGTAGATCAAAGACTCCTGACTAGCACACACCAAGCTGTGTCCTGACTAGCACACACTAAGCTGTGTCCTGACTAGCACACACCAAGCTGTGTCCTGACTAGCACACACCAAGCTGTGTCCTGACTAGCACACACCAAGCTGTGTCCTGACTAGCACACACCAAGCTGTGTCCTGACTAGCACACACTAAGCTGTGTCCTGACTAAGCACACACCAAGCTGTGTCCTGACTAGCACACACCAAGCTGTGTCCTGACTAGCACACACCAAGCTGTGTCCTGACTAGCACACAAGCTGTGTCCTGACTAGCACACACTAAGCTGTGTCCTGACTAGCACACACCAAGCTGTGTCCTGACTAGCACACACCAAGCTGTGTCCTGACTAGCACACACCAAGCTGTGTCCTGACTAGCACACACCAAGCTGTGTCCTGACTAGCACACACAAGCTGTGTCCTGACTAGCACACACAAGCTGTGTCCTGACTAGCACACACCAAGCTGTGTCCTGACTAGCACACACCAAGCTGTGTCCTGACTAGCACACACCAAGCTGTGTCCTGACTAGCACACACCAAGCTGTGTCCTGACTAGCACACACCAAGCTGTGTCCTGACTAGCACACACCAAGCTGTGTCCTGACTAACACACACCAAGCTGTGTCCTGACTAGCACACACCAAGCTGTGTCCTGACTACACACACCAAGCTGTGTCTTGACTAGCACACACCAAGCTGTGTCTTGACTAACACACAAGCTGTGTCTGACTACACACACCAAGCTGTGTCCTGACTAGCACACACCAAGCTGTGTCCTGACTAACACACACCAAGCTGTGTCCTGACTAGCACACACCAAGCTCTGTCCTGACTAGCACACACCAAGCTGTGTCCTGACTAGCACACACCAAGCTGTGTCCTGACTAACACACACCAAGCTGTGTCTTGACTAGCACACACCAAGCTGTGTCCTGACTAGCACACACCAAGCTGTGTCCTGACTAGCACACACCAAGCTGTGTCCTGACTAGCACACACCAAGCTGTGTCTGACTAGCACACACCAAGCTGTGTCCTGACTAGCACACACCAAGCTGTGTCCTGACTAGCACACACTAAGCTGTGTCGACTAGACACAAAGCTGTGTCCAGACTAGCACACACCAAGCTGTGTCCTGACTAACACACACCAAGCTGTGTCTGACTACACACACCAAGCTGTGTCGACTACACACACCAAGCTGTGTCACTAACACACACCAAGCTGTGTCTGACTAACACACACCTAAGCTGTGTCCTGACTACACACACCAAGCTGTGTCCAGACTACACACACCAAGCTGTGTCTGACTAACACACACTAAGCTGTGTCTTGACTACACACACCAAGCTGTGTCTGACTACACACACCAAGCTGTGTCCTGACTAACACACACTAAGCTGTGTCCTGACTAACACACACCAAGCTGTGTCCTGACTAACACACACCAAGCTGTGTCCTGACTAACACACACCAAGCTGTGTCCTGACTAACACACACCAAGCTGTGTCCTGACTAACACACACCAAGCTGTGTCTTGACTAGGACACACCAAGCTGTGTCCTGACTAACACACACCAAGCTGTGTCTTGACTAACACACACCAAGCTGTGTCCTGACTAACACACACCAAGCTGTGTCCTGACTAGCACACACCAAGCTGTGTCCTGACTAACACACACCAAGCTGTGTCCTGACTAGCACACACCAAGCTGTGTCCTGACTAACACACACCAAGCTGTGTCTGACTACACACACCAAGCTGTGTCCTGACTAACACACACCAAGCTGTGTCCTGACTAACACACACCAAGCTGTGTCCTGACTAACACACACCAAGCTGTGTCCTGACTAGCACACACCAAGCTGTGTCCTGACTAACACAGATGACAGCCATGAGAATCTTATGAGGCACGTGATTGGCTGAGACAGTAAGATGGATGTGTACGCCGAAATTCTGAGGTTTAAATAAAATTCCCAACAATTGAAGCCATGTGTGGCTGGCTGGCTGCTGGCCAGGCTTTATTATCGTCTCCAAATATCACACACCTAACACAGATTAATACTTAAACAAATATCAATTTAAGTACATTTTAATAATAGTAGTAATGGTAGTTGTGATGTTTAGGTAGCAATGTAATCACGTAGGTCACTTAGGGCTCATAACCGTGAAAAAATATATACAATGGACACAGGCAAATGCCATCTAACAACACTAAAGTTTGTTTTACTCTCATCAGTCTTTCTATATCGTGGTACGCACAACAACCAGGTTGATCAGAAACTGTTTTGAGGAATCTGTCGAATTGCTTCTTGAAGACAGCTAGGGGGAGGAAGACTTGTTGATAATCCCCCTTATGCATACAGGGAGGGCGTTGAAGAGTCGTGGTCCCTTGACACTTACTGAGTTCTCTCTCAGTGTATTCACTGAATTTACGTGATACAAAAAAAATCTGAAGCGTGCACATAAAAGTGCGAGCAACTCAGTGCACGGTACAACACGCTCAGTGCACGGTACAGCACGCATTCAAATAATAAAGTATTCATTTCTGTGTCAGTCATATGTTTGACATTCTTAACCAAAGTAATATACTGACGTTACTTAGGAGGACAGACTGCAGACTAGAAGTGCTAATTTTTACCTTAGTATACACGAACAATAAATATTATTTTAGGCTCCGGTAAATAATTATAACATTCACTGTTTTTCCTCCAGCATAACTGGCTATCATTAAATACCAAACTCTCAATATATCCTCTACGTCTTCACAACTTCCTTCACTTCTCCCTAATTCTTCATCATCTCGCCCTTCTCTCTCCCTGGAGCCGCAACAAACAAACATCCTGCCCCACCAGAATGGAGGTAAAACAAAAGAGGTGGGGTGGACAGGTCGTGGAGGGGTCCTTCCCTCCTCCCCTGACAGCTGTCTCCCCCAACTGATGCTTATCGTCTCTCCAAAGTCCCCAACTAACTGGCCAGCACCACCAGCACTACTATCACAGCGTCGCCACCACCACCACCGCAACCTCTCTCCCCCTAAGAGACAAGAAATTCACCAGGAAGCCCAAATCTCTACACATTTACTCCTGTCTACATCATCAATGTCCACATTTCAACTTACAATGACTACGCCCAGCCAAAAAGAAAAGGGGAATTGCAGTCGAGTAGGGAGAACAGTCAGTGAACTTGAAAAAATGTAGACACAGATGCAAAAGCCTTTTCTCTTGGTATTTTCTCACAGTTATGAAATATAAACAATGAGGTGGTGAATTAACCATTCTGGTGAGGAATCAGTAAAAATAAGAGATACCAGCTCCAAGGTGAGATGTTTTCAGACTACCTAACAGTAACAATAGTATGTTGTGAATCTAAAGTAGGTGTGGTGGTAATTGGTCACCTAGGTGAGTGCAGGTAGGTCGCGTTTTTGTCTGGCGATCAGTGGACGGTGGATCAAGCCTCTACTACTACTCCTCGAGTTGAATGACTACCACAGATTCAGCGCTACACATCAATGAATAATAGCAGTTGATGCAGTACTAAAGAACCCAATAACTAGCACTGGGAGGCCATGGCAGGTCGCCATGACCATCCTAGAGAGGGAAGCTTGCATCAGTGCTCCGCCTGTGTGTCTAACAGGAGAGAGAGAGACTGGAAAGCAGGGATTGTGCTGAGCGACAAGTAACATGAATTTTTGGAGTTGCTAAAACATTCTGAGTCATGGTATCAAGAGATACACAACAATGTCGACAGATGATAAGTCGCTGAGGCTATACCAAATATTCACCCAAAATTAATTAGATGTGAGGTGGTAAATTTTGAAACCTGTCCTATGAACACTCACTACAGTATTACACACACTGGCATTTTGCTCCGGTAATGACTTCCAACAAGACTGGAGTTTCTTACACACACGTTAATATTGTTATATTAAACAATATTGGATATATCTATACGATAGTAACGGTACTAGTGATATTTAATAGGTGCGAACAATAGGTGTTTCCTGTGATATTGCATCACGCAGGCTGGGGGGGTCATACAAGGTGATGAAATGCGTCAGCCTGAGCTGGGAGTCTTCAGTAGGGCGATGAGAATATCGTCAATTACTCAGCTACGGCACCTTCAATGGCTACGTTCCAGCAGAGCTGCAGTTAATATCACTTGAGAATTGCCTTCTCTCATGGTTTGTTTATTCATGAATTGTATACAATACCGACAAGTTGAAAATTAGACACATGTTCGACATCTGGGTATATTTATTGTAGACGTTTCGCCCTCCAGTGGCTTTATCAATGCAGATTCTAGGACAAAACTTGAAGACAGTAGAAATATATACAAAAGATGAGGTAATCAGTCCCTCGGCCTCCAAGGCTGAGGTACTGAGTGTGAGTGTGTGTGTGTGTGTGTGTGCGCACACGCACGCGCACACAATATATGAAAGTATACATGTATAATGAAAAATATCAGCTGTTGGAAGGGCCACCCCTCCCCCCTCTCACACACGCACTGTCCTCCCCGTATTCCCCTCTTTTTCCCCTTTACCTCTCCCCTCAGCCAGCAACCACAACTCCCTGCCTCCCCTCGCTTCCAGCCACACCTCGGCCACAAACCATAAATGCCCTCACCCATTACCACACCCCCTTCCATCTTCTCTTCCTGGTGCGCCCCTTTTTTCCATTTACACCCCACTTATGGCATCATACCATTAACACCACTAACATAACCTAGCGTACGACACCATTAACACCACCCAGGGTACGACACCATTAACACCATCACCCAAGGTGCCACACCATTAACACCATCACCCAGGGTACGACACCATTAACACCATCACCCAGGGTACGACACCATTAACACCATCACCCAGGGTACGACACCATTAACACCATCACTAACATAACTCAAGACATAATTTTCAACAGCGACAGCAAATCCCAGCAACAGCCTGGTTGACCAGACAGTCAACAGACCCACCTGGCCCGGGCCCAGCAGCGGTACTCGGAAAAACTCCGGAAAAAGGTCACAGGTTAAGCACAGGTGTGAACATTCACTCCCGCGTCTTCCTTCTACCCTGATCTACTTTTACCCGCCTTTCCTCCAGGCTATCACCAACAGCCTGGCATTTCAGAGAGCAGGCAGCCAGCAGCGGACGGAGGCTCAAGCCCCCAACCACTCCTGGCGCTGAAGGACCCGTGGAAGCTGGGTCAGTGTGCATACAAACGTCGCTGTATCTGATTACTTGGCCACTGCTGATTCCATGTCATCAATGAAGGCACTTGACTCATAATAACTTAAATTATCTAACTAGCACTAATGAATCTAAGTATATGTGTACCTTCCCCCGCCTCTCCCTCCCTCTCTCTCACAAACCATTAACTTCCCTCTTTATCAGCAATAAAACTACAACACTGGGTGTAAACCAAAAGAGAACAATGGCAATGGAGTTTCCACATTCCGGGGATAATGAGAAACAATTTTGCAGTGAATCTGCAACTTGCTTCAGCGGGTGGGCGGAAATCATAAATAATGTCTTAATGTTACAACCTCCACCTCGGGGAAACATTGAAAAAATAAGAATTTACAAAAAAGATCAAGAGAGAGAGAGTAACCCGCGTGGGGTCCTCGTCATCAAGGCAGTTTACCTTAATGACCGTAATTAAAAACATATTATCATAGGTAAGTATCGTCACTGAAAAAAATATGAAAAAAAAAAAAGCAATTTTAACA
This sequence comes from Cherax destructor, assembly GCA_009830355.1. Lineage (NCBI taxonomy): Eukaryota > Metazoa > Arthropoda > Malacostraca > Decapoda > Parastacidae > Cherax > Cherax destructor. Next base: position 119,126 of record WNWK01000047.1, read on the forward strand.
AAATCTTTATTGAATAAATTAAATGTCTTCACCACAACCACCTATTACTCATAAATGTTCTCACCACAACTATCTATTACTCATCAATGTCCTCACCACAACTATCTATTATGTCCCCACCAGGGTTATTTATTAACTAACAAAAGTACTTACCACAGCTACCTATTAAGTCAATGTTCTCACCTTCAAGGACCACAACAATGCCACTATCACATCTGCGAGGAAACTGATAGGATGGGTAATGAGAACATTCAAGACAAGAGATGCCCAGCCAATGATGATCCTTTTTAAATCACTTGTTCTCTATAGGCTAGAATACTGCTGTACATTAACATCCCCATTCAAGGCAGGTGAAATTGCAGATCTAGAGAATGTACAGAGAACCTTTACTGCACGTATAAGTTCCATCAAACACCTTAACTACTGGGAACGCCTGGAAGCACTTGACTTGTACTCACTGGAGCGCAGGCGAGAGAGATACATCATAATCTACACCTGGAAGATACTGGAGGGACTGGTTCCTAATATGCACACAGAAATCACCCCCTACGAAAGCAAATGACTTGGCAGACGATGTAACATACCCCCAGTGAAAAGTAGGGGCGCCACTGGTACACTAAGATCAAACACAATAAGTGTCCGGGGCCCAAGACTGTTCAACAGCCTCCCACCAGTCATAAGGGGAATTACCATTAGACCCCTGGTTGTCTTCAAGAGGGAGCTGGACAGATACCTAAAGTCAGTGACGGATCAGCCGGGCTGTGGTTCGTACGTTGGACTACGTGCGGCCAGCAGTAACAGCCTGGTTGATCAGGCCCTGATCCACCGGGAGCCCTGGTCGTGGACCGGGCCGCGGGGGCGTTGACCCCCGGAACGCCCTCCAGGTAGACCACACCCTGGAAAGCTGGTGGGAGCAGCAGTAACAAGGTGATACATGAAGCAGGAAGCCTTGACCAAGTGCAACACAAACACTGACTCCATAGTCTTGTAGCACTCCTTACCTTATCACCCCTCCACTCAGCTTATCTTATAGTGTGGGGGCGGGGTAAGTGGTTGTGAGAGAGAGAGAGAGAGAGACAATAAAGTTGAAGGACTTGCAATTAATTATATATGAGGCATTGCGCGCACGCACGCTCGCACACACACACACACACACACACACACACACACGAAAGAGCTGTGAGGAACAGGACTCGAGTCTCACACGGTGATAAGGAAGTGGAGAGGAAAGCTTGATACACAGTTTGAGGACTAGATATGATAGGACCAGAGAGGATTCGGACAGATAATGCAGGTCGACTGTGGTTCAAGAAGAGGGACCAGGAGCTGAGAATAATCGAACCCCGCAAACACAACTTTGCGAGTACAGCTGTAGAAAACACACTCACCTCGTAGGAATCACCTGCACACACTCACCTGGGAACCACCTGCACACACTCACCTCCTAGGAACCACCTACACCCACTCACTTTCTTCTAGGAACCACCTACACACACTCACATTCAGGTGAGTGTGTGTAGTGGTTCCTAGAAGAAGTGGTGTAGGTGTCAGAGTGATGTTCGTTCGGGAGTGTGTGCAGTATTCCAGGTGAGTGTTTTCTACAGCTTACTGCAAAGTTGTTGTCGATTTCATATATTTATATATATATATATATATATATATATATATATATATATATATATATATATATATATAATGCAAAACAATCGCAGACAGGCTATCTTAACAATGCAAGACAAGCCACGGGGAGGGGGGGGGTGGAAATCTTTAGCTGAAGTACTTTCACACTTCTCAGTGCGTCATCAGGAGCTGTGCAATGTTGAAAAGGCAGCAACAGGAAAAATAGTGTAAGTTTTCAGAGTATGGTAGTGTGGCACCAGCCAGTCTCTTTCTGAGAGGAACAAGCGGGATGCCAGCCACACACCGGTCCCCCCCACACCCCAAATGGGGGGCGGGTGGGATAGGCCTCACAGTTTGCAGATAGCATGAGGAAATACTAGAAGATAGTTAATAGCTAGCCCCAATTTTCTAACCGCCGGGAACAGGTCATGTGAACCTTACTAATGAAATAGAGGGAAAAAAATCCCTCATTTGTCAACGAGTGTCACAGAACCTTCCAGAATAATCAGGAAATACTCGCAGTGTCAGTTAATATGCTTATGTGAATTTTGTGATTGTACTTCAACTAAAGAGTTCCACCCCGTGGCTTCTCTTATATATACACACACGTTTAGCACTCGGGGCAAAAGTGTTAGCCGTGTGGGTGGGTTGGATAGGCCATGTGGGTGGGTTGGATAGGCCGTGTGGGTGGGTTGGACAGGCCGTGCGGGCAAGGCTAAGTGCTTCTCTATCTTAACGTTCATGTGGTGGTGGCTTCCGGGTGTGGGTTAGTGGGCAATGGAGGTGGTCATCAAAGTACCGCCCAAGGTTATGGCTCGGTGTCACGGAAGGTCAAGCGCTCACCCTACTTATGATCAACAGGGTCAGAGGTCACGCGCTAACCCCATCATCAGGCTGAGGGACTGATTACCTCAAATTACTCCTCATCTTCCATTTTTTTCTGCATTGGACTGAAGAAGCCATTGGGGGGCGAAACGTTTCCAGAATAAAGAAACCCAAATGTTACACCAGTGTCTCATTTATCAACAAAATAGTATTTGTATCAGCACATTAACCTTGTTAAGGTGGACCCTCCAATGATCGTCCTCTTGATACTGACTCCATCTACCCTGTTCCTCTCTCCTTATCCTCCTAGTTCCTCTCTCTAACCTTCCCCCATCTTCTTCATACGCCCTTTTCCCATCATCGTTTCTTCTCCCTATCAAACATTTCCTGTCTCCCCTCTAACCACAACCATCCCTTTACTTCCATCTCTCCCTTACCACAGACACTCACTCATTCCAGCCCTCTCCTCTCCTCCTACGGTTCCTTCCCCCTGACCTCTGGGGTCATATAAGGAGGACGAGTAATTGTCACATGGTGGGGTCACCCAGGGTCAGGCCTCTTGTACCGGCGCACCACACACACACACACACACACACACATACGCTAGAAAGGGGGGAGGGAAGACAAGAAGAGATTAGGAAAGAAGAATGCAGGAAAACCAGGAAATCAGATGGAAGCAGGAAGAAAGAATGAAGATAATGTATGAGGGATAGAAAGAGGTGGAACCGTGTGATTCAAACTTTTATAATATATCAAAGTGTTTTTGAAGTGTCAAAATTTTTAAATATTTTTGACTGCAAGGAATCTTTGGTGATATTGTAAAATGTGATGTTTGGCAAGTACCTTTACCTTTGATATACCTTTGAAGAGTTTCGAGAGTATCTACTCTCTGAGCCCGGCCATGGGCCATGGGCCATAACACATGCGGGCCGCGGAGGTGACGACCTCCGGAAGCGATTACAGGTAACCTTCAGGCAATCTATCTAGTCTTATATACACACACAGGATATACACACTCAAATATTCACAAAGTTATTTTGCACTAGAGATGTCACTGAAGGTTCTGTTGATATTAAGGTGGGGACAACACCGCACCCTTGGGCGCTAGCTCTACCTACCTGGAGGGCATTCCGGGGATCGACGTCCCCGCGGCCCGGTCTATGACCAGGCCTCCCGGTGGATCAGGGCCTGATCAACCAGGCTGTTACTGCTGGCTGCACGTAGTCCAACGTACGAACCACAGCCCGGCTGATCTGGCACTGACTTTAGGTATCTGTCCAGCTCCCTCTTGAAGACAACCAGAGGCCTACTGGTAATGCCCCTTATGGCTGGTGGGAGGCTGTTGAACAGTCTTGGGCCCCGGACACTTATTGTGTTTTCTCTTAAGTGTACCAGTGGCGGGGCGCCACTGGTACATTGCATCGTCTGCCAAGTCTATTGCTTTCATATGGAATGATTTCTGTGTGCATATTAGGGACCAGTCCCTCCAGAATCTTCCAGGTGTAGATTATGATACATCTCTCTCGCCTGCGCTCCAGTGAATATAAGTCTAGTGCTTCCAGGCGTTCCCAGTAGTTAAGGTGTTTGATGTAACTTATACGTGCAGTAAAGGTTCTCTGTACATTCTCTAGATCTGCAATTTCACCTGCCTTGAATGGGGATGTTAATGTACAGCAGTATTTTAGCCTACAGAGAACAAGTGATTTAAAAAGGTTCATCATTGGTTTAGCATCTCTTGTCTTGAATGTTCTCATTATCCATCCTATCAGTTTCCTCGCAGATGTGATAGTGGCATTGTTGTGGTCCTTGAAGGTGAGGTCTTCGGACATTACCACACCCAGGTCTTTCACATTACTTTTCCGCTCTATTGTGTGATTAGAATTTGTAGTATAAGTTAACTTCTCACAATAATAACCCACACATAGGAGAGAGAAGCTTAAGTCAACGTTTCGGTTCCACCTGGACCATTTACAAGTCACAGTGTGGCTTGTAAATGTGTATTGTTCTAGTCAAGGTATTGTGGCTTTTTGTTCTCTATAACTTTTGACACAGTGGTATTGTAATTGTTCACGCACGAACAATTATTGTGCTCGGCCGAACATTCCATTCTACTGATGACGTCGCATCTAGAGTCAGACTTTCCTAATATATAAACGTGTACCTGCTTGAAGAGGGTATCAGTAATGAGACTGAAATATTCAGGTAATTCTAAACATTACATTCCTCTTCCTCCTTTGGGTTTATTTATAATTTATTAATGACACATTGCTTACTTGTAAAATGTATGCACACTAAAGAATTTTTTATAATTGTTACTGCTGTATATTGCAGCAGACAAAGTTTGGACGATATACAATACCAGTATATTGCAGCAGACAAAGTTTTTCTTCATGAAGTGGAGTCACAAATAAGGTTGGGTCATGTGTGGGGTGCCAGCATTAAGTGCCTCCCAGTGCGGGTTTTAGTGGTGGTGTTGTGGTGAGCCGTCACCACGCTCCCCACAGGCAGTGTTGTGACGTGAACACACAACACCGCTCCTCGCAGTGCCAACCCCTCCTCCACCACCCCCACCTCCTCTGCTCTTACTATCAGGCATGATGCCAATGTGTAAGAAAACTGCGGTCCTGCTGGAAGTGCCCAAGTGATGGGTTGAAAGCATTAATATGACGCTGAATGTAACAATGTTAAAAACTCCCATAACCATCCTACAACCCGTGTGTTTACTATACAACCCAGTAGACAAGCCAAACAGTATACTTCCAGATCCTGGAGTTAACCCACGACAACCCAAGAAAGCCTAGCAATGTTACTTCCAGATCTTGAAGACTTATTAATCCATAACAACCCAAGAAAGCCAAGCAGTATTACTCCTGTTATGATCCTTTGATCCTCGTTTCTAGATGCGACCCACAACAGGTCGATTAGGTGAATCTAGGAAGACTTGCCCATACGTCTCGACTCTCCCGGGTAGATTATGTTTACCACTGCTCAACCTAGCCTCATAACGGTACGGAAATTTCCATAAATATTCTCAACGTTAATTTTGAGTGTTCCTTGTAAATTCACAATTAATATTTTCTTTATTTTAGGTAAAGTTAAGTTACATAAACCTATAATAACATACATATATCCACGAATAAGCAAATTATATAAAAGGGCACGATATGTCCGACAAAGAGGTAGCCTAAACACGTTCAAATATGAACAAGCATCACTGGTGGTGCCAGAAATAGCTGCTGCCCCACTCTTACAGCCCAGTTCTCTAACTCTTCAACCCTGCAAGCCAATCCTCTGCCAGACCCTGTCAGTCCAGATGACTATCTTGGTGACCACAGCCTCCACAACACACGTACACATTCTCACGGTCCACATATCTGCTCCTCACCCTTCGCCACCTCTTGGTCAAACTGTGGCCACATCCTCCCCACGATGGACAGGCAGCAGCGACAGAATGGCCGTCTTCACACCGTGATGGGTGTGGTACCTGATAAATGTTTGGTAAGTAAACCAGAGCAAGTTACAGCGAATCAGTGACTGGTTAAGTGATCTTAATATAAGCCTGCATCTAGATCAATTAAGCTTGCAAATCACCTGAACACTAACACCAGGAATACTTTAATCTTTAAAACAGAGGTTAATATTACCTCAACAGTATACATACAGAAACACGCCTGTATACACAACACACACTCCTTTAAACTAAAACTAAGTAAATGCACCTCATCAGTATACACTACAAACACACACCTTCGTAGTATCCAGAAAATCCTCCGTTATAACACTATGACACCTTCAGGTGTATATACACCAATAACATACACACTTCTCAGTGTATATACCCTGTGCTAAATAACTGCCGGATGGCTGATTGACTGAACACTCTGGTTTGGGTCACCTGACGGTTCACTGACTGGCTGCACCTGACGTATACGCTGGCTGCACCTGACGGTTCACTGACTGGCTTGATCTGGACTGATCACTGACTGGCTTGGTCACCTGGACGGTTCACTGACTGGCTTGGTCACCTGGACGGTTCACTGACTGGCTTGGTCACCTGGACGGTTCACTGACTGGCTTGGTCACCTGGACGGTTCACTGACTGGCTTGGTCACCTGGACGGTTCACTGACTGGCTTGGTCACCTGGACGGTTCACTGACTGGCTTGGTCACCTGGACGGTTCACTGACTGGCTTGGTCACCTGGACGGTTCACTGACTGGCTTGGTCACCTGGACGGTTCACTGGTAAAGTGGGAGTATCTCTAGTTTAACAGCAAGGCTGTGGAATTACAATGACGTGGGAGGGGCTGTCCTCTATGTGGGATAATCTTGAGAGACGGCCTATCCCACGGAGAGGGGCTGATGAAGGTGGAGGGAGAAAGCAGTGGAAGAGGGACTGCGGAAAATAAGTGGAAGAGGGAAACGTGGGAAAGGGGAGGGGAAAGGAACACATCAGTCTTTCCCAAGGGGAGAAGTTGGTACCTCCAGTGTTCACATCCTCTCTTAAAACGTGAACACATCTTCCCCACAACCACCACAGGAAACACCAATGCTCTCGTCATCAATCAACATCTGTTTATATTCAACTGTGACGCAATGGATGCAATTTCCAACACAAATGTATCAATTGATTGATGATTTCCTTGCCTGCTCAGTGGATGGCTTCTAGCAAGCGAGGAACACGACAGCTTCTTTCCTAATCATCTGCTCGATTTTAGGAACACACTACACACTAGATAATTCGCCACGGCTTCATACGATAATGCTTGACTGAACAAATAATAATAAAATATATAATTATTTCTACCACTATTAACTGCGTTATATTACTTAGATGTCTAAAATACTAAAAAAAAAAAAATAACTGTTTAAGAGAGAGAGAGAGAGAGAGAGAGAGAGAGAGAGAGGGATGTGTGTGGGGGGGAGGGGTTGCTGGCAGGATCAACACTACGGGGGTTCAGTACTTAACACAATTTGTATCGAGCGACGCGGCGGCAACGGCGGCTGGCTATGTACACAGTGCTGGCTAGGTACACAGTACTGGGTGGTGTCTAGGTACACAGTGCTGGGTGCTGGCTAAGTACACAGTGCTGGGTGCTGGCTAGGTACACAGTGCTGGGTGCTGGCTAGGTACACAGTGCTGGGTGCTGGCTAGGTACACAGTGATGGGTGCTGGCTAGGTACACAGTGCTGGGTGGTGGCTAGGCACACAGTGCTGGCTAGGTACATGCTATGTCCCTGGACGCCAGTATTAACAAGGTATACATGGTTTCGCCTATATCATTCATCATATTTTTAGAATTCGTCGCTAAAGCGGCTAGTTTAGCGTTCACTCATATCCATCTTGTGGACCGCAGCGCAAGAGCAACTGTATACACAAGGAGGCCCAAGAACTAGAGTTCTTAAATACCTATACCTGGCGCTTAGACCCACAATCATAAACAAAAATCTATATATATATACGCTACCTCTTCCTCTCACAGTACTGCTCACGAGGCTTTGTAAATATCACTATTATTATTTACCCACAAGCGCTAAACGAATATGAGTCAGCACCTGGAAGACCTTCACAATATTCAGTATTCAGCGCCTGCATAGACCTGGTCAGTGGCCTCTTGTGTCTCCTGACTACCAATTACAGGCTAACAGTGTGTCTATGGCGCTACCTGTATACTACCTGGCCAGGTATAGTGCATGTTGTGTAAGTTGTACGGATATCACCGACCCTCTACAACTGTGTTTACGTTAATACACGGCAGGGATGGCAAGCAAACAAACATTGAGGCAGACAAGGAGGCAAACAAGCAAGCAGGCGGTTAAGCAAGGCAGACAATCAAGTAGGCAAAAACGTCACGAGCAGGTAGTCAGGGAGGAAGTTGAACAAGTGGGTAGACAGGGAAGCAAACAGGAAGGTAAACATTAGGTAACTGGCAGGCAGAGAGTATTGCATGGAGGGTGGCAGAGAGTATTGCAGGGAGTGTGGCAGGGAGGGTGGCAGAGTAATGCAAGGAGGGTGGCAGTGTGTGGGGCAGGGTGACAGAGTATTGCAGGGAGGGTGGCAGAGTGTAGCAGGGAGGGTGGCACAGTGTGGTGAACCCACACGACACTTGCATCACACAACACTAGCATCACACAACACTAGCATCACACAACACTTGCATCACACAACACTTGCATCACACAACACTTGCATCACACAACACTTGCATCACACAACACATGGATCACACAACACATGGATCACACAACACTTGCATCACACAACACTAGCATCACACAACACTAGCATCACACAACACTTGCATCACACAACACTTGCATCACACAACACATGGATCACACAACACTTGCATCACACAACACTAGCATCACACAACACTAACATCACACAACACATGGATCACACAACACTTGCATCACACAACACATGGATCACACAACACATGGATCACACAACACTTGCATCACACAACACATGGATCACACAACACTAGCATCACACAACACTAGCATCACACAACACTAGCATCACACAACACATGGATCACACAACACTTGCATCACACAACACATGGATCACACAACACATGGATCACACAACACTTGCATCACACAACACATAGATCACACAACACTAGCATCACACAACACTAGCATCACACAACACTAGCATCACACAACACATGGATCACACAACACTAGCATCACACAACACTTGCATCACACAACACTTGCATCACACAACACTAGCATCACACAACACATGGATCACACAACACATGGATCACACAACACTAGCATCACACAACACTAGCATCACACAACACTAGCATCACAGAGCATGACCATGGGGCTGGCTGGCGTAAGGCCAGTGGTACAGGTGGAATATCTCAGTAAGTTACATGCAGGTGGGCAGATTAACGAGGCACAATTAACTTAAACACGCTCGGGAGAGACCTGGTGTCACTACCAGGCAACTTGCTCACTGCTTAACGGCAACATCTTGAGACAGACCAACATTTATTCTACAATGACGGGTCTGCAAGACACTAATATATATGTACTCAATTCTACACCAACATAAAATACGTATGACTCTTTTCCTTGAAGCTAAATTTGGTCTTCCTCTGCTAAAAATTACTCTTACAATTACACTATATATATATATATATATATATATATATATATATATATATATATATATATATATATATATATATATATATATATATATATATATATATATATATAATGTCGTGTCGAATAGGTAAAACTGGTCAATTAGCAAGAACTCTTTTAAAATTAAGTCCTTTCTAAAATTTTCTCTTATACGTTTAAAAATATTTTTTTTATTTATGTTAATGTAAAAATTAAATCTTTTATACCAAAAGAACCTTAGAAAACTTACCTAATTGCATACACAAATTTTCGCTTGCCTATTCGGCAAGAAGAGCGTTGCTATTTAAGCCAAAATAGCAAGTTTCACCTATTCTGCACGACATATATTATATCAAATAACCTGTTCAACTTAGTTTAGCCTTTATTTTATCAATCATTATAGGTTAAGACTATACCAGTAAGGTTTACATAGCACCTGGGAAAGAGAAGAAGAGCAGGTTAGATGCGAGGAAGGGAAGGATAGCTGTAATCCCTCAACATCAAGAATCCTTCACTAGTTGATAATTATGACACATGTGCAACAGTTAGGTATCTTTATTCCAACACTTCACTAGCATCAAGACACTCACCTTCAAGGTGGTCTATTCTTAGTCATTACTATCCATGTATTAGCAGTGTGTTTTGGGGAGCGTATTTCATCTCAAAATACTAGGTGAGCTAGTATAGATACTAGACCTGCTATTAATATCTATTTACCTAATACTGATACTTAAATCTAGAAGATTTTCTAAGAAATGTGCTAAAAAAAACACGAGATCTTCTGCAAACCAAAAGGTTATTAAGTTATTGTTTTACGAATATACACAAGTTACGTGGTGGAGGAGGAAAAGACGAGAATATTGGAGACATGGAAGGTGGGGGAAAGAAACAGTGTGACAGGTAATAATAGCGTGTGGAACTGTTTACCCAAGGATGAGTGGAGACTCCTTCCTCACTACCTTGGTAGTCTCCCTCCTTCCTCTCCTGGTCGTCTCCCTCCTTCCTCTCCTGGTCGTCTCCGCACTTATCGTCGACCAACACAAACCCTGACCACATCTTGCTGCCATACATAAGATTGTACAACTCTCTTGTAACTACAACAACAAGTAACAAGGTGTTCAGAGTATTCCGTGTATCTTGACTTACAAACATAAGGTTTTATTGTGCAGGTCTGTCGTTTGTATGAAGGAAAATACATTTCTTTCTGATGTTTATTACATAATTATGAATGTGAGGGGTTACAACACTATCTCCGGTCTAGACAATTATGAAGATAAAAAATTATGGCACTTGTAATTTTTTTTTTTTTTAATTACAAAGATAATAGCCGACTGTTTCAAAAACCTGAACTTTTTTTTTCCCGAAAATCTTGGAAGAAAAGACAACGTAGCAGTTTTCAGTCATCTTCAATGCAAGAAAATGTAAAAAAAAAATGAGAAAGATGTGTCTTCCGTGGTGGGAGACATGGAATTACCAGTGATGCCACTGCATCCACACACACACATAAACTTTTGGAATGCAGACATGGCAATAATTATATAACAGTGACAGTCTGCAATTCGCAAATCTCCAGCATTTAACAAGTAACACCGGAGACACCCAAGTATTGATCTGACGACCCAGCACTAGCAACCTGACGACCCAGCACTAGCAACCTGACGACCCAGCACTAGCAACCTGACGACCCAGCACTAGCAACCTGACGACCCAGCACTAGCAACCTGACGACCCAGCACTAGCAACCTGACGACCCAGCACTAGCAACCTGACGACCCAGCACTAGCAACCTGACGACCCTGCACTGCCAACCTGACGACCCAGCAATTGCCAGTGTTGAGACTGCAAACGAATGAGATGATTCTAGTTGGCGTGTTTACAGTACTCCTTGAAGGACGTAGCTAGTAGCGATCTTGTGTATAACCACTTGAAGAAAAGTGAAGATGGAGAAGGGGGGGGATGTTTGTTTATGTTCTAAGATAAACTGAATGGAAAATTCGATAGCGTTGAGATCGTCTCTAAGCCGGAAGAGATGAAGTATAATAACCTATGTGATATGTCAAGGTATCTTATAATAAAAATAAGGTAGCAGACATATTAAGCAAATTTTCTAAATTTGGTTGCAACAGATAAGGCAACTGTAGATAGAAATCCAGATGTACTCCTGTTAACCCTTCTGAGGCCTAGTTCCAAGGAGTTCCTAGGCCTTTTGTGTATCCATAAGCTCTTGCGCTACCGTCCACAGGATGGATATGGTGTGCACAATAAACTAGCCACTTCGGTGGCAAAATCTAAAAAAAAAAAACTCAACACACACACCAGCCACCTCACCTGGCAGGCAGGTTCACACCTTACGACTCCTCGTCACCTGCTTTCCCCATTGTATATACCTCAATTATCACCTACTCTATTTAGACTTGAAAAAGCTTGGTCTTTAAGCGCAATAATGTCTCAATATATTTTCCATTCTGCCATTGTATCTATCAGCTGGTCAGTTTTACAATTTATTCTCCCACTAAACCACCACCGTTAAAGTTTCTAGGATATAGCACGTCTATTATCTAAGACATCTAAGATACAACACAAACTTCACCTAAGATGTAACACCATCACCCAAGATGCAACACTACCACCTACGATATACAACCACCACCTCCAGCACCATTAACACCACCACGAGCACCACCATCATTAAGATATAACACGAGTACCACCATGCAAGGTGTAAGGAACATACTTGAAGAGCATCACCAGCAGAGTGGTGACCCCCAGAAGCAAACTGTAAACCTGTTAGAGGTGACGGTTTGCCACTGGAATAATCACAAGTGCAAATGTGCTCATAATATATAAAAAAAAAGGCGGCGAGGAGTCAACATGTGCTTCATACAGTGCCTCGCTTGTGTCTCAGGTACAAGTGTTTAGAAGTCATAATGAATGTGACTACTGTGTTAGTGCTAATGGTGGGAAGGAGGGAGAGAATGGGAAAGAAAGTACACGATGGAAGAGAGAGAAGGGGGATGGGGGAATGTCAACAGTGCATGTTATGCTGTTCTTGTATGAACAACATGAAGCACTAAGGTGTAACAACACATCAAGCATATCCATCTTGGGAACACCATTGGCACGTGTGAGAATGTCTTGGGAATGTCTTCAAGCATGTCTGGGAACGTCTTCAAATGCTCTGGAGAACTCTTGGAAACGGCATATATATATATATATATATATGGTTGGTGTGTGTGTGATTGAATGAGCGAGAGAGCAAGCGTACAAAAGTTATCGCAAACAAGCGATAATGGCTTACGCTATCATTCATAATGGCTCACACAAACTGTCATTCACTGTGGCTCACACAGACTGTCATTCATTGTGGCTCACACAAACTGTCATTTACTGTGGCTCACACAGACTGTCATTCACTCTGGCTCACACAGACTGTCATTCACTGTGGCTCACACAAACTGTCATTCACTGTGGCTCACACAAACTGTCATTCACTGTGGCTCACACAAACTGTCATTCACTGTGGCTCACACAAACTGGCATTCACTGTGGCTCACACAGACTGTCATTCACTGTGGCTCACACAAACTGTCATTCACTGTGGCTCACACAAACTGTCATTCACTGTGGCACACACACACTTATTCACTAAGCGGGTGAACACAGCCATCTTTGGACTGGCAGGAACTGGGCGACATCAGGGCCGTGTATTTGCAAACAATTTCAAAACAAAGAGGTACTGATCATTATTACTTATATACACGACATCAAAATAGGTCTCTGTTACTGACATGAAAATACGAAGAAACAATTCTCTAAGTGGAAGTTTGTAAACAAGGTAACAACCATGCCAGAATGAGGCACTCAACAACTTGCATCGTTATATACATACACAGGAAGGTGACACGAGGACGAGAAATGTATACAGTATTATTTTAGAGTATGACCATGGCCGAGGTAGCTAATACACTCTGAGAATGAGTTGATAAGACACCCAGGAGAAGACAGAGAGGAAGGAAGACAAATACTGGGTAAAAGGAGAGGAGAGGGAGCGGGGGAAAGAGTAGAGACAGAGGAAAAAAAAAGGAAAATACATAGGAAAAAAAAGGAGAGGGAAGGGAGAGTAAGATGGCGCCGTGGTGGACCTGGAATGGCATCGACCCAGTACAGTGCGCAGGGCCCAGTAGCAGAAACACGCCCCCCCCCACTAACCACAAATCCCCAACATTGTCATGTCCCTCCACCACCAGTCCCCACCACCATCACCTACAACCACTATCGCCAGTCCCCACAAAAACACTGCCACTTCCCACCACCAGGAGCACCAACAACCACCATCGACAGTCTCCATCACCAAAAATACCTATAATCACCACCACCATTTCCTACAACCACTAACACCATTATTTCCACCAACCATAACTACCATCTATCAACTGAGCTCTAACCACTTACACTGTCCTCCAGTACATAATAATAACCGTATTCATGCACAACACACACACATGCACGGCTCTAATACACTACAGTCATACACAGACTCGTGTATACAGATGAACAACTACGAGATCATTCAAGGCGTGGTGTCTTGATGCCGGCGAAGGACTCTTGATCAAAGGAATTAGAGCTACCCACCTCCTTCCTCGGATCAAACCAGATTACCTCTCATTTCCCAGGCACTGCATGACCTCTTGGGTCTAACGCTTCTACGAGAGAGAGAGAGAGAGAGAGAGAGAGAGAGAGAGAGAGAGAGAGAGAGAGAGAGAGAGAGAGAGAGAGAAGAGAGAGAGAGAGAGAAGAGAGAGAGAGAGGCAGGTGGCTACATTAACAAGGTGGTGTCACCTATAAGAAAGAGGGAGTCAGGTGACCGCCTCAGGGTAACCCATGAGAAGTCTACTGCAGCTCTTCTTTGTAACACGACGACAATGTTAAAATTAGTAACAAATTGATAATGGTTACACTACTGTTACTACTAACACTAATACTACTAAAACTAGTACAACACCTAATACTAGTATTACTAGTACAACACTAGTACTATTATTACTAGTACAACACTAATACTATTATTACTAGTACAACACTAATACTAGTATTACTAGTACAACACTAATACTAGTATTACTAGTACAACACTAATACTAGTATTACTAGTACAACACTAATACTAGTATTACTAGTACAACACTAATACTAGTATTACTAGTACAACACTAATACTAGTATTACTAGTACAACACTAATACTAGTATTACTAGTACAACACTAGTACTACTATTACTAGTACAACACTAGTACTACTATTACTAGTACAACACTAGTACTACTATTACTAGTACAACACTAGTACTACTATTACTAGTACAACACTAGTACTACTATTACTAGTACAACACTAGTACTACCATTACTAGTACAACTAGTATAAGTACTACTACTTCTATTTCTAATACTATTAAAACTGTTATAAATACCAACACTACTACTACTAATAATAATAATAAAATATCTGTTATATTATCTATAATTGTAGAATTTTACTCATTATAATTTTGTTGAAAATGTTAATAATAATCATGAAACTAACGTTAATAACAATTAGACCATTTACGAAATATAACAAGAAGCAGCAGCAAGAGTAAAGAACAACTACAACTGAACAAATAACTTATTCACAACCAGAACAAAAAATAACAAAATACAGGTTACAAATTTCATGACAAACACCAGGAAATAACAACTCTCAA
Organism: Cherax destructor; assembly: GCA_009830355.1. Taxonomy (NCBI): domain Eukaryota; kingdom Metazoa; phylum Arthropoda; class Malacostraca; order Decapoda; family Parastacidae; genus Cherax; species Cherax destructor. The sequence goes on from WNWK01000047.1 coordinate 134,471, forward strand.
ATATTTTTTTTAACAAATACGAGAGATGTTTTTACATAAGAACATAAGAAAGAAGGAACACTGCAGCAGGCCTACTGGCCCATGCGAGGCAGGTCCAAGTCTCCCACCGGCTTAAGCCAATGTTTTGCCAGATATTATAGTGTTAAGTAGCCGGAGATTATTACTTAACACTTGTGGGAAGAAAGGGCGTGAATGAGGGGGAGGGAGAAGAGGGAGTGATGGGAGAAACGTAAGAAGGTGAATAAATTGTTAAAGAACCGTGGCTGGCTGGAAGAATTCAGGAAAAACCCGCACTTAGGATGGGAACCTTACGACGAGGTTTCGCCCATCCTGGACCACTGTCAAGACAACATAAGAATATAGGAAGTGAGGAAAGTAGAGAGGAAGGAGGGAACAAAGATAGTGAAGGAATGATGAACGTTTGTAGGGAGGGAGGGAAGGAAGGAAGGTAGGAAAGGAGAGCTAGAGGCAATACCTACTGTAGAGCGACACTTCATGTAAAAACACTGATCAACTACGACGTGTCGCTGAGGTAACACACGACAACTAAGAACCAAATAGGGACACGACACAACACACTACAAACAGCGACATCTAAGACGTTACAAATTGCGACGTATAAGGCGATTTTTTCAAGCTTTGACCTTTCGTGACGGCAATGATGTCGTCCGTGATGCCGGCGGCGGCGGCGACGACATCGGCGGCGTCAACAACAGTGATGTTCTTACCTTCGTTGTGGTCGTTGCCAGCGGCTAAGCACCGCTACTCCTTAATTTCCTTGTAACATATAAAGTTTAAGCAGAATATACCCAGATATACTCCAGACCTATTTAAGATATAGTTACTAGTTCTTTGGTGTATCCATATGCTCTTGCGCTACCGTCACCAGGATGGATACGAGGCGTACGATAACCTAGCCACTTCGTTGGTATAATCTAAATCTACTACTACTACTATAAGAACACTAAGATGATAATATAGACGGTCTGAATCTTCTTTTCCTTCTTTAAGTACACTCGAGTATATCTCCCTCTTTCTTCCTTTCCTCCATTCCTCTTTCCCCTTCCCACTCCTTGTACCTCTCTCCTGCACCATATATTCCATTCTTTCCCATGTTCGATCTCTTTCTTCTCATTGTATCCCCTGTTTTCTCCATTTTATTTCTCTTCTAATGGTATTTCTCTCATCTCACCTCCTCACTATTTCTCTTCTCAGTTGTAGGGCTCACTTTTTTTATTCTCTCTCTTTTCCCCTCCCTCCCTCCGTCTTCGGCGGCACCTGCGCTGGAGACTTCGGGACTCCACGCTCGGATAATCTGGTCAATTTTCACGGACTCTCAGGTTTCTTGGGGAGACGCTGCTTTTAGCCTCACCCCTCATGGCCTTGTCTGCACCAGGAGGGAGGGGAGGTGGAGATGGGAAATGAATGGAAGAGGGATGGAGGAGGATAAGGCGAGATGGTGGTGGGATGAAAGTTTGGAAGTGTAGGGGAGATTAGATGGAAGTAGGGTGATGGGAGGGGAGGGAGGTAGGAAGGATGTAAAGGTAACTTATGAAACGCTCCTTGTCATCTTCTTAAGGCAGTGAGGGTGTCCAGCCCTCAGAGATATGACAGCTCAGCCTCTAACATAAACAACGTGCATGGGGATACCAACGCTCTAAGGGACTACAATATACGTATACCATGCTCCAGCTCCGCTTGTAACTTAAACAACGTAAACAGGGCTGCCACAGCTCAGACTAACATAAGCAACAAGCATAGGGATACCAACGCCCTGAGGGCTTATGTTCCACGCTGAAAACGAGCCTTTAACTTAAAAGAGCGTGGGGATACCAATGCTCTTGATGGCTAATGTTCCACGCTGAAGATGAGCCTCTATCTTAAAGAGCGTTAATGGACTCGATATGTTCCTCCCTGCAGATCAGCCTCTAAAAAAAAATGCATGACTTTTTTGTATTATCCTGGGTAATCCACACATGTGCTGCTATGTATGATCATTTATTTAAGTGTATTTATGTATACGCGTACCTGAATAAACTTACTAAATACGAGCGGTGTGAACTACGCACTGTCTGACACACTATACGTTTTATGTTATTCTAGTCATAAACACATGTTCAATACACGTATAACAACCCGCAAATGAGAGAAGCTAACTCGACGTTTTGCCTCAACTTGGACCATTTACAAAGTCACACTAACACAAAGGACTGAGGGAGCCAGTGTTCAATGTAACTTTGTAAATGGTTCATCAGACCGAAACGTCGTCATAAGCTCCCCTCACTTGTGTGGGTTATTTATGTATTGTTCCAGCTACGGTATTGTGCCCTTTTTGTTATTTATAAATACAGGTTAATTTACGCTAATTATTTAAATCGCAGCACTGGACACAGTTTCCTAAATTTGGTAAAACTTGTGTTCTGCAATATTTTCTAGTCACTGACAAAATTATTACATGCATAGGAAGCGCTAAACTCACAGGGGTTCGCCAGCGTCTGAAGAAGACTCATTTCGCAGTCCTGCATCAGTGCACCTTGATGCCGAAATTATAGATATCCTCCCCTTCCTTGGATCAAACCTGATTCTCTCTTATTCCCCAAGAGTTGCATAACCCCCAATCCCTGTGACATCTTTACATATATACCTGGTTCAGGACCTTATATTCTAGGTGGTGTTAAGCAGAGTTACTGTCCTGGTCCAGGACCTTCCTATCTTCTAGGTGGTGTTAAGCAGAGTTACTGTCCTGGTCCAGGACCTTCCTATCTTCTAGGTGGTGTTAAGCAGAGTTACTGTCCTGGTCCAGGACCTTCCTATCTTCTAGGTGGTGTTAAGCAGAGTTACTGTCCTGGTCCAGGACCTTCCTATCTTCTAGGTGGTGTTAAGCAGAGTTACTGTCCTGGTCCAGGACCTTCCTATCTTCTAGGTGGTGTTAAGCAGAGTTACTGTCCTGGTCCAGGACCTTCCTATCTTCTAGGTGGTGTTAAGCAGAGTTACTGTCCTGGTCCAGGACCTTCCTATCTTCCAGGTGGTGGCAGTAACAAGTACCAGTAGCATAATACACAGTGATGATAATATGAGAGAACATGCAGTGACATTACACACATCCTCTTCTACATATTTTAAGCAAATACACTAAATGTGCTTGCAGCAGATGAAACAAATCTGCAGATATACAGATGTACTGTTAACCCCTTTTGGGGTCTAGTTCCCAGGCATCTTGTCCATCCGTCTCCTCTTGCGCTGCCGTCCACACCATGGACAATATATTACCAGCTTCGGTGCCAAAATTTAATCTTTCTTATCTTGCATGTGTGTGTGTGTGTGTGTACTCATCTATTTGTGGTTGCAGGGGTCGAGTCATAGCTCCTGGTCCCGCCTCTTCACTGAATGCTACTAGGTCCTCTCTCTCCCTGCTCCATGAGCTTTATCAAACGTCGTCTTAAAACTATGTATGGTTCCTGCCTCCACTACGTCACTTTCTAGACTATTCCACTTCCTGACAACTCTATGACTGAAGAAATACTTCCTAACATCTCTTTGACTCATAGGAGTCTTCAACTTCCAATTGTGACACGTTTTTTGTACTTCACTCCACTCGCGAACTCACCTATCATGTCCCACTCACACAGCGAGTGGGACATGATAGGCAATGAGGTCTGATCAGACAAAGGGAGAAGGTGTAACTGATGCAGCTCGCCAGAGATGTACTGCAACACAGACTGATTTCACAGTGGGGTTGGGTGTGATTTGTGTCGTGGGACCGGGAGTAAATTCTTGGGTGCTGTTAAGGCCCTGCCTTGTATGAACCAGTAGGCCTTCTGCAGTGTTCCTCCATTCTTATGTTCTTAACACTACTGGGAGACAGTAGCAGATAGTGAACGATGTAGAGAGGGAAGGAGTGAGAGAAAGAAGGGAGAGGTGAAAATGAGTAGGTAATAGGAAAGATGATACAGTAAGGAGAGCGAAACGGTACAGAAGAGGAGGGGCGTATGGGAGGAGAGGGTCGTCAGAGGAAAGGAGGGTGAGAAGGGACAGTAGCAGGAGGGGAAGGTGAGAAAGGAGGGAGGGAGAGAGTGAGGGGTGTGAAAGAGGTGTAAGCTTCACCACTGCGGGGTTCCACTTAAACCGTCACCCTTGTCAAAGCTCGTCACTTGACGGGAAGGGGGGAGAGCCCGTCGCGCACGTCAAAGGGACGACCTGAGCCCCCGTCAACGCTTTCCACACACTCTCCTGCCCCCTGCCCAGTAGGGCAGCGCCCCCAGCCCCGTCAACCAGCCTCCCACAACAATACATTACTACCACCCATACTTCACCCTTCTGAGGAAGTGTTGGATACATAAATACCACATACATGGATACGTGCGCGCGCGCGCACACATATATACAAACAACTGGCCAAGTGTCTTTGTGACAAGTGCCTCGGACAAATGGTAACACACAAGGTGGTGCACTGAAGTGGATAAATCAACAAGGTGCTCCTACTCTAGTCTACATGACACTTACGTACTGGCAAAAAAAAAATACTGTGGGAGAGGGTGACAGTGTTCCATGAAGAGGGTGGATGTGTTCCATGGAGAGGGTGACAGTGTTCCATGGAGAGGGTGGATGTGTTCCATGGAGAGGGTGACAGTGTTCCATGGAGAGGGTGGATGTGTTCCATGGAGAGGGTGACAGTGTTCCATGAAGAGGGTGGATGTGTTCCATGGAGAGGGTGACAGTGTTCCATGAAGAGGGTGGATGTGTTCCATGGAGAGGGTGACAGTGTTCCATGAAGAGGGTGGATGTGTTCCATGGAGAGGGTGACAGTGTTCCATGAAGAGGGTGGATGCGTTCCATGAAGAGGGTGGATGTGTTCCATGAAGAGGGTGGATGCGTTCCATGAAGAGGGTGGATGTGTTCCATGGAGAGGGTGACAGTGTTCCATGAAGAGGGTGGATGCGTTCCATGAAGAGGGTGGATGTGTTTCATGAAGAGGGTGGATGCGTTCCATGAAGAGGGTGAATGTGTTCCGTGGAGAAAGTGACAGTGTTCCATGAAGAGGGTGGATGCGTTCCGTGGAGAGGGCGGATGTGTTCCGTGGAGAGGGCGGATGTGTTCCGTGGAGGGCGGATGTGTTCTGTGGAGATGGCGGATGTGTTCCGTGGAGGTCGGATGTGTTCCGTGGAGAGGGCGGATGTGTTCTGTGGAGATGGCGGATGTGTTCCGTGGAGGTCGGATGTGTTCCGTGGAGAGGGCGGATGTGTTCCGTGGAGAGGGCGGATGTGCTCCGTGGAGAGGGCGGATGTGCTCCGTGGAGAGGGCGGATGTGCTCCGTGGAGAGGGCGGATGTGTTCCGTGAAGAGGGCGGCGGTGCTCCGTGGAGTGTGTGGCGGTGTTCCGTAAAGAGAGCAGTGGTGCGCGGTGGAATGGCGGTGTTCCGTCTACCTGGAGGGAATTCCGGGGATCAACGCCCCCGCGGCCCAGTCCATGACCAGGCTTCCTGGTGGATCGGGGCCTGATCAACGAGGCTGTTACTGCTGGCTGCACGTAGTCCAACGTACGAACCACAGCCCGGCTGATCCGGCACTGACTTTAGGTATCTGTCCAGCTCCCCCTTGAAGACAACCAGAGGCCTATTGGTAATTTCCCTTATGGCTGGTGGGAGGCTGTTGAACAGTCTTGGGCCCCAGACACTTATTGTGTTTTCTTAGTGTACCAGTGGCTCCCCTACTTTTCACTGGGGGTACGTTGCATCGCCTGCCAAGTCTTTTGCTTTCGTAGGGAGGGGGTGGCGGTGTTCTGTGAAGAGAGCGGCGGTGCTCGGTGAAGAGTGGCGGTGTTCCGTGACGAGGGCGGCGGTGCGCGGAGAGGGTAGTGGTTTTCCGCGGAGAGGGCAGCGGTGTTCGTGGAAGAGGGCGGTGGTGTTATTGAGAGAGAGGTGGTATTAATGGGAGAGGGCGGTGTTCTGTGGAGTGGATGGCGGTGTTCGGTAGAGACAACGGTGGTGTTCGGGGGAGAGGATGGTGTTCGGGGGAGAGGGTGGTGGTGTTCGGTGGAGAGGGTGATGGTGTTCTGGGAAGAGGGTGGTGGTGTTCGAGGGAGAGGGTGGTGGTGTTCGAGGGAGAGGGTGGTGGTAGTCGGTGGAGAGGGTGGTGGTGTTCGAGGGAGAGGGTGGTGTACGAGGGAGAGGGTGGTGGTGTTCGAGGGAGTGTGTGGTGGTAGTCGGTGGAGAGGTTGGGGGTGTTCGAGGGAGAGGGTGACGGTGTTCGAGGGAGAGGGTGACGGTGTTCGAGGGAGTGTGTGGTGGTAGTCGGTGGAGAGGTTGGGGGTGTTCGAGGGAGAGGGTGACGGTGTTCGAGGGAGAGGGTGACGGTGTTCGAGGGAGAGGGTGACGGTGTTCGAGGGAGAGGGTGACGGTGTTCGAGGGAGAGGGTGACGGTGTTCGAGGGAGAGGGTGACGGTGTTCGAGGGAGAGGGTGACGGTGTTCGAGGGAGAGGGTGACGGTGTTCGAGGGAGAGGGTGACTGTGTTCGAGGGAGAGGGTGACTGTGTTCGAGGGAGAGGGTGGCGGTGTTCGAGGGAGAGGGTGGCGGTGTTCGAGGGAGAGGGTGGCGGTGTACGAGGGAGATCAGCGGTGTTAATAAAGTCTAAGATCAGTTATACTCTCTCAGCTCAGTTTAATTAAAGCCTGGCTTGCGATATTTCGCTCATGAAGACCAGGATAAACTTTAACTGGAGAACGTTTCGCTATGTCGTCATCGCTTCATCAAGTTCTACTCTGATCGAAATGGTCCCATTAAACGTTTGTCTTGTGCGCTGTCTTCAAATCCAATGGTTTATCACCGAGGTTTAACTTGTCTGTCCCAGGCACTGTGTAGCAAAGACAACTGATCAGACTTGTGTAGTGTAATGCTGCTTAGTTTCGTACACTTACAACTAATAACAAACATGCTTATCAACTGCATCCATACGCGACGGTCTAGAGTTCTGAGACTCTCTGACCGCGGGTTCGAACCCCACCCGTGGTATGTGGTTTGCATCCATACTGCTTCGTTGAAATGTCCCTCGTAAACTACTCAGCCTACAAATACCGTATATTTCATTGTAAACATCATGGCACTATGTATTTCTCAGAACGTAAGTGTAAGTACACTGTCATAACGGGGCTCAGCGCACGATCCCTGAACACGGAGAGAATTTCCGCCATCCTGCCTTAAAAATATACCAAAATTTCTAGACAATGGTCGGACACACACAATTATATACGTATAAATACATAAATATTCTCCCTCCGCAACTACTTAAGATGACCACGAAACCCACTTGAAAATATATTGTATATAATAGATTAAACTCCGAAGATACGATGATTATAATTGCTCCTTCAACGACAAACAGGTAAATAATAATTGGATTACAAATCAAAAACTGCTGTAAAATAAAAAAAAAAATAAAATTTCTTAATGAACATACAGCATTGCACTCCACTACAATGTTATATAAGAGCCTTACTTTCATAACATTAGCTCCACTACAATGTTATATAAGAGCCTTACTCTCATAACATTAGCTCCACACTGCTCCATGAACGTCTCGAAGCACAAGCTGGACCACCACATCAACACACCTTTACCATATAAATTTCGTATTGAAATAAATGTTTTTAGCTAAAGCGCTAAAAACATTGGCTGGCAGCATCATAAGCAAAGTACTTGGCACAAGTGCAATACAATGCGATCCTTTATTGACGACTTTTCACTCACACAGTGGTCTTGATGGAATCCCTGTGAGGGCGAAACGTTGTCAACAAAGAATCGCATTCTACTGTGTCGGTATCTCATACTCTGTCTCTATATTACTGACACAAGACGAACACTCACTACCTCAACTTACAATTCTTCATTATTTTGAATGAGCCAGACAAACCCAATCATTGCCCCAATCATTGCCCCAATTTTTGCACCATAATAAACTGAACACACACATCGAGATTTTAAATGGAGCGCGAGTCAACTAGACCTCTACGGCGTCCACTAGGCCTGCACGCCGTCATCTAGGCCTACACAACCTAACAGTCTGTATCTTAATCTACGGCATCATACAAAAATCTGGCTGTAGTCTCCGCGCCGCTGTGATAACTTTAAAACCTCTTTTCTTTTCACTGTCTCTGATCCTAAATTGTTTCTCCATAAGAGGATCTTCTATCCACTTAAGTAATTTTCGATTCTTTGTGCTAGATCGATGATGCTCTTCATGTAAACATATTTCGTTTCTAATTTTCAAGCTTTTTAATTTTTTTTAGCGAATTTACAGCCAAAATTTTTTTAAGAATGTTATCAACTACGTTAAATCGCGTCTCGTATCTAAAGGCTCGAGAAATCAATGTTATAGAATTACAGTCGCTCTGTGCAAGAACTGTCCGCCTAATCTTCAAGTCGCCATGAAATTTAACATTTTAACTTCAAATAAAAATTTCAGACAAGGTGTAAGCTAGAAACCCAACATTGTCTTTATTACAGATAGACGAATAGTTCAGAGTCTTTAGGTCACCGAAGCAACTAGAGACCGTTGTAGTAGGTTTCAGGTGGGCGGACCCCTGGGTGAGCAGAGCACTGTAAGAATCTTGGCAACTGTAGCGCTGTCTGTCTGTCACCTACTCAGTGACACGCTGTCCATGGGTCACCTCAGTTGATTTAGTTTCTTAGGATCCAGGTAGAAACACAAGTAGTTTCATCCAGAAACGGCAAATGTCTGAGCCGAGGTTAAATAACATTGTATTTAGGCTGTGGTTTCTTAAGAGAGACTAGAAGTAATTTCCAGTGAACACAAACAACCCAGTGTCTTGCAGAACAAATTCAGTCATTTAAACATTTCATGAAGGTTTAAAACCGACTTTATTCAAGTTATAAAAATCTTTGTCGAATTTGTTTTACTCGTCAACCCATTTACTTACAATACGCCATTTTTTCCGATTAATAATTTGCTATTTGGAAAGAGTTTCCCCTTGCAATATTTAAGCGATAATCACAAAACGTGATATTTTGGACACGATACCAAAATTCAACATCAACATTCACTAGACAAAATCAGAGTTTGAGGTGATGAACATGTGAATTAAGGAAATATACTAAATAGCCACATGCAGAATTTTATTCATGTGATAGTCCAGTCTGAATATTTTTTTTCTCTTTACCTTGGGATTCACTCAGCACTTCACTTAAGGAGAATTCCTAGAGAGTAATTGAGTGTGTTTTACAGGCGAGCACACTTGAAAGGTGGGCGGTGTAGTGACGGGGGTAATGTCTTCATACCACCTGCGGCCAGGTTCACGTCTCCCCGCAAAATCTGGTATTTAATTCGCAGGTAGGTACTGCCACTCTTTGTTTGAGCCGATAGTCTATTAATTTACGTGTGGAGTGCGGGCCACAGCGGGCACTCCCGGGAGGAGGCGTGGCCAAGCGCAACTTGTGTCAACTCGTCAACGATTCACAACTAATCACTCTTGGCATTCGCCGGCTGGTTGACGCCACCAGCCAACCACAACTCGGCACGAGTCACGCCCCGCCCACCAGCCAATGGCGGCGCATCCTCTCGCTCTGGATTATCGATCGCTCCGCCCATTCAGCCCTAGCCAATGGCGAGAAGTCTTCTCCTTGACGTCACTCATAGCCAGTAGATCCCGAGGATAGGGAACAGACCAAGTCGTAGTTTAGAGGAGCCAACTTATCAGTGAACTAAATGGATATTATATAGTAATTACTCACGGAGATTTAAGCCCCAAATCAAGTTTTCGATCGTAACTGTGTGCGAGGGAGTTGTAAGCAGCGCCTCGCGAGCCGTGGTGGAATAAGTTACATAGGGCTGCCCTGCCTGGCCCTCGCCAGGAGAATATTGTGTGTGTGTGCGGCGGAGACAGAGTACCAGTCACCATGTTGGTGCCCAGTGACGGCGTCTCCAGCGGCTCAGGCAAGCTGGTGGCCGCCCTCGAGCAGTTCTACGCCGAGCAGGTGTCCAAGAGGCGTATGATCGTCAACAAGAGAGTGGAAGAAGTGGTTCAGGTAGCCCATGACCTCATGAAACATGTGGAGGCGCAGGAACCCCGCTGCCTCTCTACTCTCACCCAGGCTGGCGGCCGCTGGGAGGGCCTCCACATCCTCTCCCCCAACGAGTACCAGGTCACCATCTACCTTAACCAGATGGGGGAGTTCAACCTAGTTGACGACGGCACCGTGCCCGGCAGTGCTGTCCTCAAGCTCAGTGACGGCCGAAAACGTTCCATGTCGCTGTGGGTGGAGTTCATCACAGCGTCGGGCTACCTGTCATCACGTAAGATGCGGGCCAGGTTCCAGACGCTGGTGGCGCAGGCGGTGGAGAAGTCACAGTACCGTGACCAGCTGAGGATGGTGGGTGGAACCTCAGAGGTCCGTGTCAGGATCAGAGACACTTACACTCTAGACCTCACTCTGGCCTTCAAATGCTACGGCATCTGGCCCAGATCGGCGGCCCACTGGCCCGAGCTCTCCTTGCCCTGGCCCGGGGTCGAGCTGGCGGCCGAGGTCAAGATGTCAGGGTTCACCCTAGTGTCACGCGACTGTTCTCACCTAGCGAGAGACAAGGACAAGGAAAAGCAAGATGCAGCCATCACAGCAGAAGGAGACACGTGGGTCATGGTGTTCATGGAGGCTGAGGATAGACTCCTCACTCAAGGCTGCCGCAAAAAGTGTCTTTCCATCTTAAAGACACTCAGAGACAGGCACCTCGATCTGCCAGGTAACCCAGTGAGCTCGTACGTGCTCAAGACGTTGGTGCTCTATGAGTGCGAGAAACACCCGCACGAATGGGAATGGGACACCATTAGCCTAGGGGATCGTATTAACGGTATCCTCCTGCAGCTCATCTCCTGTTTACTGTGCCGCAGGTGCCCTCACTACTTCCTGCCGCAGGTGGATCTCTTCCGTGGGTCTCCCCGCCAGTCTCTCACCCAAGGAGCCTCCCAGACCTGGCGTCTCACTCGTGACCTCCTCACCAGAACAGAATATTTGCAACAATGCTAATGCATTTAATGTTAAAATGAAATAAAAAAATAATGCCTGCAGAGCGGTCGCTGTTGGTGGACAGTCAAGTCAATCAGTCACCCCTGAGTAACTTAGTACCTGAAGCAGCCACCGCGTGACAACAGTCATAGGGCCATCGATCGGCGTGTGGCAGGGCAGGTCGTGGGTCGTGACGGGCGGTAAGATGGATGTCCTGTCGGTGTCCTAGTGGTAACGCAGCGCCGTGACACCAGGGCGGGGCAGTGGGAGGTGCGCCGCCCCAAGGCTCCGCCCACATTGCATCTCCTGCAGGCGCAACTCACGCATCAGTAATTAGCAGCGCGAGGTTGCGAGAAGTCCCGTTGCATCGAGTGGCAGGCAGGTGCCACCGTCACGTGCCCCCCGCTACCTACCCTTGGCCCTGGTACCAACTCCTCTCCCATTCCACACCATCTTCACTGAATTCGTACTCGTCTTGCAGATCCCCCAGGAGGTGAGGTCGCAGTGTGGGGATGCTAGTACCGGCGGACATGCAGGGTGCCCAGTCACGCATGCTGTACCAAGTAAACAAATACTCGACTGAGCGAGTGGCTGCCCGCAGAGCAGCAGTAGCTAAGACTCTGCGGGAAGTCGTGAAGGTCGTGCAAGATGTTTTGAAGGAAGTAGAGGTCCAGGAGCCGCGGGTTATCTCCTCACTGGCAGAGGTCAACGGCCGCTTCGAGGGACTTAATGTTGTCTCGCCCACCGAGTTTGAGGCAATACTGTACCTCAATCAGATGGGCGAGTTTAACTTCGTCGACGACGGCAGCATCCCTGGCAGCGCTGTACTTAAGCTCAGTGACGGCCGCAAACGTTCCATGTCCCTATGGGTGGAATTCATCACGGCCTCCGGTTACCTTTCTGCACGAAAGATGAGGTCCAGACTTCACACACTAGTGGCCCAGTCCATAGATAAGTGCACATACCGCGACTCCGTCAGGATGGTGGGAGACACGAGTGAGGTGCGGCTGAGGGTGCGGGACCGCTACGTGGTACAGATAACGCCCGCATTTAAGTGTTCGGGCGTGTGGCCTCGCTCGGCCGCCCACTGGCCTTCCCCACACGTCCCATGGCCACCACCCAGCCTCGTGGCCGAGGTCAAGACCGAGGGCTTTGACCTCTTGAGCAAGGAGAGCAGCAGCGTCGCTGGCAAGAACGGCGGCGGCCTGGAGGGCGACGCCTGGGTGTTATCCTTCAACGACGCAGAGAATAGATTACTGTATGGCGCCTCCCGCAAGCGGTGCCTGGCCATCCTCAAGACGCTGCGGGACCGCCACCTGGACCTGCCTGGGGACCCGGTACCGGCTTATGCTGTCAAGACGCTCATGCTGTACGAGTGTGAGAAACACCCTCGGGAGGCTGAGTGGGACGAGGGGGCGCTGGGGGACCGTCTTGTAGGTATCCTGCTGCAGCTCATCACCTGCCTTCAGTGTCGCCGATGCCCACACTACTTCCTACCTAATATCAACCTTCTGCGGGGAGCCTCGCCTCCCGCGTTAGAATCCGCCGCCAAGCAGGCTTGGAGACTCACCAGGGAGCTCCTCACCAACTCCAAAAGCTTGGAGAAACTGTGAGGCCGCTAGCTAATCTGTGGTTCACTCACACAGTGACTGCCACCCCCAGGCGTACGTGCTCCAGTGTAAATATTGTATATATAGCGTGTGCCAAACCGTAGCGCTCGTTGTGCACCCCGTGTGACGATACCTCTGTACCAGCGGCTTCTAGTTCGCCAAAATAACTTCTGATTATACATATATTTTATTTATATGCGCTGTGCTCCACCGCGGTGCTCGGTTTATTACAGCTGTGATAAGTTTGTGTAGTAATATGTAAATAGTTTTCTGGTCATCGTGAGACTTTCTCCTGCTAGACATGACACCTCATAAGTGTGATTTTGTGTTGGCGCGAGCGTAGTAGTGATAACCCAAGTGCAGTAGATAACAGAGGCTCAATAGTTAATTGATGCTAGGGAGAGTGGGGAAGACATGAGCGTTTAAAGGGGTCTGGGACCCCCCAAGAACCACCCTACCTGCGTACAAGAATGGACACGTCTCTACAAACAATCATTAAAGTGCCGCTACACCAAGTGTAAGTAGGGCTTCACTAGACTGGCTCTTCTTAGGAGCCTCCCTTCCCCCAGACACATACTCCGAGGATTTCCTCTCCCAGAGAGATTTTTCCCATAGGCCTGGCTCTCCTAGAGACATCCCCCTGGAGGCCTAGAACTCCCTCACGCCTACCCTCTCATCCCATCTTTATAATCTGAGTGTGTAGCTATACATGTGTTTAGTCAATCATTGAGGTGTTTTATATAGTGATGCATACAAGAAAAATATCTAAAAAATGTTTTGTTACAATATAATCCTAGTAGTAATTGACGGCTTTGGCATCACTGAATAACTACTAAAAAAAAGTCTTAGTGTTCGCCCGGCCGAGGACCTCCGAGTGGTGTACTTATCACCTCTCACTAGCCTCCACAAAAGTCACTCATTCCCTTATTTATTGACTTGTATAATATTGTAACACTTTTTGTCAAATACAAGCTAAGAGAGAAGCAAAACAGATTTTTTATTTAACCAAAATTATAAATTGTTCAAGAATACTGAATTGCCTGGAAGGTATATATTACAATTGATATTCTAGTACTATATACTAGCTAATATTAAAGTACCACACCCTAATTACTATCATAGTACACTACACGCTAATATTGTGCACCACTGATATTCTAGTATTATACTATTATAGTACTACCCACTATTATAGTACTACCCACTATTATAGTACTACACACTACTATCATAGTACTACACACTATCATAGTACTACACACTACTATCATAGTACTACACACTACTATCATAGTACTACACACTACTATCATAGTACTACACACTACTATCATAGTACTACACACTACTATCATAGTACTACACACTAATATCATAGTACTACACACTACTATCATAGTACTACACACTACTATCATAGTACTACACACTACTATCATAGTACTACACACTACTATCATAGTACTGCACACTACTATCATAGTACTGCACACTACTATCATAGTACTGCACACTACTATCATAGTACTGCACACTACTATCATAGTACTGCACACTACTATCATAGTACTGCACACTACTATCATAGTACTGCACACTACTATCATAGTACTGCACACTACTATCATAGTACTACACACTACTATCATAGTACTGCACACTACTATCATAGTACTGCACACTACTATCATAGTACTGCACACTACTATCATAGTACTACACACTACTATAGTAATACACAATACTACTATAATCCAACACAAACTAATTCTCTAGCATTATTCACATTAATAATCCTGAAGAGTTATACACATTAACAGCACTTTTACTAAAGAGTAATAAGCAGTTATAATACTGGATAATTATAAATGCAATAAATGCGCACACAGAATGAAAACACAAGTCCTTTAAATATACATGTACGCAGAAATGTGTGCAAATGTCGGAAAAAATATATTATGTTAACTGAATTATTTTTGTTTTTTATTTACAGCGCTAAGCCCGTTAAGTCACTGAAACATTTACTCCCCAGAATAAGAAGGTAGTACTATATGCCCGGGATGTCGTGATATACATCATCTCTCACTAGACATGTTGTACAGGTATACCAATACATGTTACAGCGTTACACATCACCGAGATAACGTGGTGACGCTTATTAATGTGTCGGTTGCTTTTATTTGGGCTGACTACGGGGCTACTACACCATCTATCATCTGCCATAGCATAGTGGTTAGAGTCGCGGCTCTCATCAGTGAGGTCCGGGAATCAAATCTCTGGTTGAAAAAGAAACAAAATACTCCATCTATCTCCCTTATCAGATCCACAAAATTTTCTTTATTTTCCCTTCCCCACCCAAATTCTTCCTAACAGACCTGCTACTGCCTAGCTAATCCTTCTTACTGTAAGCTCTCCTTTTAAGACTATGAAACACTTATTTTTATTTCACCGATGTTTTTTAAGCACACGCTTCTTGGTGTCTGACCTATTATATATTTATCGTCAATTTTTTAATATTGCCAACAGGTTTTGCTGTTAATATCAGCCATCTACCTCCTCCGTATTCGTGAAAAAAATATTTATGAGTATCCATTCTATATTATTTCTTATAAACAGTAACTTCTTACTATCCAAATTTCTAGCGCAGGTAATTCATTTTTTGGTAATATTTACACATACCTGTGTATAATTATATGTAGTCGTCTTTAAAATTTAAACATACTTGTGTATGTTAAGATTACATGTAGTCTCATAACATCTCCCTCCTGAAGTCATTTTTCAATATTTTTTTTATATAATTTTTTTTTAATTCCGGGCTCAATCTCTTTATGCATTTGAACTTTTTTCTATTTTAACTTGAGTGTTTAGAAGTTGGGTACACCATACGACAAGCGAGTATCAGAATTTTGGTCCACCGTGTTATAAATATGAATCAGAATTTCTCACTGCTACATTTATCGCACTATGGCGTAAACATTTTACTGATAATCACCCAAAGGTTTATTTCTTTATAATAAGTTCTTAGCAATATATCACACACGCTCAAGTCTAACCGTTCTTCCCACCTTTAAAACAAGTTCACTAACAGGTTACCTTCAATACCTTCATACAATTTATTTTACTCGAACGACAATAGTAAATCCCAAAAATCACTGGTTTATAATTCACAAGACTTTTTATAATTAATATCAAACTTGTAACTAAATTAAGAAATTATATTAAAGTAACAACGTTCAATAAGTTCAATTACTCTAATATTAACTCATAAAACTAGCATGGATGATGATAATAATAATAATAATTACTAATGGGCATTGTAAACACTATTTTCAAATGTTATTAATATTACTAATAACAAATCTCATTATTGCTAGCAATACTAAAAATATTAACATATTAGTATTTTTAATTTAAACTTTATGACTTAAATTTTTATTACAATGTTAATTTAACCATAATTATTAGGTAAAATGATTATCATTACTAATTCAACATTTGAATAAACATTAATAAAATACAGCACGCCATGAAAGTACATTTATTTAAATTAACACGTACTGTTTCGTTAGTGTGTCCTAGCTATTACCTAAATTACCGAGCCTAGTGTAAAAGTTACCCTCAGACTGAAGGTAACGCATTACTAAATATACCACAAAATATGTCTGAAAGCTAGTTTAAAATTATAATATATTTTAATAAAACAAACACACAGCCCATCGGAATAATACAGAATGTGAAAAAAATATTAAATGTACTAGAAAAAAATGAATGACTAGGAAACGTTGAAAAAAAGTTATGGGAAGAATATATTAATTAAATCTTAATTAAGATAAAATGTTCCCCCGAGTTAAAAATAGTTCTGAGTATTTTAGTGGCGCTGAAAGCTTTAAATATGCTGATAAGAAAAAGAGAAGACACGATAACTACGTGTAGATAAACGATATGAAAGAATGAAAAGAAAATTCTTTAACACCATCAACACAAGAGCAAAAACAATATGTTAACTAGGAGAGAAGAGGTACCAAAATGATACTGGAAAGTTATTTACAGTGAGAGAACAGTTTTGTGTGCTATGAGACGTGATAGCACCACAACCAATGGAAATTAAAATATAAACTTTTACGTACTAACGGCAGGACACCTAATATTAGCCTAGTTCAACTCTAGTAACTACATACAGGTAAATACAGCTCGATAATTGCATAACCCTACTAAAATAAAACATAAGCAATTAATATAAATTACAATACATAATAGGGAGGAAATTCAACCCCTCAATTTGTGTGTGGTAAATACACAAAATGTAACCACCTCACATAACTCTTTCCTGGTTCTCATTCTGTTTTTTCCAGCCCTTCGACACTTTTTAGTGTTATCCCAACGCCTATTCATATGTTTTATAGTTATTTATATTTCAAATATGTTAGTGAAGTTAAGTTCAAATGACTTACACAAAGCATAAAATGCAACGTTAGAATACTGCAGGTTCTGAGGTTACCTAATATAACCTATCGCAGTTCTGAAACTTCTAGGTAACCTAGTAATAAGCTGTTATATAATTTAGCAAGTTCTAGTCTACCTAGTAATATTTCAATAAATAATACGCTATCAAGTAATATTTCACCAAGTTCCAGATTACAAACTAATACGCTATGTGCCACTTCTACATAGTGCTAAGCTATCATGATAATTCTACAAGCTCTACATAGTGCTATCATGATAATTCTGCAAGTTCTACATAGTGCTAAGCTATCATGATAATTATACACGCTCTACATAGTGCTAAGCTATCATGATAATTCTACAAGCGCTACTTTTACACAGAAATACGTTAATTATGATGATAATTCTGCAAGCTTTAGGTTACTTAGTAAAAGCCATCCCCTTGATATGCTGTAATTACGTATATCCAGAGGTTTTAAGTCCTAACCGCTTATAAGATTTCATTAAGATAGACCTTGAACAGTTTTCTCGGATATTAAAACGAAACTTTTTGAAGGAGCAGCTTGGAAATGGCCCATGCTAATCTAAACTAGCAATCAGGAAGCTCAAAAAGTATATGTTACATTACTAAACAAACCACGGAACGGGTAGGGTTTGAATCCAGGGCGAGTTCTAAAACTCCAGGCCAATGTTATTTTGATTTCGTGAGTCATATGCTACAATTTTGTTATTCTGTTGGTGTTTTAAACATTCATATAATCCCGAAAATATAGGAATTTTAGTGGCTTGCTGTGCATTGTTGAAATAGCCTGTTTGCGATAACTAAAGATTTCCATCCCTGTGTGTCTTATTTTTCAATTGTGTATATATAATACATATGTGGTGCCGAATAGGTAAAACTTGCGATTTTGGCTTAAACTGTAACGCTCTTCTTGCCGAATAAGGCAAGCAAAACTTTGTGTATGTAATAATTTCGCAAAAATTATTCTGAACCTAACGAAAAATATATATTTAATTGTGTTTGTTTATTATTAAATTATTGTAATCTTATCTAAAATATATTTAGTTGGATTAGGCTAAATTAAATTGCGCTTGTTATAATAAGGTTATGTAAGTTTTCTAAGGTTCTTTTGGAACAAAATTATTAATTTTTACATTAACATAATGAAAAAAAATACATCTTTAAACGTATAAGAGAAAATTTTAGAAAGGACTAAATTTTAAACGAGTTCTTGCTAATTGACCAGTTTTACCTATTCGGCACGACATACATACATTTATATAGGGTAAGATTGTTCCATTATATTACGTTAATTTTAGCGAAGTTAAAGTTGGATTAGGTTACTAAGATAGTTTTGATGCGAAATTTCAAACCTTTATCATGATAATTCGCAAAATATATATAATTTAATGCATTAAAATGTATACACATACAGACACACATTAAATAAAAATATTACCATTATGTGCACGTGCAATATTAAGTCAACAATGAGAATGATAATTGAGCAAAAAGTAATTTATATACAACACACAAAATATTACAAAAAATTCGGCCAAGAAACAGCAAGAAAAATATATTTAAATATTGTTTTGAGCGGACAAAGCGTCTTCCACCTGGCGCAGCTGGTCTACACTCCTTAACATTTCCAAGGTTTTACAAAAGTTGCGACTTTGCTCCCCTTCCTCCATCAAGAAGAGAACACTTTCACCATCACTTGGTCACTAGCTTCCTTTCTGCAAGGTTACAGACATCATGGCCCACGATGACTAGCCGAACCTCTCCACAAGAAGGCATTGTATTCCCACCGGTTTCTTTGAATCCCTTCCTAGATATTATCATGCAGGCTCATTAACACTTTCACATCCTCCTTCCAATCCTTCCTTGGACATCCATTGCAAATGCTTCCATTCATCCTACACTTCTACAACTTCTTCAACCTACCTTGCTCCATCCTTCAACCTAACTGGCTCCATCCTTCAATCTAACTGGCTCCATCCTTCAACCTAACTGGCTCCATCCTTCAACCTAACTGGCTCCATCCTTCAACCTAACTGGCTCCATCCTTCAATCTAACTGGCTCCATCTTTCAACCTAACTGGCTCCATCCTTCAACCTAACTGGCTCCATCCTTCAACCTAACTGGCTCCATCCTTCAACCTAACTGGCTCCATCCTTCAACCTAACTGGCTCCATCCTTCAACCTAACTGGCTCCATCCTTCAACCTAACTGGCTCCATCAACCTAACTGGCTCCATCCTTCAACCTAACTGGCTCCATCCTTCAACCTAACTGGCTCCATCCTTCAACCTGTCCTCAACTAAACCCTCTCGATAAACTCTTTTTTCGCTACTTGAATTGTGTACTTTATTTAATATTCTTCAAAATTTTATTCCCCTGGAAGTGTAATACTAACTCTTATCGCTTCTCTCTTTTATAATAAGTATTCTTGCTTTCTTCCAATCTTCATCTATCCTCATTTCTTTTATATATATTAACCAAGTGCACAAACATTCACAAACATTCACAACTCACATTCTGCATTTTAGTCTTAATCCCATCCATCCCTGCTAATCTTCCTACTTTTGGTCTACTTTACTAGTCATTTCCTCTATATTAGTTGGAAGGCAAAATTCCGGTATGATAATACATAGATGTTTGTATAGTAGAACAAGGCTTTATTAGATATGAGTGTAATAAGAGCAGGTTTTTATCACACTCAATACTCAGTGCTCTTTCCTGCTAACAAATCTGAATTCTCGGTGCCACGAGCATGAAATTTCTACCTTCATTTCATTACGTATTTGTAAAGCTGTACATATAAATTACTTTAGATTTTACTTGTATCTACACTGCTGACACATTATATCACAACAGTTAATGAGATAACAGAGAACACTGCAGTAGGCATACTGGACTATACTAGGCAGGTATTTCTCAAACTCAACCTTTCTCATTTATATATTTGTACTAAGATATTATCCTACTTATCTACAACTCTATTTCCAAACCAGCACTTTTCTATATCTTTTCTAAATATGAATTTATGCAACTTAAATCCAATGTTTAAGAGTTATTTCTTGATCAGATATCCTCAATATTCTGCTTATAATTCCTTTTTATTTATACTTGTCTTTCAATTGTATATTAATCATATGTCCTCACATTCTACGTATTTCAAGAGAGTGCATATTCAGCGCTCTCAATCTATCTTTGTACAAAAGATTTAATATACTGTGGGTTAATTTTGTCATCCTTCTCTGCACGTTCTCTAGTGCTTTACATTATATCAATTCTATAGTATAGAGACCCTGAATGCGCACGCATAATCTGAATGATGTCTTACTAATAATGTGTAAAGCTGTAAACTTTGGATTCCTGTAACATACAGACCTTGATATAAATCCAAGCAATTTTTTTTTAGCCTTATTGAAGACACTTAGCCACTGCTGTCTTGGCTTCATTTGTCTACTTAACATAGCTCTCAAGTCCTCTTCATAGTTTGTATAATTAAGTTCTACGTATATTATTTAGTTTATAAGTACTACTAGGGTTATTTTCGTTCCGGAGAACTTGAACTTTGCACTTCTCCACATTGAAATTCATCTGTCAACTTTTCGACCACAACATTAGCCTGTCCATATTCTGACGTTCAATGGTATCTTCCTCTGAATTTATCTGTCGGTCTGTTTTTATCTACAAGGTGTTGTTCCCTACAGCTTATACCATGATCAAGGTGCTGCTCTACAGATCATACCAGAATAAAAGCTGCTGCTCTATAATTTATGGTACAACACAAGCTGCTCTCTAGAGCAGCACCAAGATCAATACAAGGGGCTCTTTACATATTATACCACTAAATAGACTAAAGATCAATAAATACAACACTATACACATTAACAGTGGGTAAATACAACATTATACACACTAAATCAGTAATTACACTCTGTCGGACTTGCTATCAACACTACAATATTATACGCTCGTTTACACCTCTTGTAGACCATAAAATAGCTTATTATATTTTCAAATAGATTATGGTGAGCGGGAGAGGGTAATTGATGGTAGTATATAATTGCCAGTGTGTGTGTGTGTGTGTACTCACCTAGTTGTACTCACCAAGTGTGTGTGATACATTTTAAAAATGTTCATAACCCTTTATTTAAATTTCTGCCAAGAAATTTAAGATGTTTGTAAACCAGATACGATGATACATTCAAATTCAGTCTATTATTTTTTTTCCACTTTTAACTGAATTAATATTAGGCTGCACTACCTTATCGGTACAACTACATTATCTTAGCAGGTACAGTTAAATTGTCTTGGGCGGTATAATAGATATCTTAGCCGGTGCATTAGATACAATATCCAGAGTTAATATATTTCGTACTGTACATACTATGCTCAAAATTTACCCTACCTGGAGGGTGTTCCGGGGGTCAACGTCCCCGCGGCCCCATTCTTGACCAGACCTCCCGGTGGATCAGGGCCTGATCAACCAGGCTGTTAATGCTGGCCGCACGCAGTCCAACGTAAGAACCAGAGCCCGGCTGATAGGATACTGACTTTAGGTATCTGTCCAGCTCCCTCTTGAAGGCAGCCAGGGGTCTATCGGTAATTTCTCTTATGCCTGGTGGAAGACTGTTGAACAGTCTTGGGACCCGGATACTTATGTTTTCTCTCAGTATATTAATGGCGCCCCAACTTTTCATTGGGGGTATATTGCACCATATGCCAAGTCTTTTGCTTTTATAGGGAGTGGTTTCTGTATGCTGATTTAGGACCAGCTCCTCGAGGATTTTTCCAAGTGTAGAGTATGATGCATATCTCGCCAGCGTTCCAGTGAGTACATATAAGTGACTCCAAGTGTTCCCAGTAATTAAGGTGTTTGACAGAACTTATATGTGCAGTAAAGGTTCTCTGTAAATTCTCTAGATCTGCGATTTCACCCGCCTTGAATGGAGCTGTTAATGTACAGACTATAGAGAACACGTGATTTAAAAAGGATCACTGGTTTGGCATCCCTTGTTTTGAAGGTTCTCATTATCCAACTTATTATTTTTCCTCGCAGATATGATAGTGACACTGTTCTGATCCTTGAAGGTGAGATCCTGACATTAACACTCCCAAGTCCTTCACACTATTTTCAGCTCTACTGTGTGGTTAGAGTTTGTTGTATACTCAGTTCCAGCTATTAGTTCCTCCACTTTTTCATAACGTAGTTAAAATTTGTCTTCATTTAACATCATACTGTTTTCCGTTGCCCATTGGGAAACTTGGTATATATCTGCTTGGAGATTTACCGTGTCCTCAATGGATGACACTCTCATGAAGATCCTAGTATCGTCTGCAGAGGTTGACACGGTTTACATCTATGTCTGATATGAGGATGAGGAACAGGATGGGGGCGAGTAATATGCCTTGTGGAACAGATCTTCTCATTGTGGCAACCTCCGATTTAACTGTTTCGCACTACTCTGTGTTCGATTGGTTAGAAAGTTGAAGATCCATCTGCCCACTTTGCCAGTTATCCCTTTAGCATGCATTTTATGCGCTATCACACCATGATCGCACTTGTCAATGCCTTTTGCAAAATATGTATAAACTGCATCTGTACTCTGTCTTCCAGTGCATCATAGTGGTCCAGTAGTTGCGGGACGCAGGATCGACCTGTTCTAAAACCACGCTGCCCTGATTGTGCAACGTTGGGAATTCAAGTGATTTGCTATCATGCTTCTTACAACTCTTTCAAAGACTTTTATGATGTGGGACGTTCTTAGCTTTGCTGCCACCTTTATGGAATGGGGATTTTCAGGTTACATGTAGGCTTAATTAATGACCATCGTGTAGTCTAGTGGAAATGTAGAAACATTAGCTATTATTCATAAGATGCCTCTAAGAGGCGCTTTTTCTGAGCAGTGGAAATGAAAGGTGTCAGGGAGAACAAAGGTTGTTGTACGTAATGGCTGTAGAGTGGAACATATGGGATAGCCTATCTTCATTTTAGCAACAGAAAAGCAAGTTCAATTGTAAGCAGTGTCACCATGATGTAAACCACTCCACCTTGTATTATTATTATTACCATTAATAATATTAACGAGGTTTGATAAGTGTGTTTTCATACTGTTGTATTCATTTTGGACGCAATACTTCAATTTTATTATGAAGTTTGCTTCTATATTTTAAAAAATCTCTACGAAATTAAATAATTGTATCATATTTCATATGACTATACTCCTTTAGCTAACTCTACACCCGCCCATCTGTACTGAAGAAAGCAAGTAAGTCGACACGTACACACATCATGAATTACATAATTATAAACAAAATTTAGATTACATGTCTACCTGACTGAGCGTCACTCCAATAATTGTTCTCTATCATTATCTCCATAAATTCTAAAGTTAATTTTATCAAAGACTTCAATCCGGATAAAAAACAAACAAACATTCGAACTGTCTAATTTCATTTTATCGCCGAATTGGTTAGTTCGATCACACTACGTACATGACGTGGAGGGCAGCGCATGAGCATGTAGATACACGAGGTTTAGCAACTAGGCATGATCATATAGCACGAGGTCTAGCAACTAGGCATGATCATAAAGATACACGAGGTCCAGCAACTAGGCATGATCATATAGATACACGAGGTCTAGCAACTAGGCATGATCATATAGATACACGAGGTCTAGCAACTAGGCATGATCATATAGATACACGAGGTCTAGCAACTAGGCATGATCATATAGATACACGAGGTCTAGCAACTAGGCATGATCATATAGATACAAGAGGTCTAGCAACTAGACATGATCATATAGATGCACGAGGTCTAGCAACTAGGCATGATCATATAGATACACGAGGTCTAGCAACTAGGCATGATCATATAGATGCACGAGGTCTAGCAACTAGGCATGATCATATAGATACACGAGGTCTAGCAACTAGGCATGATCATATAGATACACGAGGTCTAGCAACTAGACATGATCATATAGATACACGAGGTCTAGCAACTAGGCATGATCATATAGATACACGAGGTCCAGCAACTAGGCATGATCATATAGATACACGAGGTCTAGCAACTAGGCATGATCATATAGATACACGAGGTCTAGCAACTAGGCATGATCATATAGATACACGAGGTCTAGCAACTAGACATGATCATATAGATACACGAGGTCTAGCAACTAGGCATGATCATATAGATACACGAGGTCTAGCAACTAGGCATGATCATATAGATGCACGAGGTCTAGCAACTAGGCATGATCATATAGATACACGAGGTCTAGCAACTAGGCATGATCATATAGATACAAGAGGTCTAGCAACTAGGCATGATCATATAGATACACGAGGTCTAGCAACTAGGCATGATCATATAGATAAACGAGGTCTAGCAACTAGGCATGATCATATAGATAAACGAGGTCTAGCAACTAGGCATGATCATATAGATAAACGAGGTCTAGCAACTAGGCTCCAACAGCTAACCGGAATACATTTGAACATATTTACTATGTCATAACTGTTATCTGTTATGAACAAATTCAGTATACTCGATATAATTTCTGTTACTATATTTTCATTAAGATACCTTGACATATATGGGTTAACGTACGATCTATCTATATATTCCACAGCTAAGTGGCTAAGCAAGCCCGTCTGTCTCAATGTTCAATTTGGCGCTGCGAGAGTCCATAAATAGCTGCTACACTGTAAACCTAGCCTCAGAACTAACAAATATTCTTTTATACACTGGTGGCCGCAGTTTCTCAACCCCACTATCTGCAGGTCTTAAACATATATATTGACCGTAAATTACCTACCTCTACTCTGGGTTTTTTTTCAAGTCTACACAAATTTTGTCATAAACTGTGTTTAGAGAGTATATACGCGCCCTTAATGCCATCCATTCATCTTGCCATACCTCTTTCTTCTCACTCTTTCCCCTCCCCTCCGACTTACCCCCCTCAATTATACCCCCTTCACTCACTGAGATGCCTCTCTCCCTTCCCTCATTCAGACCTCTCCCTCCTAACCGACATTTCAGCGTACAGAAAATACACTATAGAGTTTACGCTGCGTCAATTCCTGGCTCTAGTTGACCCGACACCCATTTATGAGAGCACAACTGAAGCTGGACACAACTGCGTCCTCCAGTACTGAGACTTCAGCGTTTAGGTGTCTTTATCCACGTGTATTCCTCATCCTTTCGGTCCGCTGTTAAATTGGGTATCTACTTTCGGCCCTGGTACATTGTTTAAGTAGAGTATATATATCCCGCTAGCGGAAGTGTGTGGGGCTGGCATATGGATCTATAAATAAGCCATTGAGGAAACGACCAGTTGGGGCTGTCATGAAGCAATTACCTCAGCCAATCACCACCACCTACCTAATTAATAGACAGGACGACCAAGGGAGGTTAGAGTTAAGGGAGGGGTAGGACCAAGTGTGGGTGGGACCAAGGAAGACTCGAATAAAGGGGACCGGGGCAAGGGAGGTTTGAGCCAAGAGAGATTTGAGTTAAGGGAGGTTGAGACCATGGATAGATCGGGCCAAGGAAGGCTCAGGTAAAGGGAATCGGGCCAAGAAAAGGTTGGGTAAAGATATGGTCGGGTCAAAGGCGACTGAGACCAAAGGAGAGGGTAGGGTCAGGCAGTTTCATGAAGCATTGGTGCTAAATACATTCAACTAGGGTCAACAAAAATATATATGCAGCAAGTTGTCAAATCTGAGTTACAGATTTAAAATGCTTTAGATATATGCAATTTATAATTGTGCCAACATTTTGCAAAACATCAATTCAGTTATCTGATCAAATTTATATACGCCACAATAATTCAGGTGAGACAATATATGTTGCCAAGAATGATTTTGTGGTGATACATGACCGATACTGGTATACACAATACAACATTTTCCTCCTATATATATATATATATATATATATATATATATATATATATATATATATATATATATCGTGCCGAATAGGTAAAATTGGTCAATTAGCAAGAACTCATTTAAAATTCAGTCCTTAATAAAATTTTCTCTTATACGTTTAAATATTTTTTTTTCATTTATTTTAATGTTAAAATTAATAATTTTGTACCAAAAGAATCTTAGAAAACTACTAACCTTATTATAACAAGCGCAATTTAATTTAGCCTAATCCAACTAAATATATTTTAGGTAAGTTTACAATAATTTAATAATAAACAAACAATGAAATATATTTTTTTCGTTAGGTTCAGAATGATTTTTGCGAAATTATTGCAAACACAAATTTTCGCTTGCCTTATTCGGTAAGAAGAGCGTTGCTATTTAAGCTAAAATCGCAAGTTTTACCTATTCGGCACGACATATAAACTGACTGGGAACCCTCATCCTCTAAGAGAATAAACGTACACAGGAGAAACTCAGGATTCTCCCCGGAGCGGTTTGAATATTTTCTCCCACCAGCCCCTATGTTCCATGTGAACTTTATTAGCAAACAAAATACATAAGCCATTGAAGACTGATAAGTAACCACAGATAGTACAATGACTGGAAAGGCATATACAAAGAGACCACACTACTATACAACTATTGTAATGAATAATGTATACGAGACCGATATAACGATAAAACCAAGAGACATAAATAACAATTATAAAACTTTCATTATAGACCAAAGGCCGATAAAACGATTCACTAACATTTAATAGCAAACAAAAACAGCTATAACAATACAAAGGCCTATAAAAGCCCTACATAACCATCCAATAACTTTTAATATAGAAGCAAAGACTGATAAACAATTCAGTAACCTTTAATATAGACCAATTAGCGATATAATAATTAGGAGATGAAAGAGCGATATAATAATTGAAAGACCTTTATAATAGATCAAAGAGGGCTATTACAATTGAAAAACCTATAAGAGAGACCAAAGAGTAATATAATAATTCACAGACCGACAAAGAGAAGGAAAAATAAATCCAGTTAGATGATACTGTACTGCGATTTACTGCGACCCAACACAACCTGGAGACCTGGAGAGGGTTTCGGGGGTCAACGCCCCCGCGGCCCGGTCTGAGACCAGGCCTCATGACCGAAAAATATTTATTTCCGACAAAGGAAAAAAAGTCGTACAAATCTGACGTTGATTTGGTGTAGGCAGGTGGCCCAGTGGCTTACGCACTGACCTGGAGTTTTACGACTACCTCGCCATGAGTTCTAACCCCACCCATACCCTGGTTTGTTTACGATTTCGCGAGTCTTGATTTGCTGTTATACGGCCATGACACCGTTGACGTCGTTAGAAACGTCTTCACAATGGACGTCATGATGTAACGTCCAGAACGCAACGATATATCTTGATTTGAAACAAAATATAATGACAAAGTTGAAATCGTTAGAATCCCCGATATATAGAGAAACGCCGATTATTTTTTAATTAATCACACCTGTATTTTTTTTAATTAAAATGTCGGTCGTCTCCCACCGAGGTATGAAAACCAGAAAAAAACAAGGAAACACATTTACCATCGTTCATTCAATAGCTGCCTTACCAGAAGAGCGCAGATATCACATTTCAAATCAAGATATAGAATATATATAACCTAAAAAACTTGAAAACCCTAATTAACTTGGAAATCCGATTTAGCGGCTAAGCCGCTATAACAAAACCCAAACACAACATCTTGAAAACCCGCGTTAGTGATATAAACTAGATATAATGTAGCATTAAATTTACAAAGGTATATCTACTGATATGCTGCAGCATTATACTTATCACTAGGGGAAAAAAAAAGCGGGCACTGTGCCGCTGTAGCCAAGAATTGGAGAGTGGCACTCATCCTGTGAGTGAACATGATGCCATACTGACTGTACATTACAGATCATAACAATATCAACGCCATTCTTGGCTGTTGCAGAATTCCTGTATTAACTTCGTCACAAATTATCATTACCTAAATGCAAAGTCCTGCATATTCAGTATAGTGCTACAAACATTAGTTACATGATTAGACTGTTCACTAAGCTTTGTGGTATTAATTCTGTATTGCCGTGCTCTGTTATATTTTAAGATATAACGTTGGGAGGTGTTTATCTTCCTCTCACTCACATATTAGATACTCTTTTCCTCTCTTGGAATGTTAGAAAGTATTTATCTTCCTCTCATCCACACATCAGACATGGTCTTCCTCTCTTGGAATGTTAGAAAGTATTTATCTTCCTCTCATCCACACATCAGACATGGTCTTCCTCTCTTGGAATGTTAGAAAGTATTTATCTTCCTCTCATCCACACATCAGACATGGTCTTCCTCTCTTGGAATGTTAGAAAGTATTTATATTCCTCTCATCCACACATCAGACATGGTCTTCCTCTCTTGGAATGTTAGAAAGTATTTATATTCCTCTCATCCACACATCAGACATGGTCTTCCTCTCTTGGAATGTTGGAAAGTGTTTATCCTTCTTTCTATTCAGCTGACGCGGTATTTCCTCTTGGAGTCATCACCCCAACCTGCCGCATTTAAACATACACGTAAACTAAATCAGCCTTCTGTTTTTCCATCCATAATTCATACATTTAGATAACACACGACAGTCCTTAATCTAGAGAGAAGTGAACAGTCCTCAGCAGAAAGTCTCGGTGTGAATTTGCGAGTCGTCTGCCATCTCTCTCTCCCATGTACTCCCATCTCTCATAACCAACATCTCTGCTCAAATTTCAAACTTTATGTTCATGGATATGTTTCACGTAAAGGAAGCTTATTGCAATGCTTTATATACTTATTATTTGCTAAAGTGCTTTTCTGAATGAGCTTCGCCTTTATGTTTTTTATGTTATATTTTCCTTGTAATTTGCGGCAATGTTTCTCCAGACCTCGAGTCAACACTTTCTTGTTTATATTGCTGTCAGATCGTCACCTCTCTTATTCCTCGTCATGTTGACATTCTCCACATAAACTTTATTCTGACATTTTAACATTTAAGTCCTCTGGAGTTTAAGTTGAATAATTCTCAGACTGAGGCCGAAAATACAAGAGTCAATTATTTTCTTCACCTCAGTGCATAATTTAAGGGCACTAATTCAATAGTAATTGTACAGTGTTCAGTCCTCGGTCTTGACAGGTGATCATTTTTTTTCTATCCACTTCTTCAACTGTCTTAAGTTTAATCAAGTTAAGGGACAAGAAACTTGTTCAGTCTGGGATGATGATACCCAATCCTAAACTCCGTGGATACTTTACAAGATGCCTCACAATTTCTTTTAGGTTTTAACTAGAGTAATTTCTGAGAAATTAATGCCACTCTCAGTATGTAGAGTTTTACATTATATCTGACCAACACCACCATGACATTAACTGGTAATAACAGATCTTCCAACTTCCATTATATAAATTTTTACATCTACAGTCTCCATGTAAACCATAATAATAATAATAATAATAATAATAATAATAATATATATATATATATATATATATATATATATATATATATATATATATATATATATATATATATATAATAGACGTTTCGCCAACCAGTGGCTTTATCAAAACAATACAGGGCCGCCATAAATGGACGACTACTGAATTTCCGATAATCAGTATTTCAGTCTTAGAGAACTGTACGGAGAAGACAGTTGCAGATGCGGTGATCAGTCCCTCAGCATTTCTATTTTGTTTATGAAAAAGCGCTAAACCAGTTGGGGTTCAAGGTCTGTAACAGTACTGAAATATTAAGGAAGCAGCAGGTATGGTGGCTACTAAGACGAGTGTTGTGGTTACCTTGCTGTCAGACACTACCTTCCCCTCGGGGGGTGCTTCCTTGACGCTGCCGAGGGGCTCTTGATTGCTTCCCATTTCCCCAGGCGTTGCATGAGCCTTACGGGCTTAGCGCGCCCTATATGAATTAAAGACGTTATACTCCACTGTTTATCATTTGATTATACTTATATATTGTTTATTTAGCTGAATTTAAAGTAATTTAACTTAATATGTAATCAATTTAAAGTAATTAATTTTGAAGGTGGTTTAATTTATACACTGAAGTATTGCAATCAGCAAGAAAGCGTATTTTCCTGCAAGGCTGGGTCGAAACATCGGGAAGAATACCGCTTACAAGTTTTGACTCAATCTCCAGTACCGAGACCTGAATTGTTTCTCATGCGTAAATGACCTGCCAGGAGATTAATTACATACTTTTGGCTGCCAGCGACAAGAAACACCCTTACTGTCCAGTCTTTCAAGAGAGAGAAGCCTAGACCCCCAGGCCAGCAGAAAAGCTGTGGATACCAGTGACAGGTAAACCACAGGTCACACGCTACTATCTGCTGACACTGTCAATAGGACGACAGTAGATACCTGTGTAAGTAGCAGAGTAAACCACAGCAGTGGTTCTGTAACTGGCTGTTAAAATTCAACCCCGACAACAGCATGGTGATGAACCAAAGATTGGCAGAGTGGAAACAGCGTACCAAGTTACGGAAGATTTAGATTTTGCTGCCGTAGCGGCTAGTTTATTGTGCACTCCATATACTTCCTGTGGACGGTAGCGCAAGAGCATATGGATTTACATCTACAAATGTTCTTACCCATTAAAATAAAGAATAATAATTTTTAGAGGGGGTGGACCGGTAAGCCAGCGGAAGGCCTCTGTAGATAACCAAAAGTTCCAGCTGTGGCATCATATTGTAATACTTATGTAGTATTACATAAGTGACAGTACCATTTATAGTCATGGTCCCTTGCCAAGCCATGACGTCACGTGCTTCCCCACGCAGACCGCCAGCTAGATCGCCCGCTCTTACTTCCTCTTAGGCCGACCAGACGTACAGACACAGGCTGGGTTACCCTCCATGTATTATCAATAATAACGCCTCCGTATAACAGTTTACAGTGTTGTCCTCGCTACTACCATCTCCCAACCAAGTATTCCCCACGATAATCTGACTAAGACCCGCGTTAGGAAATACTTGTCCTGTTTACTGACCAGCCGGGCTGAGGTTCGTACGTCGGTTTCCGTGCGGCCAGCAGTAACAGCCTAGTTGATCAGGCCCTGGTCCACCGCGAGGCTTGGTCATGGACCGGGCCGCGGGGTCGTTGACCCCCTGGAACACCCTCCAGGTAATACCTAACCTACAATCAAATTTAGGTCATTCCATAAACTTTTTCTTTTCTTTTCAAAAGCCTACTCGTTTATCACCAGGACAATTTCAGCCACACTACGCGTGTGTATATCAAGGAAAACGAAAAAGCCTCGTGAAGCGTGTAAGCCAAATTACAGCCACAGGCTAAACAAAAATATACATCTTAAGTATTCCAAAAATTCAACCGTCTAAAAACCAGGTCCAAACAATGTGTAAATGAGACTCACAATGCGGGTTTAGTATATACATGTCGTACCGAATAGGTAAAATTGGTCAATTAGCAAGAACTCATTTAAAATTAAGTTCTTTTTAAAAATTTCTCTCATACGTTTAAAGATATATATTTTTCCATTTATGTTAATGTAAAAATTAACAATTTTCTAGCAAAAGAAACTTAGAAAACTTAAACGTATAACAGAAAATTTTAGAAAGGACTTTAATTTTAAATGAGTTCTAAGTAATTGACCAATTTTACCCATTCGGCACGACACACACACACACACATGTATATGTATGTATTTTATATATATATATATATATATATATATATATATATATATATATATATATATATATATATCCACCTCTAGTGCAAATTGTGGGACCCATAGCCTCGGAGAAGTGGATAAAAAGGCTTCAAGGAAGAATATTTGGATTTCTTCCTGATGCTATTTGAATATTCCACTTCTCCTACCACCCCATCCTATATACACACATACATACATATAAATGCTTTATTTATAGACAGAATACATTTATAGAAAACACAAACATGAACATGAATACAATGGTACAATATGTCAAAGATTATGATGTCTCCTCCAGCTCCTCCGAAGCCGGACGCGAGCCAAGTATGCAGCATGCATTTCCCCTCTGGATGGCCACGCTGAGACGCTGGAACATGAACGTGGCTGCCCTTGGGTCCCTGGTGGTGTCGATGAGTCTGGAACCCAGTTCTTTAAGGAAACGTGTTGCATTTTTTCCCCACGCTCCCAAGGTCTCTGATCCCACTGGGACAAATTTATACTGTTGGCTTATGTCCCTGTACTTGCCGATTTTGTACTCCTCTCTGTGGTCAGCAGCTCCTCCCTGTCGCCCAACACTGTGAGGGATGTAGGTGTCAGCCAGTGTCGACACACAGGTATAATCCCATGCTAAGAGCTTGCCATTCTTCCAAGGATAGATGGTGATCCCGTCGGGGCGGTTTGCTGGGTTGTGGGCGTTGTTGGCTGCTAGTGATCGAGGCTCTCTCTCGGCTGGGCATCCAGCTGTAGCAAGGGTTCTCTTTATGATGTCGTTGACCTCATTGTGTCTTGCATGCCAACCCTTGGTTTTAGGACAGTTAAGACCATGTAGACCATATTGGTCGGCTTGCGCATCGCTGCAAATACACGTATATTCCGTGTGAATAGGGGCAGCAAGGCGCAGAGCCACTGCAATACGAAGGGTCTTAGGGTCCAGGCGTGTTCCCATGGCCGAAATGGGAACTGTTTGGAGGAAGTCCCCAGAGTGAGGTGCACTCACGGCTAGGAGACGGGCAGTCTCCCTGTCTGATGTTACGGCCCTGAGCATATTGGCAAGTATCTTTTCAGCTAGTCAAACCTAATGTGGGTTTTGTCCCCCAGGCATAAAGTGGCTGCTGGATAAAACGTCTAAACGACAAAATACCATAACAAACGTCGTGTGCCTCGTTTAAAAACCATACAGGACATACCAAATAACGTCAACGTTGATGTTTAAACATCAGAAATCCTGATAATGAATCCACACCTTACATCATACAAATAAATTTAACTTATAAAGACATAAATTACAATACCCCGATGACATAATTGTTAACGAATAAAAAAAATACCTATTTAAAAACTACAGTATATGATAAAACTGATATATGAAGTAATAATATTGACTCAAATTGGATCCGATAAAATGCACTGTCATCATATTTACCGCTGACAGGATGCGCTGCGGGACCAGCTTAGGCTGTAAACATTAATTAGACGGTATAACGACAGCACAGTACGCAAGGTTAGCAACCCCAGAAACATCTAGTGATGAGACGATACCAAAATGTTTTGCCGATACCGATACTCAATATTAGGCCAATACCGATACCATAAAAATTAGCCAATACCGATACTATTAAGATTAGCCGATACCGATACCGTCAAAATTAACCGATACCGATACTGTGACACCCCTCCCCCCTAGCAACAACAATTAGAATTTTGACCAAGAAAACATTTAGAAAGACTTAGCTCAAGCAGCAATAAATCAGGGGCAATGAACAACGGTAGAAACAGTATCAACAGTCATCAAGGGTAATAACAGTAACAACATCTAAATATTACAGCATTGCCAACAAAGACAGCAGAAAAGTATGTTTCCGTTTGATACAACAGGAAACTAACAGCAACTCTCACTTAACAGTCCACCAGCCACCAGCACCACCACAACAGTAGCTTCCCTCCACCACTGACAACTTGCCTTCAGCACCACTACAACAGAGCTAACCTCCCTCTGACAACACTGTAAACAACACACGAGTGCCGCTAACCTCCCTCTGACAACACTGTAAACAACACACGAGTGCCGCTAACCTCCCTCTGACAACACTGTAAACAACACACGAGTGCCGCTAACCTCCCTCTGACAACACTGTAAACACACGAGTGCCGCTAACCTCCCTCTGACAACACTGTAAACAACACACGAGTGCCGCTAACCTCCCTCTGACAACACAACTATCATCAGTAACTACTAGTTGATACCAGCCTCAACAACAATTTCTGTCTTAATCGGGTCGTTTGAAAAAGAAAAAAAAAGCTGACATAAATGATATATAAAAAAAACACCTGTAACAATCATTTATATGGACAAAAGTTCGCTACTAAGCGAATTTCTTCAAGACATGACTTGAAAAAAACTTACCTGTGAGCGAAAATTTGTCTAAATAAAAGATTACTCTACTATGAGTGTCTTTGTTGTTTTTAACACACGAAGGAAGTATAACTCGTGTATACTACTACGGGATTGAGAAGTGGGGGTCGGGCGGGGAACAGTGAGGTTGGAGAGCTGGGAGGTGGGATTGGGAGGGTGGGGGTTGGAAAGTTGAGTAGGACGGCAGGTTATGGAGGTAGGGTTATGAGTTAGGGTTGGGAAGCGAGGTTAGACACTGGTGAGGGTTGAGGAACTTGACAGGTGGCACTGACGGTCATATAATGCTATCTAGAGGGTGTTCAGGGGGTCAACGCCCCCGCGGGCCGGCCCATGACCAGGCCTTCATATGCAGCACCACACACGTATCAAAAACCACAACACGGATAAAAGAACGTAAAGAAATCCTTGAAACTAATTACAATCATAATAGATTAAAACAATCATTCATTAACAACGTCAAGAATTAACTTGAGTTTCACAACACGACCAGCAACACGAAACAACAATATTCGTTATACGTCACCGTAACTAACCACAAATACCAATTTGTGTGTTTATACCCAAGGCGTCTTGGCTTCCTTCAGACTACTCAAGGACTTTCTGGGGCACCCCGAGCCCAAAGTACAGTGCAGGATGTCCTTGTATCCTCCTGGTGTCCTTACCACCATTACAACGCCACTGGCGCCCTAATCCTAAAAAAATGGAGACCGAAACAGAGGTCCATGATCATATAAAGGCAGAAATAGTTAGTTCCTTAACATATTATAGCAGCCTTCACTAACAGTGAACCATGCTCAGATGTTAATTATTGTTTACAGTTGTGTCTAACAGAGACCAAAGCTAAAACATTTTCGAAAAATATAAATCCCATCCACAACCATCAACAATTACAACGTTCTGAGTGTATAGTAACATACGAGTGTCGCATCGCAGACACACTCTTAATTAAAGCCAAAGAGTAAAACTTATTCTACTCATGTCACTACTCATACCGTAGTACTTCTCGACAACTTGAAATGCTGCTATAACATACAGTAACGACATGATGGATAACATAAGAAAACTACATCAACACGAAGTCACTTAACACACATTGCAATCAAGAAAAAAAGTAAAATAATCAGTTGCAACATTTCAACTTCAATCAGTCTCTCCATAATATTGTCTTATTATTTTGCTGGAATCATAAAGTCTCCCCTACGTTGGGTCTTTCAGCACCTCTGTTTCACTGACTCTCAACGTTGTCTTAAGAGTGTCTTGCTTCTGGTCTTCCGGTACCACGCTTCTGGTCTTCCAGTACCACGCTTCTGGTCTTCCAGTACCACGCTTCTGGTCTTCCAGTACCACGCTTCTGGTCTTCCAGTACCACGCTTCTGGTCTTCCAGTACCACGCTCCTGGTCTTCCAGTACCACGCTCCTGGTCTTCCAGTACCACGCTTCTGGTCTTCCAGTACCACGCTTCTGGTCTTCCAGTACCACGCTTCTGGTCTTCCAGTACTTTCCTTCTACACCGGTATGAAGATAAAGTCAACAATCAGACTTGGTGCATAGCTTATGGCAGCTTGCTGCTTGCCCTCCCTAACTCCGTATAACTTATACAGGTACGAGTCATCAGACCTTGTACGTGTCTCAGGAGCGAGGTCTCTCTAAAGAAGTTTGGAGAAAGAACAAGTTGTAAGTGGTTGTAAAAGCAAGCTGAGTGCGTACACACGAGACGCCCTTAACTTA
The DNA here is from genome assembly GCA_009830355.1 of Cherax destructor. Taxonomy (NCBI): domain Eukaryota; kingdom Metazoa; phylum Arthropoda; class Malacostraca; order Decapoda; family Parastacidae; genus Cherax; species Cherax destructor. The sequence continues at coordinate 170,370 of WNWK01000047.1, forward strand.
AAAGTGATGCTCTTGCCATACCTCTAGCTACTTGGAAACCTTGTTTATATTTCCGATAATAACGAAAATACTTCATATTTAACGCGACACACAGAAATAATCAGCGATCCTTGATACATGTCAATCATTCTTCATGCTTTTCTTTTTCCGTGGAAAAAATTACTCAAAGTAACTACATAAAGCTGTAGGATTTAGAATATTAATGAACAACACTCGCACACTAACCCATTTAGGGAAATCTAAACTAAGTAATAAACAATTTGCCTCGCATTAACATATTCTACGAGCCACAAAGCATGTAGGGGGCGCCAGTAGTGACACTACGCCTGCACTCGTCCACCACACACCAAGGTTAACTGAATTTACGCAACTGCATGATTTTTCTCTCTATAACTGTAGAAGGAATCGTAAAGTAACGTAGCGGGGATGATAATGCTCCACGGAGCTACCTGCAACAACTCCATCAAGACTTTAGCGACATTATTGGGCGTTAAGGAGATGAAGGTACCACAGCGCTGCCCATGTATCTTGCTCATCTACTCGTCGGTACAGCATCCCATTAATATAATGATATATTATTATTCCCAGACGGTTCGTCCTGGAGTTTTCGACACTGAATAGCCTAGCCACCTTCCTCTGGAGAAATACACTCACACTTTCCTATTATATGACCGGTAAGCCATCGGAAGGCTTCGGTCAGATGACCAAAAGCTCCAGCTGCGGGTTATATGACTAAGACTCTTGACAGGAAACACTTGTCCTTTTTCCTAACAAACCTAATTCCTACCTTCCTATTCTTGTTCTTTCTAAATCTAAATTTCTCCAACTTGAAATCCAATGCTGCGAGTCCTGTCTTGGTTAGATATTTTCAATACATTATCTATTTTCCCTGTCTTTATTCCTGCTTTCCATTATACAATATCAGGACTGCAACAATTCAAAACTAATCCACAATATCAAGAGTGGAACAATTCAGAACTAATCCACAAATCTGATACGAAATTAAACGCCTTTTTTTGGGGTCAGTGGCTTAAGTGATCCATTTTAAAAGCTCCGACATTTGTGTTAGTTGTTAAATGTATCTAACCACTCAGCAGCGCCTGAGGAGGGTCTCCAGTAGACCCAAAACATTCGCATTATTTCTGTATTGTTGAATGTGGCTTACTGGACTGTATGACCCATACGGTCAGTGTATGGTTCACTTAATGTAACTAAGTGCAAGCGGAGACTTCCGAGGTTAATACGGGTTATACCACAGTATACTTGTCCACTAATCATTCCACCTGGGTTATACCACAGTATAGTTGTCCACTAATCATTCCACCTGGGTTATACCACAGTACAGTTGTCCACTAATCATTCCACCCGGGTTATACCACAGTACAGTTGTCCGCTAATCATTCCACCTGGGTAATACCACAGTACAGTTGTCCACTAATCATTCCACCTGGGTTATACCACAGTACAGTTGTCCGCTAATCATTCCACCTGGGTTATACCACGGTACAGTTGTCCACTAATTATTCCACCTGGGTTATGTTATTAGTCGCGGACAAATGATTATTTACCCTTGCGCAGATACAGACGTAACCACAGCAGGAATGTAGATACAAGTGGATGCAGATGGTAATGAGGAGGCGCTAAGGCGACTTCAGTTGTACCCACTGCCTGGTATACCCACTTAAATATTCGCCAGGAACGAAGTCCTGACACAAGTCTCTGCCAGATGGTGACCCATCACTGGCTCTCCTAGGAGTGTCGGAGTCTGTACAAGTGATTTACTGTTTACAGTCCTGTGGCAGTGGCATGGTGAGTCTTCTTCAGGTCAGGTCGAGGGACGGGGCAGCCCTATGACAGGGGCACGGTGAAGGTGTAAATACTACCTAGTGTACCCACTGCCTGGAGTGTAGGTCATAGATGAGACCTTACCTGCTGAACCCACATCCTGTATGGTGGTGCCCTGCTCTTTGGCGAAGTTTGTGTGTATGTTGTTGAGAGTTTAAAGGGCAGGTGGAGTATTACAGTGTCTGAGAGCTGTTTCAGTATACCCTTCACTGCGTGTTTATACCATGAGATTCAAATCATGGTCAGTCAGTCGTTCATGGTATGAAGGAGAGTGAGGTTGTGTTCTCAGCAATTAGGTAGATGCTTACACTGTTCGGGTTTATATGTATAAAAAAAGCCTTCACAGAATTCCTAATATTTACATAAAAAGTGTTGTGTAGTTATGTGTACTACACTGTATTAGAGTATACTATTGTATACCATAGTACTCCCAGACAAAGCAATGTAAGATATACCAGCGAGGGAATCATCGTAAGACATACCTTGTTATAAAACAGACATATTACTATTACTAGTGATGTCAGTCACTACGTCCCCCTCACCCACTACTATTACTACTACTATTACTACTGGTCAGTTACATGTGCTGACATACCGACAAGGAGAGCTGCGGGTGACCAGGAATGTCTTACCTGTCGAAAGAGAAAAAAAATGTTAGTTGTCATCATTAAGTGGTACCTGTCTCAAAGTGATACCAGTTTCAAAGTGGCATGACTCAAAGTGGTACCTGTCTTCAGCCTTAATATAAACATAAGAACCTACTATGTTTACTTCAAATATTATAAACAATTCAAGATAAGTCATAATAAACAAATGTCAATTAATAAACAGAAGACTGGACGTGGGACTCGAACCGTGGTTTTGACACGTAGTAGGTCCAGTACTGAGCTACGAAGCTTTCAATAAGAATATTTCACAGACAACACCTCTGTGACATGTCTGCATCAGTGGCACCAACTGCCTTTTCCCACAGCCCAGCTTTCATAATATACGTCTGTTTTCACATTCTTCTTCAACTGAGATCGTAAACAACGACTCTCACCTTAACATGAAGGAATACGGTAATCCAAGCGCCTGTGACAACATAATTGAACTTAACACCAAACCTAATATTAAAATACCCACTGATGAACTAAATACTCAAATCATAATTCATACAAATATTATACAAGTAAACATGACACCAAATAAAAAAAAACATGCAGTAATATTAAATTTAAAACTTCATCATAGGAAATTTTCCTGGTATATGTGACCAACTTAATCATACCTCTATATTTTTCAACACATTTATATTCAGTGATTAATAAATATACCAGAGCTGTGCCGTGTAATGTAAATGTGGCCTTACAAGCGGTGTTTAATCACAAATAAGTAAACAAAACGGCCGCTCTACGTCTGGCAGAGAGGTGGCGGAGAAACAAAATATTGAAATCTGAACGCTTGACACTCTTATACCTTTGATATACCTTTGAAGAGTTTCGAGAGTTTATCTACTCTCTGAGCCCGGCCATGGGCCAGGCTCGTCTGAGACTGTGCTGCCCAGCCACCAACATCACTTGTACCGTTACGATATAAATGGAATCCTCAATTTATATTTCATCGATTTTTTTTGTATCGATGGGAATTTGACGTATGTAAACAGGTGTGAAAAGGATGTTTTGAGGCAGAGACTAGATGTAGAAAGGGGGGAAATAGGGTATCAGAGAAAAGTAGATATAGCGAATAGGGTATCAGAAAAGTAGGTATGGCAAATAGGGTATCAGAAAAGTAGGTATGGGGAATAGAGTAAGAGTAACAGGGAGAGACGCCCACCAACAAGCGCTGGTTGGGACACGATATCTTCGTATTACTACTGAGGTCTCCGTGCTGAGGCTGATACATTTCAACACTACCTAACATATCCTGTGTGATGGAATATGACAGGGGAAACATGGCTAGCTTTTGTTCCCACTATGTAACTATTATAGAGAATAGAGTAGCACATAACTGTTGTATCCGATCTTGCTAAATAAAAACAGGGGTCTCCCAGCGTTGATATACTAACCTTATAATTTGCACGTCGACACTGACTTCACGAGGCGGGGAATGAGCGACTTATGTTTGTCTTAAGAGTTTATGACTTATCCTCATAAAATACTCGGCCATCAGTCTCACACGCACCACAACACACTCTACTTCACTCGCATCTACCATGACAAAAACTCGCATATATGACTCTAAACACGAGATTCACTCTCACACACACACATTGACTAGAATATTAAAACACGGTCACTGCCACACACGCAGGCAGTGCCACCATGACTGCCCTGGTTTTAGTGCCATACCCTGATACGAACATTTGGCACTAACATTTCACTGTAATGTCACTGCACATACGGGTGGCACTGGGGAGAGGGGGAGAGAGAGAGAGAGAGAGAGAGAGAGAGAGAGAGAGAGAGAGAGAGAGAGAGAGAGAGAGAGAGAGAGAGAGAGAGAGACCCTGGCAGCCTGAACCAAGAAGTTTTTATTTTACAAGAATGAAGAACGGCAACATTAACTTAAGTTAACTTTATTAAATGTTTTAACATACATTATTTTAGCAGCCATGACACATTATTATTATTATTAAAAATTAACACTGAAAACATATTTAAACGACAGGATTTTAAGGGAAATTTAAAATGGTTATTCAATAATAATAAAAACAAAATATTAATAAGCCAAGAAAAATCAGCATAATTTATGCCGCAGATGTTACTTGCTTTATTATCTTTATTAAGAGGAGGAGTTAGTGGAGTGTTGTGGGCGACCTCCCAGGGTAACAACTGCAGAAGAAATAAGCCACAGTGGCTTTCTTGGGTTACCCTGGGTTGTTTCCTCTCACGTGGCAGGGGGTAGAGGAGAGGTGGGTGGCAGATGGGTAGAGGAGAGGTGGGTGGCAGATGGGTAGAGGAGAGGTGGGTGGCAGATGGGTAGAGGAGAGGTGGGTGGCAGATGGGTAGAGGAGAGGTGGGTGGCAGATGGGTAGAGAGGTGGGTGGCAGATGGGTATAGGTCAGGTGAGGGGTGGCAGAGGGTAGAGCAGCAAATGACTCATAACATACGCTTTTTGTTGTTGTGTTGGCAAATTGTGATTTATCCAGTTATGTAGGGGAAGGGGAGGATGAAGGAGAGAAGGGGTAAAGGGATAAAGTGAGGGGGAAGGGGTAAAAGGATAAAGTGAGGGGGGAGGGGTAAAGGGATAAAATGAGGGGGGAGGGGTAAAGGGATAATGTGAGGGGGAGGGGTAAAGGGATAATGTGAGGGGGGAGGGGTAAAGGGATAATGTGAGGGGGAGGGGTAAGGGATAAGGTGAGGGGGGAGGGGTAAAGGGATAAAGTGAAGGGGAGGAAGAGTAAAAAGGAAATATATCAACACTGAATACATCAGCAGTGTGCTGCTGCTGCTGCGTTCTCAGTAAAAATTACATTGTGGGAACAGAAGCTAGCTACGCTTCTCTGTTATAGTGTATCACAGAGGATGGAAGGTGTGGGTGGGGAGGGGTATGAGAGGTTGGGGTGGGGAGGTATCAATCAGGACACGTGGATCCCCCCTCCTCCCTCACCACCTAATCCCTCTTTTGTTTACACAGGCCCTTGTTTAATGTTTACACACACCCTCCCACGCGTTTGAAATTGTTTGCTTTTGTCAGGTATTGTTTCCTTGACCGCGGTGGAGAGGTGAGGGAGGGGCAGGGTATTGTCGTCCCCCATATGTGGTTGCAGGGGTCGATTCACAGCTCCTGGCACCATGAGTATGTTTATTAGTCTTGTCACAAGCTGAAGCTTTCAAAATTTTCACAACTTAAGAGAAGGAAAGAATTAGTCACGTCCATCAGTCTTGGACTATTGTGATAGTTCCAGACCGAAATGTCGCTTCGTTTTTACGTCTAGCAACAGCCTGGTTGACCAGGCTAGGATGAGGAAGCCTGGCTGCGGGAGTGGGACATCTCTTAAAAAGCGGTCACAGGTATAAAGTTGAGAGTATCCTGGTGAGAGACTCTCACACACTACCGCTCGTGTTAGTGTTAAAAATGGTATAAATTACCGACAAATTGATGATTAAGACACATGTGTAACAGTTGGGTATCTTTATTGATGAAACGTTTCGCCCACACAGTAGGCTTCTTCAGTCAAATACAGAGGCAGCAGTAGTAGTGAAATAAAGATGATGTAATCAGTCCATCAAAGTATTTGAGGTGGTCAGTCCCTCAGAGTGACCACCTCAAACTCCTTCTGATCTACACCGTTCTTCTTTGTCTAGGACTGATGAAGCCACTGTGGGGCGAAACGTTTCTACAATAAAGATAACCAAGTGTTGCATATGTGTCTTAATTTATCAACTTGTCGGTTCTCTGAATTATTTATCTACGTCGTATATGAGACAAGATAGCTACGACATCAAGAAAAACGACATCAAGAACAATATCAAGAATATCAAGAACATCAAGAATATCAAGAACAATGACATCAAGAAGAATAACATCAAGAAGAACGACCATGGTGAAGGACTCTGCTACAAGTCTCCAGTAAAACACGACTCGCTTAAACAAACACACACAAATTGCTTTTTACGAGAGATGATAAAATCCGGAAACGTGTGAGTGAGGCTGGAGGACAGGGAGACGAGGAGTGAAGGGAAGAAGGAAGGGAAAGCTAGACAGAGTGAAGGGAGGCATGCAGGAAGGGCTGTATATACACATTTAAATATAATTGGAAGGGGAAAGAGCAGGGAAGGAGGGTGATGTAAATGTTGAGTGTAGATATCTGGTGTAGGTGTAGTGGAGGTATTGAGCGTAGAGATGGAAGGGACGTAGAAGTGTGGTAGGAGGGTGTAGAAGTAGAAGGGGTGTACAAGTAGAAGGCGTGTACAAGTAGCAGGCTTGTAGAAGTGGCAGGGGTGTAGAAGTGGCAGGGGTGTAGAAGTGGCAGGGGTGTAGAAGTAGCAGGGACGTAGAAGTAGCAGGGGTGTAGAAGTGTGGGAGTGCATAGACTGGAGGTGATATAGAAGCAGACGAGGATGGTAGGAGGGGGGGGGTGACAGTGTGAAGACCGTGAGAAGAGGATGGGTTGGCAGCGGCAGCATGGAGGGGGAGGGGGGTGCGTGCCCCATCAGAGTGCCACGCTAGTTACCCCGCTAATTGGCCGCACAGTGCCACATTCTCCCCAACACCACGCTCACTAAACACACGTTTTATACTCGAGAAGCTTCACTCCATCTCTCCAAGACCCAACCTTCCCACCACCTCTCAAAATTTATTCCTTCTCGCTATATTTACTAAGAAAAATTGTGAAGTGTGGCATCACCCACCACCGAACTCTGTACTTTTAGTCAATATTATCTGGCCAGAATGTTAGCAGCACTCTTGATGCAAGTCACTTCAAAATATTGCTATTTTCAAGTTAGTAATTATCTAATGCCAATTCCACGCATTTACAACAAATTATAGTACGACTCGATAATCATCAGTATTTATCTAACAAGAAATCTATGATCAAATTAATTTGAGATCATTTCGAAAAATGATCTTAAAAGGATGCACATATTTCAACAAGAGTTAGACTACAAAATTCATCTCCCTGGTACACGTCGAGAGATTAATCATTTTAAGAGACGGTTTATCTATGTGTTAAATCTATAATACACATACACAAGTAAGTGTGGCGTCCTCCAGGTGTGAGTGAGGGGACCCACAGCCTCGGACAATTAAAGGGGCGCCCACGAACATTACTTGAGATTTCTTCTTAAGGCTGTTTGAACAGTCCACTTCTACCACTCCCCCTTTTATACATAAATAAACACGGTTTCGGCACTGTCGTTTCGCCCAACAAACTCAACATTGCCAGAAACTCGACATCACAGCGTATACATGGCACTCATCACAGCGTATACATGGCACTCATCACAGCGTATACATGGCACTCATCACAGCGTATACATGGCACTCATCACAGCGTATACATGGCACTCATCACAGCGTATACATGGCACTCATCACAGCGTATACATGGCACTCATCACAGCGTATACATGGCACTCATGCAAGTCTGCCAACTCTGACACAGTTAGTGGTGATATAAATCCAAAACTAATACAACCAAACATAAAACAAATGTCAGGAATGTATTCAGTTTATTGAAGCTGTACCATCAACATGACACCGTCAAATAGATGGATTGAACGATCGAATAGATGGATTGAACGATCGAATAGATGGATTGAACTACTGAATGGATAGATTGAACGATCGAATAGATGGGTTGAACTATCGAATATAAAGGTTGAATACACTAAATAACCCACACATAGGGGAGAGGAGCTTATGACGACGTTTCGGTCCGACCTGGACCATTTACAAAGTCACACTGACACACCAGGGTTAGGTTAGTTCGTCAGGACACCGGACAAGTGTTTCCTGACGCGGGTCTTAGTCAAATGATGACCCGCCGTTGGAGCGTTTGGTCATCTGACCGAGGCCTTCCGCTGGCTTACCGGACACACCAGGGTGAGGAGAGCCACTATATATAGGAGAGGGGGGAGAGGGGGGACAGGGTTGAACTATCGAATACAAGTGATGAACTATAGGAGAGATGGTGGGACTTCCGGGTTACATGGGTGGAACTATCAATTACATGGGCGAGACTGATGGTCATGTGGATGGCAGTGTGTGGCACTGACCACGTAGTTAATGTAAGGGTCAGATGGGTAGCACTGGCGGTTACATGGGTAGCACTGGCGGTTACATGGGTGGCACTGGCGGCTTTATGGGTGGCACTGACGGTTACATGGGTGGTACTGGCGGCTACGTGGGTGGCACTGGCGACTATATGGGTGGCACTAACGGTTACATAAGCGGCAACAAAGGCTAGGTGGCAGCCATTACAAGGGTGACACGAAAGGGTCACTAAACCTGGAGGCACAGTGCCACCAGGCCCCCACACACACTTCCGGTGGGCTGGGTGGTGGCAATTACGTAGATATGTCAAAAATGTAGTAATGACTCCTAGGGTAAGGGTGGTCTGTTCTCTCTCCCCCCCCCTCCCGCCCACAACCCAAAACCCCCACCCACACTAAAATATTAATCTATAAATATTTTTCCCATTTAACTCCTAATGTAACTAATTTAAATAATAATAATAATAATAATAATAATAATCCTAAAGCTGCCTTGCTCTTCTATAGTTACTGCAACAAGTGTAACAGTGAGTTGCGTAACTTATCCAGTTGCGCAACTTATCCAGTTGCGACCACAAGTGAGACAAAACTGAGTGTATTGTTTTCAGAGATTTATCTTGAGGTTATGCTCATAGATGTGTGCAGAGTGAATCACGAGTGAATTAAGAGCGAATCAAGAGTGATATTGATCACGAGTAATTTAGGAGTGAAGTATAAATGAATCGAGAGTTTCTTGGAGTGGGATCTTCCTGCCTGCCTTCACGGAGCCCTGAACCTGCCTTCACGGAGCCCTGAGCCTGCCTTCACGGAGCCCTGAGCCTGCCTTCACGGAGCCCTGAGCCTGCCTTCACGGAGCCCTGAGCCTGCCTTCACGGAGCCCTTAGCCTGCCTTCACGGAGCCTGAGCCTGCCTTCACGGAACCCTGAGCCTGCCTTCACGGAGCCCTGAGCCTGCCTTCACGGAGCCCTGAGCCTGCCTTCACGGAGCCCTGAGCCTGCCTTCACGGAGCCCTTAGCCTGCCTTCACGGAGCCCTGAGCCTGCCTTCACGGAGCCCTGAGCCTGCCTTCACGGAGCCCTGAGCCTGCCTTCACGGAGCCCTTAGCCTGCCTTCACGGAGCCCTGAGCCTGCCTTCACGGAGCCCTGAGCCTGCCTTCACGGAGCAATGGCACTAACATCACTCCAACAACTATCTGCACATCTCCCACACAGCCTTTGAAATTTATCCACAATGTTAATTTCGCGAAGCGGCGTCAGGGCGTGCGAGACGGGCGTGTGTTGTCGTTAAGGGAAAAGGGCGTGTGAGACGGGCGTGTGTTGTCACTGAGGGTAGACGGGTGTGTGTAGGCGATGACGATGGTATCAGCTGTCTGCGATGATTGGATAAGACCTGACTAATGGCACTGCAAGGATCACTGGCACTAGGAGAGGGAGGCTGCATGCAACAGATGCCAAGAGATAGGATGTACCAGGGAGGGAGGGCGGGAAGGAGGGAGGGTTGCAGTAGGTAGTAACGCATGAAGGAGTGTAGGGATGAGAGGAAGGAGAGGATAGGGAGGGGAGGAGGAGGAGTGAGGGGAAAGAGGATAAGGAGGTAGCAGACGATGGATGTAGAGTACTTGATGGAGGATAGGTGTGAGAGGATACGTAAGTGAGGCGTTGGATAGGGAGGAGAAGTGTGTGTTGCTAACAGTGGATTAAAAGAACAAAGAATGAGAGAATCCTAAATGACGATTTGATAAGATAAGAGTGACTGGCATGATGGATGATGGGGTGGGTTGTGGCATACGCAATAATGAGGCGCATCTTTAGATCAACGGTCTATAATACCGACAAGTTCTTTAATAAAACACGTACGCAACACCAGGTTATCTTTACTGTGAAACATTTCGCCCACCAGGGACTCTATGAATCTTATACAGAAGAATGAGAACCAATTCTTTCATGGTGGAGCTAGTAGGAGTGTAATGATGTAGTTTTAGACGTGGTCACATGAGGGCGGGGCCCACTAGCTGAACAGGGTCAGGCCAAGAGGATGAGTCAGAGATTTAGCAATCGAGTTGTATCTTGGTATAGAGAATGCAAAATACTTAAACTCAATTGCCAAATCTCTGGTCCATCCTTTCGGCCTGACCTATTTCCACTAGTGGGCCCCGCCCACATGTGGCCACCTCTACAGCTGATGCATCGCTCTCCTTCCAGTGACTCCACTTTATAAAAGGCTCCGTTCTCATCTCTCTTAGACCGATAAAGCCCCTGGTAGGAGAAATGTCTCTCAGTCTACCCAGGTGCTGCATGTGTTTTATTCATCAATGATGGAGATGGAGGGGTGAGGAATGTTGGGGGATGGGGGAATGAGGAAGGATTGTGTAGTGACGTGGGTGGCTGTGTTAGGGGGAGGGGTGGGTGGGCGTGTAGACGCCCCCTCCACACCCCGTTATTTACAACTCTCTCCCCACTGTTAATGTTGCGGATCAGTGGAAGAACAACTGAAATGATCTGCCAGGAGGAGACCCACACCCACACCCCACACACCGACACCCACACCCCACGTTCCCACACCCCACGTCCCCACACCCCACGTTCCCACACCCCACGTCCCACCCACGTCACCCCACGTGCCCACACCCCACGTCTCCACCCCACACCCCACGTCCCCACACCCCACGTCCCCACACCCCACGTCCCCACACCCACGTCCCCACACCCACGTCCCCACACCCCACGTCCCCACACCCACGTCCCCACACCCCACGTCCCCACACACCACGTCTCCACACCCACGTGTTCACCTCTGTTTACTTTTAGCCAGCACTCTACTGATCCCAGGAAGAACGAGGACCATGAGTTGCTTATTTTTACAACATGAGAAGTAAACGTTCATATTTAAACGTTTTATATTTCTCCTCGTCTATAATAAATGTTCTTCGTCTATAATTAATATTCTTCGTCTATTAAATATTCTTCGTCTATAATAAATATTGTTCGTCCAAAACAAATGTCTGTTATGTGCACCACTTATCTTTCAACCAAAGTTAGCCATTAAGACTATCAGCCAGCAGGTGTTATGAGGCTGCCGGGTCCCTCATACTGGAAACCCTGAAGATTTAACCAAGGTATCCCCCTCTGGTCCACTTCCCCTGGAAGATTCAACCAAGGTATCCCCCTCTGGTCCACTTCCCCTGGAAGATTCAACCAAGGTATCCCCCTCTGGTCCACTTCCCCTGGAAGATTCAACTAAGATATTCTCTCTGTACCATTCTCCAAATCTTACTGGCTTCCCCTTCCCCTGACATGCCCCTACCCCTTCGCCTATCCCCACACAGCACATCGCAAAGTAGACAGAGAGGGATAAAGGCTAGTGTGTATAGTTTGTCACTGCTGTCACGCTCGTATATCACTGCTCTTCTCATGTCACTGTCTCTTAACTCTCTCCTCAAACATACGTACCTACGTGCATACACAAACACAGGTATATACATACACAATCTCATACACGTCGGGCCAAGACCTCAGACAATCACAGGCGCATATCTGTTAGTATGTGACAACAGATCATAGAAAGGCAGGCAAATAGGCCTGCATATACGCATATACTCACGCACACATACAAATTCACCTACACATGTCACAAAGACACACCTTCAGTGTACCACATTCATAGTTGAGACAGCAACTGTATTGTACACGACAATGATTAAACATTAATTTGCTGCTTTCTTATATGATACATACATGATTTACTCTCTATTTTCTTCCACTACTCCCACCTTCCACTCTCTATCCATCTCACAATCAGAGCATTAACACCATCAAGCTGTCTGTATTCACCACAGAGTAACAATAATAATCCACACTACATAGTGTGTTTACAACATAAAATAAGAACGGCAATACAATTAAAACACACAATTAAAACACACACACATACACGCACGCGCGTATGTGTGTAAAATAAAAAAAATGCGTAAGAGCAAAAACAAAACAAGAGAGATCTTGTAAGAGGTGAAAGAGGAAACGAAACAGACAAAGAAGAATGACGAGAGGAACATGAAGTGAAGGAGGGGAGGTAGGGAGGGAGGAAGGGAAAAAGAGTAATGTTGGTATAATTAGGGGGAGGGCACTGTTGGTTTGGCACTGGCACTGGTACTGTGTATGTATGTGTGTGTGTGTGTGTAGATAATATTTGTAACCTCACCAATTTGATTTTGCGGGGGTCGAGTCTCCTTCCCGGTAAGCTACTTGGCCCGGCATTATGGATTGATGACTTCTTGAACCTTAACATACCTAGTCTTGAAACTATGTGTTGAATTTGTCCTTACCACTTCCTCGCCTAACTCGTTTCACTTTTCTACTACCCTGAAACTGAAGAAGCACTTCCTAACATCACCTTCTTTCCATCTACGTTTTCACTTCCTCCTGTCATCCATTCTCACTGGTCCTCTTACGGTCTATCTTTGTCATATTAATTCATCTTATGATTGTCATAATCATGTCTGTCACAGAAATTCTCTTTATAAAGGTCGTCAGCTTCAGTTCTTCAGACCTCTTCTCTTAATGTATTTCTTTCAGTACTGGGACCTGCTTAATTGCAAATCTTTAGACCTTTCCGAGTGTCTACACGTTTGACCTGGTGGGGGTCGACACTGGGGCCACATACTTGATGAACCTACTATCCTCTGTTCAAGTTCCTGAATACTGTTCTGTAGTATGTTCTTAAGTACGTGTGTGTGTGTGTGTGTGTGTGTGTGTGTGTGTGTGTGTGTGTTACATTCAGTGACAGGTTTGGTATGATGCTAACCCCCGATCCTTTTCTTTTACTGGTATTTGTAGCTTCTCACTTGCCAGGTTGTACTGTCTCATGTCTTCCCGCTCATTCACAAAGACAAAATGAGCAAACGAAGAGAACGATGTTGTAGTAGTAGTAACAATAACAGCAGCAGCAACAACAGCAGCATCAGTAATAGTAGCAGACAAAGAGAAGCTTGAATAAAGCGGTGACACAGAGAGAGGGTGCAAGAGGCAGATTTCTCTGCATGGAGGAAGAGGAGGGGGAGGAGGAGGAGGAGGAGGAGGAGGAGGAGGAGGAGGAGAGGTCAGATATGCTGAGGTAAGTTGTTACACCCCACCTGCTTCTCTTCCTTCACCATCTCTCATTCATCAACACATCTCATCACTCCCCTTCCCTACACGACCTTCCCCATTCTAATCTGCATAACCACCATCACCACCTCTGTCATAGTTGCCATTAACATTGCTTTTACATTTCAACTAAGAGTTCTTCTTGAAAATATAATGACATCTATATCTTGTGAATATTATAATGCTATACAATGCCCACAAGTCGATAAGACACATGTGCAACAGCTAAATATAATAAGGCGAAACGTTTCGGAATAAAGATACCTAACTCTTGTACATGCGTCTTACTTAACGTCTATATCTTCCCGAGATGTATTACAATTTTCAAACTCTTTAACAAGTTTCTTTATTTTTCATTAGTGGACGTGGGTAGGTTCCTCCAAGTTTAAATTTCCACCACGAGAAATTAAACATTATTTGTGTTTATATATTGGTGGAGTGAGAGGCCGTGTTTACCAATACTGTCTTACCCCCGCTGTCACAATCTTATCTTCTAAACACACTAGTTTCTTCAAAGGGAACGAATAGTGAGGAGGAGAGGGAGAAACTGGAAAACTGGTGACAGGGGAGAATGAGAAAGGCAATAACTAGGGAGGAGGTGAGTGGAAGAACAGGGAGAACTGGGGAGGAGGAGAGAAAAGGAAGAAAGTCTGGGGAGGGTCAAATAATGAAATAAGGGGATTAATGTAAGGATAGGGAAGATGGAAGAGAGGGCAAAGGTGGAAATAAAAAGCAGAGAAAAAGAGGAGGAAAGAGGGGAGAGGATAGTAGGAGGGGAGCGTTGACAGTGGAGGGTAAACAGATGACTGGCGGTGGTGTGTTCATGAGCACTAATGTAGCACAGACCACGCCTCCCTTCCCCTTACCCCGGCCTCCCTTCCCCTTACTCCTGGTAAGGTGAGGTGAAAGGAGATGAGGGGAAGGGAGGGGGAGAGGCGAGGGGGTGCGGATATGACCCTTTAGATAATAATACGAATCATGCCCCTCCCCACCAATCTGCTAACACGATTTGCACACTCCACCACAATGAAGATAACACATTCTGGGACTACACTGCTACACTATACTGAGTGCTAATATACTGAAGACCTACACTGCACTGACGGGCTACTATAATACACTGAGAAGCTGCACACCTACACTATACTGAGGAACTACTACAGGACTGAACTGAGTTCCAGTAGTAAACTGAGTATTTCTGTCAGGTACTCTTCTGAACACAACTTGCACAAGCGATGGTGTACACGTCAGCCTTGGTAGTGGAATTATCTGCGTGTATATTTCCGTTCACCTGGAGGTTACCTTGAGTCGCTTCCGAAGATCAGGTCCCAGACCAGGCCGCTTGGTGGCCTGATCAAGCTGTTAGTGGCCGCGCCCGCAGTCCAACGTATGCACCACAACCCGGCTAACCAAGAACTGCTTTGAGGAATCTATCGAGTTCTCTCTTGAAGAGTCGTGGTCCCTTTACACTTATTAAGTTCTCTCTCAGTGTACTCGTCGCTCCCCTGCTTTTCACTGGGGTTATCCAGCACCATCTAAACTTTTAATAGAGGTCATGACACTGGTAGCTACTTTCAAATGACTGTCTAACATTGTTAATGATGCACTAGAAGCCAAGCTGCTGACTAAACAGTGTATTTAGTAGGCAGCTCTGTTGTATTGCCAATGTTGTTTCTCGTGAATAAGGGACGTATGCAACACCTCAGTAATAAAGAGCAAAAAGGCTCTTATTAAAACATTAATTTTCAATACATGGGCATCTTTATTGTGAAGATGTTTCGCCAACTAGTGACTTCATCAATCAATACAGTGACTTCATCAATCAATACAGAGACTGCATACACAAGACAATGTTATTCATCAACTTATCGGTATTATATACCATTAATGAAATTATGCTGTTTTTCTTCAGTATGCTCGTAACTCTCAACTTACCAATTGTACAAAAAACAAACGTTATCTAAGTTCAAACTGCGTCTTTCCTTAACAAACTGTAGGCATACTGTATTACTGCTCTTACCTTCAACCTATTTAACCTATAGTTCCAGAGTGTTTCAGTGAAAGTGTTTATAGTTCTACCTTTGTGTAATAAATATGATACGAATGTTGAATAATGTGATCCTTTATTGACGACGTTTAGCGTTATGAGAGATACCACGAGTACTGTCACTTGATACATCACAGTATGAGAGATACCACTAGTACTATCACAGTATGAGAGATACCACTAGTACTATCACAGTATGAGAGATACCACTAGTACTATCACAGTATGAGAGATACCACTAGTACTATCACAGTATGAGAGATACCACGAGTACTATCACTTGATACATCACAGTATGAGAGATACCAAGAGTACTATCACTTGATACATCACAGTATGAGAGATACCACGAGTACTATCACTTGATACATCACAGTATGAGAGATACCACGAGTACTATCACTTGATACATCACAGTATGAGAGATACCACGAGTACTGTCACTTGATACATCACAGTATGAGAAATACCACGAGTACTATCACTTGATACATCAGAGTATGAGAATACCACGAGTACTATCACTTGATACATTCCAGGATGCTCGAGTACTTGCCAGGTACACAAGGCATAAAGAACCCATGCTACCGTCACCTAGCAGCTTCGTAGTCTGGGAGATAAGGGTCATATAGCGCATGGGAGAATGGAAAGTAATCGAATTCTATCCAAGTTAGAGGAAGAACAGATCCAATTCCTAGAATCAAAAGCCCCTGAACAGCAACAAAGAGCTGCTACCATCACACAAGCTGGTAGACCTTGTGGGCTGTTAGCTCGCCTCAAGTCACACAGCACACAAATCAAAAACTGTGCTCTCAATGATGATATTCAGATAGTATACGAGTAGGTTTTGGACGGTTATTGTGGAGATTATGGACTTAAAGGTGTTATTATCAGGTTTCCCCACCCCATGTGGCTGACACGAGGTGCTACACCGGCTGGGGACGAGGCTCACTCGAGATCAACCACGTACACAGACTGGGGACGACGCTACCTTGTCCCGGCTAGTTATCTTCGCACAATGATTATGTACCAACTGAGTTATCACTGTTTGCTTTTGGTAATCGAGCTCCGTGCTACCGGAAAAGTGCACTTTGCGCATTTTTATATACAATATTAAGAAACATGTTGACAGATTTAGCGTGGATATTGCAGTTAAAAAGCGATTTGCGAGACCAGGTGGGAGTTGAAAGCTCTTTCTTAATTAAACAAAATTAGGTACACCCGCAGTGTACGTTCACATTAGTCTATACGAGTTACAGAGTGGGAACAAAAGTTAGCTGTGTTTCCCTGCCATACCTTACACAGGATGTCTTACATAAATGAAGGAATTTCTACTGAAGGTTTAGTGGTTACGGCAACTAAAGCTTTGTTTCAGACGAGCTGGAGTTACTATTACACGTGGAGAACAATTATAAACATACAATGATGATAACAAAGAGCGAAATAAATTAGAAATACAGGCTGCAGGGGGTTGCTGGTCGAGGGAGAGTGCAGTGTTGATCAAGACTGCAGTGTTGATCAAGACTGCAGTACTGTCCCTGCAGTGTTGATCAAGACTGCAGTACTGTCCCTGCAGTGTTGATCAAGACTGCAGCACTGTCCCTGCAGTGTTGATCAAGACTGCAGCACTGTCCCTGCAGTGTTGATCAAGACTGCAGCACTGTCCCTGCAGTGTTGATCAAGACTGCAGCACTGTCCCTGCAGTGTTGATCAAGACTGCAGCACTGTCCCTGCAGTGTTGATCAAGACTGCAGCACTGTCCCTGCAGTGTTGATCAAGACTGCAGCACTGTCCCTGCAGTGTTGATCAAGACTGCAGCACTGTCCCTGCAGTGTTGATCAAGACTGCAGCACTGTCCCTGCAGTGTTGATCAAGACTGCAGCACTGTCCCTGCAGTGTTGATCAAGACTGCAGCACTGTCCCTGCAGTGTTGATAAAGACTGCAGCGTTGATCAAAGCAGACTACAGTGCTGCCCCTGCAGTGTTCTCTATCACTGACGTCTCCAATGATGTTATCTTGATAATGATTGAAATTAAGGATGGTTAGCGTCGTTATTACCCATAATCATCTAATCACGACCCACATATCAGTCTAATGCTGGCCGTCATCAAGTCTGGCAAATACCATACCCCTAGAGGAGCACCTCAACAACCACACCAAGTTGTCGGCAATATAAAATACACTTAATGAGAAACCACTAACAGCTTATAGCCACTGAACTAAGTCATCCTCCGACAAATATTACCACCTAAACAGGCAAAGAAGCAGTTTAGAATTGGCTAATTCGCCGGGGTTTGGCTTGAGCAATATAAATGAGATGGAGGTGAGAGGAGGGGGGAGGAGGTGAGGGGAAGGGGGAAAATGGACCCCTTACTGCGAGAAGACATGATGGTTTGTGTCTAGTCTCGCTCCTGCCACGTTACTATCACCCTTATCAACCCCTGCCACAGGGTTCAGTTTCAGGTATTCCAAGAGAAGGGAGACAAACACTGAGCTACTGTAGGTAAGACCATTGTAATACTGGAGCACTAGATTACTTTACACAGGTCCTGACGACTACAACACTACTCCCGCCCACCTGCTGGCCCACAACCCACCCACCTGCTGACTCACCACCACCACCCACCTGTTGGCCCCCACCACCACCCACCTGCTAGGCTAGACCACCACCACCCACTCACCCACCCACCCGCCAGCTGGCCCACCACCACCACCATCCACCCACCTGCTGGCCCCCACCACCACACAACTACCTGCTGGCCCACCACCACCACCCAGCACATGCGAACACATCACACCCACCTACTGACCCACCACCACCACCACCCAGCACATGCGAGCACATCACACCCACCTACTGACCCACCACCACCACCCACCCACCTGCTGGCCCACCACCACCCAGCACATGCGAGCACATCACACCCACCTACTGACCCACCACCACCACCCACCCACCTGCTGGCCCACCACCACCCAGCACATGCGAACACATCACACCCACCTACTGGCCCACCACCACCACCCACCCACCTGCTGGCCCACCACCACCACCCACCCACCTGCTGGCCCACCACCACCACCCACCCACCTGCTGGCCCACCACCACCCAGCACATGCGAGCACATCACACCCACCTACTGACCCACCACCACCACCCACCCACCTGCTGGCCCACCACCACCCAGCACATGCGAGCACATCACACCCACCTACAGACCCACCACCCACCCACCTGCTGGCCCACCACCACCACCACCCAGTACATGCAGGCCCACACTACTCCCACACGCCAGGCTCAGGTAAATGCTCGCTGACACTGACTTTCATCAGAGGGATAATGCATGCCAAGGATTTCTTGTTAGTTTCAACATATGCGAGCAAGCGAGGACGAGCGAGCGAGCGAGCGAGCGAGAGAGAGAGAGAGAGAGAGAGAGAGAGAGGGGGGACAAGCATATAATTCTCACTCACGTACCTCCATCTCTTCCCCCCACCACAACGCAGGCAGGCACTTGTTTAATTTTATATTTGTTACAGTATTTACTAATTGATCTGATAACACACTGAAACTGTAATAAATATGAGGGGAAGCAAGAGGAAAGGGGAAAGGTGAGGAACAGGAACAGGAAGAGGAAGGGGGAGGGGGAGGGGAACGCAGGAAGAGCAAGGCGGGAAAGGTAAGAAATGGAAGGAGGGGAGGGGGAAGGTAGGGTGGGGAAGTAGGGGAGGGGGTGAAAAGTGAAGGAATCAGAACGTGGGGAAGAGCAAGGGAAAAAGGTATGGAATGGAAGGAGGGGAGTAAGAAAGAAAGTTTGAGGAGGTAGGGGAGAGGTAAAGAAGGGTGGGGAGATAGGCGAGGTGAAGGAATCATTTCAATCATTAACAAGACATGACACATCACAGCCACCACTGACAGATATGTATTACCACATTCTTACCCCTCAAAATTAAGACCTCCCTCCCCCCTCCAGTGACAGTCAACAGCAACAGCTGTATCTGGTAGTGGTATTACTGTGTCTGGTAGTGGTATTACTGTGTCTCGCAGTGGTATTACTGTATCTGGCAGTGGTATTACTGTATCTGGCAGTGGTATTACTGTATCTGGCAGTGGTATTACTGTATCTGGCAGTGGTATTACTGTATCTGGCAGTGATATTACTGTATCTGGCAGTGGTATTACTGTATCTGGCAGTGGTATTACTGTATCTGGCAGTGGTATTACTGTATCTGGTAGTGGTATTACTGTGTCTGGCAGTGGTATTACTGTATCTGGCAGTGGCATTACTGTATCTGGCACTGGTATTACTGTATCTGGCAGTGGTATTACTGTATCTGGCAGTGGTATTACTGTATCTGGCAGTGGTATTACTGTGTCTGGCAGTGGTATTACTGTGTCTGGCAGTGGTATTACTGTATCTGGCAGTGGTATTACTGTATCTGGCAGTGGTATTACTGTATCTGGCAGTGGTATTACTGTATCTGGCAGTGGTATTACTGTATCTGGCAGTGGTATTACTGTATCTGGTAGTGGTATTACTGTCTGGCAGTGGTATTACTGTGTCTGGCAGTGGTATTACTGTATCTGGTAGTGGTATTACTGTATCTGGTAGTGGTATTACTGTAATCTGGTAGTGGTATTACTGTATCTGGTAGTGGTATTACTGTGTCTGGCAGTGGTATTACTGTATCTGGCAGTGGTATTACTGTATCTGGTAGTGGTATTACTGTATCTGGTAGTGGTATTACTGTATCTGGCAGTGGTATTACTGTATCTGGTAGTGGTATTACTGTATCTGGCAGTGGTATTACTGTATCTGGTAGTGGTATTACTGTGTCTGGCAGTGGTATTACTGTATCTGGTAGTGGTATTACTGTATCTGGCAGTGGTATTACTGTATCTGGTAGTGGTATTACTGTGTCTGGCAGTGGTATTACTGTATCTAGTAGTGGTATTACTGTATCTGGTAGTGGTATTACTGTATCTGGCAGTGGTATTACTGTATCTGGCAGTGGTATTACACACACAGTAAGTCAAATACACTGATCACCACCCTCATTCCTCATACATATACGTGTCAACATACACATAACTCCTGGTGTATATCTGTCAGTGGTTCCTGCCATAATAATATCCCAGCCAAGCAAGTCTTGACGTCCATGACCAGGCGACACCTCACTTATGCTCTTACTCTGTTCAAATCACCTAAGGTTTTATTTTCACCCTGGAAACAGCCGTTTATTAACTTATTTTGCTGACTGTAGCAATATTACAAGTCTATCTGAACCAAACTAAGTGTAAAGTAAGTTTTTTTTTATTATGTTACACGATTTACCTCTCATTATATCATAAGAATATTTTACTGTATTTTTTTTAAAGTGTTCTCTGCATTATTAATATTTGTTCTTTATTTCATTTGCTTCGTCGAAACTTCTAATACAGTAACGACCACCAGGGCCAGGAGCTGTGACTCGACCCCTGTAACCACAAATAGGCGAGTAGAACAATATACAATGTCTGAATCAGTTTATTACACAGTCGTAAATAAAACATAATTTCTGCATATATATATATATATATATATATATATATATATATATATATATATATATATATATGCAGAAAATTCGGAGTGTGGAAATTAGGAGGTGTGGAATTACTAAAAGTATTTGTCAGAGGGCTGAAGAGGGGTTGTTGAGGTGGTTTGGTCATTTAGAGAGAATGGATCAAAGTAGAATGACTTGGAGAGCGTATAAATCTGTAGGGGAAGGAAGGCGGGGTACGGGTCGTCCTCGAAAAGGTTGGAGGAGGGGTAAAGGAGGTTTTGTGGGCGAGGGCTTGGACTTCCAGCATGTGTGAGCGTGTTAGATAGGAGTGAATGGAGACGAATGGTTTTGGGACCTGACGAGCTGTTGGAGTGTGAGCAGGGTAACATTTTGTGAAGGGATTCAGGAAACCAGTTAATTGATTTAGTTGGACTTGAGTCCTGGAAATGGGAAGTACAATGCCTGCACTTTAAAGGAGGGGTCTGGAATAGTGACAGCTGGGAGGGACTTTTCTCAGCTGTCGTATCTGAGCGCCTCTGCAAAGACAGTGATTATGTATGAGTGTGGTGAAAGTGTTGAATGATGATGAAAGTATTTTCTTTTTGGGTCACCCTGCCTCGGTGGGAGACGGCCGACTTGTTGAAATTTTATATATATATATATATATATATATATATATATATATATATATATATATATATATATATATATATATATATATATATATATATATATATATATAAGCATCCATCAACACGTACACCCACCTGTCAGATCAATAATTAGGTATCACCCTAAATCTACTCGTAACTAAATTATAATTAACATAATTGGGCAGAGTAATTATCTTAACTCTGGCCATGAGTTACTCCGCACTGGTTCACAACGACCCACAAATCACTGAAACAATCAATCTTCAAGATAATTTCACTATAACAGACAAAACATAATAATGCAGAGAGGAACCGGAGATCAAGGAGAGGAGAATCAGACAAAACATAATGAAATTTACAGTTTACTGAACACACCAACTATTACGGAAGTTCGCTCCTTATATAATGTACCAAGGTAAACTTACTTATATTTCTACAATCACTACGCTGGAGTCACAAGTATTCCTATATGGCAATATTACTGGTGTGGGGAAAGGGGGTAAAGAGGTATATGCTTGTACTCTATGGTACTCGCAATGTTCTCTCCCAATCTCTTGCCAAAGAGTTTGGAAGAGTAGATTGAGAGTTCTTTGCCGTCTGTGTGTGTGTGCCTCTCCTAGCTTTCTTAAAAACCCTATTGCTCCGTCCCCAGCTATAAGTAACTAATAACAAGAGATTTAGACTTAATAAGATTTGCTTTCAGAAGTGGGTCTGATAAAAGCCAAGGCCACACCTTACAGGCTGAGGAGATGAGACCAACACTGATCAGTGCAAAACCTTGGCTTCATTACTACAGCAGATATCAGGAGAAAAGCATAAATTACAGAGCTTACACACTCAAATACCGCTTTAAGTGGATGATGAGGCTAAAACAGCAGACACATCAGTCACCGCCTGAACATCAGTCAAGACGGTGGAGAAGACGCAGACCTACCTTAAGACGGGTCCTTCCCTCATTACTCCTACACACTCCATCTGTCTGTCGTATATAATCTTTCATGGTACCTTATACATCTACCCAACCCACTTCAATATTCACAGTAAACCATATTTTAGCAGTTTTCATAATTTTCTATACAACATAATATCCCCTGCTATACTGCTGCACCTCACCTCTGCCTCCAGTGTGCAAACCCCCATACTCATGCCTCGATATGAGCCTGATAAAACCTGCTCTGAAGACGAAACATTTCTAAAATAAAGCTACCCAGGTCCTGCACGTTGTGTGTTGTTCATTAACTTGATAGTACTGTATAACATTAATATAATGTTCCATGCTACACATCTGCCTCTACTCTATCTTAATTAATATTAACTTCTTACATATATATATATAAATCTGGCCGAGCGGCGTAAGTACTACGTACTTCGACGCAGTGTGTGCAGGTATGAATCCTGCTGTGGACTGAGAGATAATGTTTGTAAATAATTTTGCCTGTTTGTGAATTGTTACTGCAAAAAAATAGGTTGGGCCAGCCTACCATGGGTTTGATCAGACTTATTTAATTTAGGTGTACAAGGCGAGGTTAGGTTAAAATAGGTTACGTTAGGTTACCTTAGGTTAGAAACTTTTGAGGTTAAAATTAATTTGGGCTTGATTAGATAAGGCAGAGATAAGTTAGTTGAAGGTGAGTTTAGTATCAGTGTTTAGAATATATATATATATATATCCGAAACGGTGTATATATCCTGATACTATGATTTAATTACGGACTACGATTAAATGATCCTTGGTGGTTAATAATTAGGCAGACATAAGATTAGGTTACTGCTAGGTTAGTTTATTATATACTGCTTAGACACACGTCAGCATGCTGTATCTACAAGCAAGCATTCTGCTGCTCCTGCATGAGGTGTAGCAGGTGTGAGGAAGATAAGAGAAGCAGCAGCTGCGGTGCAGGTGGCGCTACGATAACACCAGCAACGGAGCAAGGCGGCAAATGTGTCGATAAGGAATAATTTACGTATAGCGTACGCACCCAGAATGTTACTGTGTCCGTTGCGTTGAGTGAATGATTACATCCTTCCCTCCACACTGTACCGTATATCTGCGCTCATTCTCTCTCTCTCTCTCTCTCTGAGTTGTTACAGTGACCTGTCACATGTCCCCGTGGCCTGTAGCATGTACCAGTGACCTGTCACATGTACCAGTGACCTGTAGCATGTAACAGTGACCTGTCACATGTACCAGTAACAACAATACTCCCCACCACCACCACCAACTCTCATTCTTCAACTTTTATACATCGAATTGTCTTTGTAAATTTTCATCTTCCATTTATCCACCTTCTATATTTCCACATTTTATATATCCGTCTCTACTTTTATTATTTCCACCTTTCTCTCATGTAATTTATACACTTAATTTCTTATTTGTATTTTTTATCTGCTGCAAAGTTTCTTCCACCTTCCTATTTATTTGTTCTTTCTTTGTTACCGTTCGTGTCAGTTTAACCTAAGTTTGGCATCTGTACAAATCTCCCTCAAACAGAATTTTCTAATTTTCTAAGATATTTTCCATTGTTTCTACAAGACTGCTACAACAAACTTTGGAGTTGTGAGTAAGAACAGCATTTATAACAATAGTTTTACTAACCAGGGGCAAACAGTTGCAACATGTGTGTTGATATACTTCCTGCAAATGATGTAGAGATCTATCTCAGCACATTAATTCCTTTAATGGAGCCAAAATGGAAGTATTATGGAGGAAGAGCAGGGGAAGCTGTCTAGCCGACACATCAGTCAACTTTGCTGTCATCTGCTCTCACTCACGGTCCATTCCCAAGTATCATATTTCCAGCTGTGGTTGTCCTCTCCCTGCGAGCACCAACAACCTGGTCTATCAGGCCAGCAAGCAGGAAGCCTGGTCTGGGACCAGACCGCGACTACAGGTAACTCGTAGCATTTGTCTTCATGCTAGAAAAAAATAGACGTACCTGGCTATTTTTCTTCAACAACCTGGATGACAAATTTCATTAGTGAATGCATCCAACACATCCCATATGATGGAATATGTGGAAAGACAGATAGCCATCGTTCCCATGAAGTAATTATTAGAATTTGTATACAATTTTTCTTAAACTATACCAGGACCAGGTTACACCTCGGGGGTGAAGAAGAAACCAGACAGCCACAGCGGGAAACTTGGGTAACATCCAAGAAGATACAGGTGAGTGTCTCCACTGTATCAGCTACATAGTTTGCGAGTTTGTGAGAATCAGAAGGGAAGGGTGTAAGCGAGGTAAGAGGGAAGATAAGGAAGGAACAAGAGACGAGGGAGAAGGTTGAAGGAGGAAAGGAGATGGAGAAAGGCTGCTGTCTTTTTTTCTTTCTATTTTCCTCCCCTCCCTTTCTCTCCCTCCCTCTCCCCTTGGCCATATCTAATATACACCAACACAGAGGTCCTGGATCTCATCTCAGTAAAAAAACAGAGCAGCTCAGTACAGTGTCCTGGTAGCAGTGATCACGTGTCAATCAGCTGGCAACTGTAAACAAACCCAGACATATGTCAGATACGTGCAACATGGCTTTGGTGACCACACAATATCCCCTTCCTCTCCTCCCCTTTCCCCTCCCAGTCCCAAGAGAGATTTAGGGAAGAGCAAGATGGATTAATTGTACACTCTTATCAGTCATCTCTCGGCAGAAAGACACTTCAAAGATTTGTGGTGTTTTGAAGATCTTTTAACTTTATCTTGCTATATAATTTGTATTTTTTTAATAGTAAAATGCAAAATTCAGCGAGACTTTAATCGCCAAATTTGAAAACAACATTTCAGGTGCAAGTAAATGTATATTAATATTTATATAGATGTAACAGAGAAGTACTGGCAGTGGTATAGACCTGGGTACAGAGGGAGGGGGAATTGAGGGGGGGGGAGTGAGAACACATGAGAAAGGCAGATAACACGAAACTCGAAATCCATATCGAGGTTATCTGCTGAGAAATAAAAGCTACATTCAAGCAACCTCTAATTCTGTCCAGATAGTTGAGATTACGAGAGAGAGAGAGAGAGAGAGAGAGAGAGAGAGAGAGAGAGAGAGAGAGAGAGAGAGAGAGAGAGACGCCTCACTATT
This sequence comes from Cherax destructor, assembly GCA_009830355.1. Lineage (NCBI taxonomy): Eukaryota > Metazoa > Arthropoda > Malacostraca > Decapoda > Parastacidae > Cherax > Cherax destructor. The sequence goes on from WNWK01000047.1 coordinate 196,376, forward strand.
CCCCAGGCACACAAGTCTCTCCTGTGTTATGTCATGTAAGATAATTTGTCACAAGTTTGTAGTACAGGGGGGGACGGGAGGGTGACCTGAGTATGACTTAGGAGTGACGTGAGTGTGACCCAGGGGGTGACCTGGATGTGACCCAGAGGTGAGGAAGGGAGGCTGCCAAGGCAACAGGTCCCCAGGGCACCGTCAGGTCCACAAGTCCCCACTCCAGAGATGCCTCATCCACTGCCTTCCATTACACACTTAGTTACTTTTCAGCCGTTTAAAAAAAAAAATGCTTCATTTAACATCTCTGCAGATTAAGCAATAATACATAGCAACGTGCAACACAGGCTTCTTCACAGATGATACCCAAGTGTTGCAGGTGTGTCTTATTCATCAAGACTGCAACTTGCATTATCATGGCATGCAGTGAAGGATGAGCATATTAATAAATTAAGTATATCTAAGATCTTGATAATATTAAAGTACAAGTCTCAATAAAAAAAATAAAAGAATATAGAAAAATGTGTGATGTGTTAAGAGTTGGGGATTAGTGAAAGACAAAGGTGAGCAGCACCACTGTAATAGTGCGAGTTCTTGAACATCAGATACACCAGTGTAAATTGCTGGGTGTAGACGGGATCTGTCTCTCAGCTGATCTTCCCATCATCATATTACTCTTCCATTCGTAATAAAGCAACAAAAAGATCAGTGACATTGATTTAAACTTTAAATTAAAATCACAAAATTATATCTCACAATAATTAAACAAAATGTAAATGGAAGTCTTTATAGAGTTGAGTACCATCAGTACACTAAGAATAGTTGATTACTGCCCTTGTTTACCTGGGTACCACTCGTAGGGGCGGCCAAGCTTATGCTGGCTGGCCCGCCCTCTCGTAACTCCTCTCTTAACACACCTATCAGTATATTTTTTTTACACAATTCAATTTACAGATTAAGAACGATGATCCTACTTCAGTTGATTTAAAAAAATCAAACCCCATGGCACACTACAGCGTGCACCTCTCAAGATGACACCCACAACACTACAACTAGGTGCACACTTACTGGTAGGCGAGCATGGATAACACTTATGTGTCCCGAAGAACTCGGGAATTGCACCCGTGCGCCTTCGGTCGTAAGCCCAATGCTCTACCACGTACGAGATGTAAATATTTTCAAGAAACATTTGCAGTAAATTTAAATTTTTCTAAAAATTTAAGATATTTTAGAGAGCTGTTCATATTTAATTATACGTCAGGTGTGCCCAGTGTACTCACCTAGTTGTACTCGCCTAGTTGTGGTTGCAGGGGTCGAGACATAGCTCCTGGCCCCGCCAGGAGTGTTTCAATGTAGGATAGTTTAGCAGGCAAGGTTGTAGGGAGATGATCAGTATAATGTTGGCAGTGTTGGTATGCTGACAAATGTTGCAACACTTGCATCAATATTTGCAGCGGCAGGTGTACCGCAGGATGATACTGTGCTAATTTCACTTTGCTGGCACCTCTGAGCTAGTATTGGTGTCCTGTACCACGTTACCTGTGTGTACCTCGTTACCTGTGTGTACCACGTTACCTGTGTGTACCACGTTACCTGTGTGTACCACGCTACCTGTGTGTTCCACGTTACCTGTGTGTACCACGTTACCTGTGTGTACCACGTTACCTGTGTGTTCCACGTTACCTGTTTTGTATCACGTTACCTGTGTGTACCACGTTACCTGTGTGTTCCACGTTACCTGTTTTGTATCACGTTACCTGTGTGTACCACGTTACCTGTGTGTACCACGTTACCTGTGTGTTCCACGTTACCTGTGTGTTCCACGTTACAGACCAACCTGATGAAGATTTCAGGAGACATCGTCCTCGCAGCCCGGTCCCAGACCAGCGTTTGACTGGGTTCAGTTCGAGCTCCTGGGCCTTTTGAGAGTATTGAGTTACAGGCGGTATGTTTCTTGAAAATGTTGAGCTAAAGGTTCTGACCCTCATGAAAGTGTTGACGGTCCTGGACCCCTTCGTAGGTTAATCTGTAGTTCCTAGGTCTCTTGAGGAAGTTGAGCTCCAGCTCCCTGCTTGCGTTGAAATACAGGAACCTAGAGTGATGGGGGATACCCCTCTTGTCTCGCATAGTGACAATATTATTATTATTATAAGGTTCCAGAATTATTCTGAGCAAAACGTGTGAAGTTAGTGTCATGGTGTGAGGAAGGATGGGAAGAATAGAGTCTTTGAGCTTCGTATTGGTGGGTCGCGTAGCGATAACCCTTCCATTAGGCTCCATTAATGGGTGGTGGTGTTGGCGGTACACGGTGAGTGAAGCGTTGTACACCACCACCGTCTGTTAAGGGATTAGTGTGTTCCTCTACTCCTGCAGCCCAGATCTTGATGCTAACTGCCTGAACAAGCAGTGTGTTACACAAATCCTACACAAATCATCACAATCTGGCTGATCTGACACTTCCTGTGGGAACTGGTCCAGTTTCCTCTGGAAAGCCTTCGCTACAGCCACTACCTGGAAACTATGACTGCTACTGCCCCTGCCAGCACCTCTATCACTATCAACTAAAACAGTAAAGGTTAAAAAACAGGTGCAAGAGCTGAAGTTTTACTGTACATCTGTGTTGTAACGTATGTATCACTGTGCAAGACGACACCTTTGTACAGTTCACGACTTTGTTTTTAAAGGAAACGTTTAGCCACTCATGGCTCTTAGGACTGATGAAGCCACTCGTGGCTCTTAGGACTGATGAAGCCACTCGTGGCTCTTAGGACTGATGAAGCCACTCGTGGCTCTTAGGACTGATGAAGCCACTCGTGGCTGTTAGGACTGATGAAGCCACTCGTGGCTCTTAGGACTGATGAAGCCACTCGTGGCTCTTAGGACTGATGAAGCCACTCGTGGCTCTTAGGACTGATGAAGCCACTCGTGGCTCTTAGGACTGATGAAGCCACTCGTGGCTCTTAGGACTGATGAAGCCACTCGTGGCTCTTAGGACTGATGAAGCCACTCGTGGCTCTTAGGACTGATGAAGCCACTCGTGGCTCTTAGGACTGATGAAGCCACTCGTGGCTCTTAGGACTGATGAAGCCACTCGTGGTCTTTAGGACTGATGAAGCCACTCGTGGCTTTAGGACTGATGAAGCCACTCGTGGCTCTTAGGACTGATGAAGCCACTCGTGGCTCTTAGGACTGATGAAGCCACTCGTGGCTCTTAGGACTGATGAAGCCACTCGTGGCTCTTAGGACTGATGAAGCCACTCGTGGCTCTTAGGACTGATGAAGCCACTCGTGGCTCTTAGGACTGATGAAGCCACTCGTGGCTCTTAGGACTGATGAAGCCACTCGTGGCTCTTAGGACTGATGAAGCCACTCGTGGCTCTTAGGACTGATGAAGCCACTCGTGGCTCTTAGGACTGATGAAGCCACTCGTGGCTCTTAGGACTGATGAAGCCACTCGTGGCTCTTAGGACTGATGAAGCCACTCGTGGCTCTTAGGACTGATGAAGCCACTCGTGGCTCTTAGGACTGATGAAGCCACTCGTGGCTCTTAGGACTGATGAAGCCACTCGTGGCTCTTAGGACTGATGAAGCCACTCGTGGCTCTTAGGACTGATGAAGCCACTCGTGGCTCTTAGGACTGATGAAGCCACTCGTGGCTCTTAGGACTGATGAAGCCACTCGTGGCTCTTAGGACTGATGAAGCCACTCGTGGCTCTTAGGACTGATGAAGCCACTCGTGGCTCTTAGGACTGATGAAGCCACTCGTGGCTCTTAGGACTGATGAAGCCACTCGTGGCTCTTAGGACTGATGAAGCCACTCGTGGCTCTTAGGACTGATGAAGCCACTCGTGGCTCTTAGGACTGATGAAGCCACTCGTGTGCTCTTGGACTGATGAAGCCACTCGTGGCTCTTAGGACTGATGAAGCCACTCGTGGCTCTTAGGACTGATGAAGCCACTCGTGGCTCTTAGGACTGATGAAGCCACTCGTGGCTCTTAGGACTGATGAAGCCACTCGTGGCTCTTAGGACTGATGAAGCCACTCGTGGCTCTTAGGACTGATGAAGCCACTCGTGGCTCTTAGGACTGATGAAGCCACTCGTGGCTCTTAGGACTGATGAAGCCACTCGTGGCTCTTAGGACTGATGAAGCCACTCGTGGCTCTTAGGACTGATGAAGCCACTCGTGGCTCTTAGGACTGATGAAGCCACTCGTGGCTCTTAGGACTGATGAAGCCACTCGTGGCTCTTAGGACTGATGAAGCCACTCGTGGCTCTTAGGACTGATGAAGCCACTCGTGGCTCTTAGGACTGATGAAGCCACTCGTGGCTCTTAGGACTGATGAAGCCACTCGTGGCTTAGGACTGATGAAGCCACGAGTGGCTAAATGTTTCATTAAATAAATGTCCAGAACTGTACACAAGTGCCCTCTTGCACAGACCACTTACAACAATACGCGTCACTACCTGGCACCACATAGACGCTTAAACGCATCATGTAGTGAACGTGGCCAGTACTACAGGTAAAATTAATGTTGCCTCTTGTCCTACACGCACCCCAGTTCATCACATGTCGCTCCTGAATACGCAAATTGGAGCATGTCTGCGTATAAGCGAGACAGTGACGTATGTCTGACGGCATGTCTTACAGAGCGGAAGCTCCTTAAGTCTTGGTGGGGTGCTGACGTAGAGCATATGACTACAACGTCTACCCTCAATAATAAGATATAATGCGACCTTTTGTTTATGTTAATAAAGTGGGGAGGTAGAAGCAGTGTACGAGGGGTTGTGTAATCACCTGGAGGGTCGTTATGTGGCTGACACGTGCGGAAGAAGACATTTTTCCTGACGAAACAAACCCACCCCCTCATCCGGGTGGGACGGTAGAATGCCTCTCCACGTTAGTAGACGGAGCATCGAGCCACCACCAGTTCTTAAACCGGTTGATCCACACGGATTAAGTGTTTCACGTTAAATAAATGATACCGCCATGAAGGTGGATTACGTGTAAGTGGTGGGAAGGATTGCGTGGACTGTACACGAACCTGGGTTACCTTTAAGTAAAGATGGGAATTCTATTGTAAGCAACACACAGATACATCACTTTCCATGCCAAACACTGCGCGGACACATCACTCAACGTGTCCTACACAACACGGATGTATCCCTCCCCATGTCCAACACTACTACACTCGTTCTCCATCACGAAATTGCACTCCCTCCCTCCCTGCCCCCCCCCCCCTCAATTTTCTACACTCCACCACAACCAGACGAACAATTATACTGGGAACTGGTATCGATACTTATGTCTGCATGTGTCTCTCATGACACTAACTTCTCCATCCACACTTAAATACTTACCACAGCGACAATAATATATATATATATATATATATATATATATATATATATATATATATATATATATATATATATATATATATATATATATATACATATATATATATTACACAGCTAGGAGTTCGCCAGAAATTCAAATATAGGAAAGATTGGGTGTCACATGTTCTTCAGAGGCTGGGCGGGACTTACAAGGGTGGTGGTGCCACTGGCAAGGTGACTGAAGACTGGGTAGAACTAGTCCAAGGAAGGAGGAGGAGGAGGGTTCTGACCCACCGAAGACCACTCCAGAACAGCTGGGGGTTCTGTGACTAGAATCAAGCAACGGCCGCATACAATCCTCCAGGATTCTGGATGGCCTTTGTAAAACCCATCTCCTCTACATATAACACAGCAACAACTCTCCCTCTTGTGTACGACACACGTCCAGTCATCAGCTTTGTGGAAGCCTCCACAGCTGAGACACTGCAAAGCTCAAGTACAAGAGAGCGCAGTGTCGAAGTCATCGCCACATGCATGCAACGTAGGTGTTTGGTATTACCTTACACTTGGTTCTTTGATGATCAAACCTCTTCGCATTCACACCATTGTACTTGGAAGGTCTCCATCCAAGATCTATGTACAGAGGATGGTCTGGTTAGTTGAAAGTGAGCACCAGTGAATTAATGCTCATATTAACACCACCCGCCTTTCCTTTAATCCTCCGAATCACAACCAATCCAGGATTCAAAGCCAAATATCTCTCTCTCTCTCTCTCTCTCTCTCTCTCTCTCTCTCTCTCTCTCTCTCTCTCATGCTCGAGCAACCAACTGAAAATTATTTTAAGACAACAGTTCAAATAACCGGTGGTGAGCACATTGTGAACCGGGTCACCACCATACAGGGAGAGAGAGCCAGTCTTCACCAGTGCCAAGGTCACAAGATCTTTCCATAGTGTGCCTCTTAACTGCAGCTTCAGACTTAGTAATATGTCAGAGAATCTGGGTTATGGAAAACACAATGAGGCAAATGCAGCAAAGATCGGGAAAACGACGGTTGACTGAGACCTTTCAAAACAAGAGGAGCCAATCTGATGACAGTACTTTTCAAAATGCCTTTGCTTTTACGCTTTTACGGCTTTAGCATAGTTCAGTGCTCACAGCTCTTCTCAAGGCAAAAGAGAGTAGAGCTGGATAATGTACAGACGTCCTATACTGTACAGCAGCAGCTGGACAGCTTCCTTCTACACGTGCCGGATCAACCGGGTTGTTATGGCTCTGTGGGCTTGTTGACCGCTAATACCCCCTTCTCTACCCTTCCACTGTGTGGGCATGCTGGTCATAACACCCCCCTATCTACCCCTACCCAACCATTAACACCCCCTTTCTACCCCTGTGCAACTATTAAACCCCCTCTTCCATTCCTCACACTAACACCTCTCTCCCCCTTACCCCACTAAAACCTCCTCCACCTCAACTATACTCACTCTTCTCCACGGGGTAGAGGAATTACCTGCCACTCTGCCACAACCGCAAACACTCGCAAACTATGTGAAAATTGCTTACAGGGAAGACACCTTGTATACCCCCGGCTACTATAGCTACAGCAAACATTCTTGCTACAGCTACAACCATTTCCTGCAGCTACTTGCTATAGTTACGTGCTACGCTACTTGCTACAGATACTTGTTAATTAACCCAATAATAATATTAAGAATAAGAACAAGACTACGAATGTGTTGTGAGGGCAGAGAGGTGAATACGGGACACACACATCCACACTGCTCTGGACTAACACAGTATAATGCTAAAACTGTGAAGTGACGATGGTTTTCAAATTCGAGACTCACAGTTTCCTATCAATGAAGGGAAATGTTTATTCTGTAGTCAAGCGTTGAGTACAACAGCACCCGGTATCTTGAACCATCAACTGGACAAATACTCTAAAATAAATTCAGATATAAAGTGAACAGAGTAATACTAGCCTAAATACGTACTATCTACCCGGAGTCTACCTGGAGGGCATTCCGGGGATCGACGCCCCCGCGGCCCGGTCTATGACCAGGCCTCCAGGTGGATCAGGGCCTGATCAACGAGGCTGTTACTGCTGGTTGCACGTAGTCCAACGTACGAACCACAGCCCGGCTGATCAGGCACTGACTTTAGGTATGCTGATTAATTTCATCTGTATATCGAGTACTATACTTTTAATTAACATTAATATAATAACTTTCCGAAGTAGCTAATATTTCTCAACTTAAAGGAAAAAATAATAAAGTAAATGCAAAAAAATCTTCATTAATTACCGAATTTTAATAATTTTTTTCTCAAAATTTCGAAAGTACCGAGGAGAATAAAGTTACTAAGAGAATGTGTTGCTCTTATTTTATTTTTAAGTTACATTCGCTTATAGGCAGGAGATCGAGGGAAGGACATGGGGCAGGTAGATCATGAAGAGACGGGAAGGTTGAAGAGGAGGAGAGAACGTAGGGAAGGGAGAGGTCGATGGGGTGGTGTGGGAGAAATAGAGGTGTGGGGGTTTTGAGAGAGGGGGGGAGGAGGGTAGATACGTTGAGTCAAGGAGAAGGGAGTTAGTGGAGAGTTAGGGAGAGAGAGGAGCGGGTGTGTTTCCGGGCTGGTAGTCACTGTGACAAGGTCGCTGTGGCAGCTCAAGGTACCACCAACACCAGGCCCTGTCTACCCTCCCTGCCCTCTCAGGCCCTACCACCCTCCCTCCCTGCCTTCCACCCCCCTCCCTGCACTCTGGCCCTACCACCCTCCCTCCCTGCACTCTCTGGCCCTACCACCCTCCCTCCATGCACTCTCTGGCCCTACAACCCCTCACTCCCTGCCATCTCTTGCCCTGTCTCCTTATATCTCCCTGCACTGCCCTTCCTCGCCCCACAAACCCACGCCCAAAAAAATTAGGGTTCGAATCAAAAGCAGACCCCCACAGGCATCACCACCCGGCTAGTCCGGCACTAGTAGTAATAGAAAGTTATCCAGTTTCTTGTAAAGTATAATGGTTCAGGCAGTACTTGATAACTACTAGTACTAAGTAAGTTTATTCAGGTATAGGTACACACAAATGCAATTACATAAATTACCATACATAACATGTATACATTACCCAGGATAACCCCAAAAAAGTCGCACAAAGTGACTTATTTCCATTGTGGTCCTTAGTTAATAAGTCTTGGAGCACGCAAGCTGACACAGCGTAATATAACTGCCTCCAGAGCTCCAGTGCACTTCACTGGGTTTGTACCATACTTTCTCCCATCTCTTCCATTTCTATACCAACTTACTAGACGTATAAGGTATGCGAGAGTGTGCAATAAACCCAGTGGGGTCCAGAGACCATAAGTGCGATTAGATTATGCTGCGTCAACTTCCGGAGGTTCAAGACTCTTCAACATAACAACGGATAAATACCGCTGGAAAAATTATACAAGTTTTCAAGAAAACGTTAACAGCTTTACCTAACATATAAGAAGAAAATAGAGAAATTACTAAAATCTGAGACTATACCTTTTCTCTCTCTCTCTCTCTCTCTCTCTCTCTCTCTCTGCTGCAGATTAAAAACAGCCTAGAACTATTCTTACAAGAAAAAATAAGTGAAGAGTTGTTAGGGGACTGTGTTGTTACACAGGAACGGATTACATGTTGTCTATTGTTTCCTTGATGCTCTTGAAGGTTGATGCTCTTGAAGGTCTCTTGATTCAAAGAACTGGAGCTGTTTGATTATACCCTAGGTGTTTAGCGCTTCCCCCCTCAATACAACACTTCCTCCCCCTTAACAAGTAATCTGCTTGTTAAGTTATAACTTCAGCACTCAACTGCTACGTGGCAGGTGTACTGACATCAGCGTCTGGCAACACTGGCACCAGTATCTGGCAACACTGACACCAGTATCTGGCAACACTGACACCAGCCCTGGCAACACCAACAAACCAGTTACAGCCTCTTGTGGTGAGTGCGTCAACACAAGCAAGAAAAGATACACTTGCCTGGCTCTCTGACAACTGAAGTGCACAGGTAGGTAGGCAAGGGGAGAGAGAGAGAGAGAGAGAGAGAGAGAGAGAGAGAGAGAGAGAGAGAGAGAGAGAGAGAGAGAGAGAGAGAGAGAGAAGAGAGAGAGAGAGAGAGAGATTGAGAAAGATTGAGAGAGAAAGATTGAGAGAGAAAGATTGAGAGAGAAAGATTGAGAGAGAGAGAGAGAGAGCATAGAGAAATGCATAAATATGCATTATTTAACATAGGTGGAACAATATTTATAGAGAGAGAATCAGAAAGGGGTAAGAAGCGGGGAAGATGAAAGAGGGGGAAGGATGTGAAAAAAAGGAGATTGGGGAGGAGGAAAATAAAAAAAAGAGAACCGTTGATGAAAAAGGGGATCGAAGAGAAGTAGAATACCTGAAGGATGCTTCAGGTGACGCCCCCGCGACCCGGTCCCAGACCAGGCCTCCTGAATAACACAAGGCAACTAAGCGGACCTGAAAAAACTCACTGTTCTCTCTGGGTCGACGAGGCTTGCTTGCTCTGTCTGTCTGTCTGTCTCTGTCTCTCTGTATCTCTGTCTCTCTCACGAATACATCAGAAAAAGCCAGCGTCACAAAACCTTTCACTGAACATAAAATAAGGAACAATTATTAAGGCTAGAATAAGGGATGTAGAAAGCGGCGGATACTTAATAACTGATAACACGGAGTGATAACTGGTGGTATACACACAGGGCAAGAATAAAGGGCAATAATGCCTGGGGAAGCAGTAGTGTAACTTGCACGACGAGCACCAGTATCCCCTCATAGAGGAATAATAGTTGATGTTGGTATTTCTGTGTTTTGTAAAGTGTATGTGTGAGGGGGAGGAGTAGGGAGGAGGTAGGACGGGGAAGGAGGATGTGAGGTGGTGATGGAGGACGTGAGGTAAGGGAGGGATGGAGGATGTGAGTGAGGAAGGAGGATGTGAGGTGGGAAGAAAGATGTGAGGTGAGGAAGAATGATGTGAGGTGAGGAAGAAGGATGTGAGGTGGGAAGAAGGATGTGAGGTGAGGAAGAATGATGTGAGGTGAGGAATAAGGATGTGAGGTGGGGAAGGAGGATGTGAGGTGAGGAAGAAGGATGTGAGGTGGGGAAGGAGGATGTGAGGTGAGTAAGAAGGATGTGAGGTGAGGAATAAGGATGTGACCACATCCGATAAAATACAAAAGTGCAGGGGAATTAAAGAACAAGAATTATGAGAACTAATCATAGAACTCACAAAGGTAGAAGAACGGAGAGGAGGCACAACACGAGAACAATAAACAAAGACACAGAAACAAGTGGAAGCAGGCGGAAACAACGTGTAGATATGAACAAACACTTGTACAGTCGTAAACAAGTGGGAGAGACTACAAAGAAACAAAGAATCACAAACTAAGTAACTTTAGACGAATATATCATAATCTCAGATAATGTTGTGTGTTTAAGCATAAAATAACAAGTTGATAAATGAGAGAGACACTTTGGGTATCTTTATTCTGGTACATGTTTCGCCCCCACCGGATAGCGAAACGTTTCCAGAATAAATATATCCAAATGTTACACGTTTCATTTATCAACTTATCGATTTTTGTAAAACATTTACTCATAAATTAACAAGTTTGGCAAGGTTTGTTTACCTTGTGTCGTCAAGTCCGGCGTATATTAATTTTTTGCAGATCAAGTTTCAAATTACGTAAGTTTGTGATTCTCTGATGCTACGTAATACTCGCTAACTTTAGCCTATTAACGAAGGCTCATCAAAATAAAATTTGATTTTACGGCAAACTGAAAATAAAATAAAATTTGATTTTACGGCAAACTGAAAAGAAAAATCATTCCATGTTAATTCACATCTCAAGAAAACTGTGATTGTTGACTGTTTTCATCACCCCCCCCCTTCGCCGGGGCTGCCTTGCCCAAGAACCGAGACCTTCACTATAGCTATGATCCTTCCCTCCAGCCTCCGGAACCACCTAGGAGGCTCCACACGCCTCCCTGCCCGCCATGGAGGTGGTGCGGGGCCAGTTAGTCTTGTTTGTTTTCTATTATGTGAGGAAGGAGCGGGCCGTTTGATTAGGGAGTCCCCAGGTCTGTCTGGTCGCCGGATAGTACAGTGACGAGCAGCCTGGTGTATTGTGTGGTATTGTGTCACTGTTTCACGCTACCACGACGCCAGTATTGTCGGGTCCAGCATCCAGCGCGCGACACCTTTGTAAGATGGACCGGCAGAGAAGGGACAGCGCTAACCCACCTACCTCTCTTATCTACCTGGTACATGCGCCTTCATGCCTCGCCTCCCTTACTCTCAACCATCTTACCTTAGCACTGTCCTCCTCTTTAACTGCCTGCCTAAACTACCTACCTCTCTCTGTCTGCATACATGCATGACTTTCAACCTACTAAAAAAGTAAAGTTAGCCTCCCTCCTTGACAGCCTTGCTTACCTGCTTTCTCTTCCTATCTGCTTGCTCTCCAGCCTCCCTCCTTGCCTAACCACCTGCAAAGCCATCTCTTCTCTCACGTCATTTGTATATGAAGAATAACTCCAGATGCATAACTCACCCTTGCGGGACCCCCATCGTCAGGCTTGCCCACTTGTACATCCTCCCCGTCCTTCACTGCTTCACGCACACTGATGCTATGATTTATTGTAATCCCGCTTAAGGAGATTTTATGTACTTACATAATTATTTTGTAATTCTTCAATTCATTTACCTTGTCTATTGAAATGTCTTATATCAACGTAGTTTATTCGTTGGTAATTACACACACACACACACACACACACACACACACACACACACACACACACACACAAAACTGATGCATTTGTAATCAATTTAGTTTTTTTTCTACCCTACCAGGAAGACCTTTGACCAAGCCTTGAGTGTTCAACCAGGCTGTTGCTGTTAGCGTTCCGCTGTCCCACATAGCCATCACAGCCTGGTTGATCTGGCACATGGCGAACGTAGTGCTCTTGATAACTTCTACATCTGTTGGCAGGAAGTTGACTAATCCTGGACCAGGGATGCTGGACCAGGGATGCTGGACCAGGGATGCTGGACCAGGGATGCTGGACCAGGGATGCTGGACCAGGATGTGGACAGGGATGCTGACCAGGATCTGACAATGCTGGACCAGGGATGCTGGACCAGGGATGCTGGACCAGGAAATCTGGACCAGGATGCTGGACCAGATGCTCCAGGTGAATTACCAGGATGCTGGACCAGGGATGCTGGACCAGGGATGCTGGACCAGGGATGCTGGACCAGGGATGCTGGACCAGGGATGCTGGCACGGCGTTGTTTTGTTGTGATCTTGGTTCCTCTGCTTCTAACCAAATTTATATTACATCTCCTCCCACATCTGTCATATCAGTAAGCTATGATAGTTTGTAGACTTGAGAACTGACCCTGCAATATCTCCCAGGTGAATATTATCAGTTATCTGTCTCATCTTCGCTCCACAATACATTCCAAGTACCTTGAGGCCTTCCCTGTAACTTAAACAATTTACTGACTCTTTGCATGTGAAAAACCCCCGATCTCTATATTTTCCAGCTCCGAAATCTCTCCTGCTTTGAACGAAGTTGCCAAGACAGAGCAATATTCTAGACATATACTCACTAAATTAATTAGAATTGGACAATATTTCATGTATTCTAGTACGCACCAGCTACAAAATGGATGGTGTGTTACCATCGTCCACGTGTGATGTTTCATTACAACGGTGATACATAAAAAACTCATTACCATATTAATAAACGGAGTTGACCATTTGATGTCCATACCTTGATAATACTTATCCAGTTTATACTGTAATGTTGTTTCTGAAGTATCTTGATAATATTACTGTGCTACTTGTGTACTACTGAGGACACCAGTGTGGAGCGGCTGGCAGAGTACGTCGTCAAGGTGGAACAGAGGAGAGTACGTCGTCAAGGTGGAACAGAGGAGAGTACGTCGTCAAGGTGGAACAGAGGAGAGTACGTCGTCAAGGTGGAACAGAGGAGAGTACGTAGTGAAGGTGGAACAGAGGAAGGACGTAGAGGTAGAGAAAATGGATGTGTTAGGTAGATAGCCTGAAATTTGAAGAGTACTGACCTGCTACATACTCAGTACTGACCTGCTACATTACTAGTACTCTGACCTGCTACATTACTCAGTACTCTGACCTGCTACATTACTCAGTACTTTGACCTGCTACATTACTCAGTACTCTGACCTGCTACATTACTCAGTACTCTGACCTGCTACATTACTCAGTACTCTGACCTGCTACATTACTCAGTACTCTGACCTGCTACATTACTCAGTACTCTGACCTGCTACATTACTCAGTACTCTGACCTGCTACATTACTCAGTACTTGACCTGCTACATTACTCAGTACTCTGACCTGCTACATTACTCAGTACTCTGACCTGCTACATTACTCAGTACTCTGACCTGCTACATTACTCAGTACTCTGACCTGCTACATTACTCAGTACTCTGACCTGCTACATTACTCAGTACTCTGACCTGCTACATTACTCAGTACTCTGACCTGCTACATTACTCAGTACTCTGACCTGCTACATTACTCAGTACTCTGACCTGCTACATTACTCAGTACTCTTGGTAATAAAAATTAAATACGTAAATAAACTATCCTGAATTAAACGACACAAATACATATGAACGACACGAAATTTATATAAACGACACAAATACACAAACAAGGGTACAGTAACCAGCTCGGCTGAAAATTCCACTAAATTATTAGCGACAAAAACATTAGAAAGTGATTACAATGACACGAAGGAAGGAGGTAAGAAAAAACGTGAAAGAATGAGTGAATGAAGACAAGGGAGGAAAAGGAAGTATGGAAGAAGGGAATGGGAAGAGTGAAGAAAGGAATAATTGAGAAAAGAGGAATGGAAGGAGTGAATAGAGGAGGAAGGGAGGGGAGGGAGGGGAAGTAAAGGGTGATGGGTGTGGCGTAAGAGGGAAGGGCCAGAAAGGAAGATTTTATTAGTAGTAATCACAGGTTAAGACAGAGCAGTAAAGGTCTGCCAGGGTGATCATGTGTCTCACAACTATGAAACCCCCTCCCCCCACACACTCTTTATGGCTTATTACATCTCTCTCATTCTCTCCCTTTCTCTCCAACATTACCAATATTTCTTAAACTAATATTATGATTATTACAATTCATGATTATCCCTATAATGAGTGTTTATTCAACATTCCTCAATGTTTACGAATGAGGTACATCACCATCCCAAATATTTAGGTATGTAGGTACACCACTTGACTCCCCAAGTTTCTCAGTATCTCCCCCTCTAGTACTTTACCAAGTCTTTCCCATTACCATGCCTTAATATCTCTCTTATCTGGTATCATTTTTTATAGTTTTACAGGTAAACTAAATGTGTTTTTGACCCACAAGTTTTTCTCTTCATCACCCTGCAGTGTGAAGGTTGCTACACCATGACGCGTCAACATGGCATCACATTGATCACTGTGAATATCGCTGCCATGATAACCGCCTCAGCCCTCATTAATGGCACTACCTTTTCCATTATCAGTAAAACTTTTCTCCCTTCTCAATTTCCCTCCCCCTTCACTTTCCCTCCCTCCCTCCTGCTAGTCACGACTCAATTATCTTAGCAACATTTACTGGCGTCAAATCATATGTGGAGACAATGGCAGCCGCTGTAACTATACTTTAGTGCGTCAAAACTCTCTTGCTACAAGTAGTGGTGATGGTGGGGAATGGTGCTGAGGTACAGTGGTGGTGATGGTACGAACCAGCAATGGTAGTGAGAGGGAAGGGGAAAGGGGATGCGTAGGGGTAGTGCGATGTGGTGATGTGGGGGCAGTAAATTAACCTACCTCTCATAACCTCCTTCACACCTTCCCTCCAACCCATTGCAGAAGCAGCAAGAAAAACCCATATTATAAACGCTAAGCTACTCATCATGGGCGATTTCAACCACAATAAAAATTTACTGGGAAATGGGACCCCATACGAGAACCACAAATGTGTAAGGCTAAGATGGTGGAGGTGGCAAGGGAAACCTGGAACAAGGGATGAACCAGCAAGACTGGATCTAGTATCTACCTTGAGTGCATCTGATAAAGGCTTAGTATATTATGGGAGGCCTCTGAATTCTGAATACTTTGTGGAAGTAAATATTGAGAGAATAGCAGGAGGGGGATGAAAAGAAACCAGATTACAGAAGAGGAAGTTTTAAGGGATGAGAAAATTCCTGAACGCAGTTCAATAAGAAAGGGAACCAGACGAAAGTAAACGAATGAGAGGAGAAATTCATGCAGAGAAAAGGCCAAAACTAAAAAGATAGTGGTTCAACCAAAGATGCAGAGGAAAGATGAAAAAGTGAAAGAGCATGGAAAAACAACAGAAAGCAAAGGGCAAAAAGGAAATAAAAGTGAGCAGAAGAGCCAGAAACGAATATTCAAGAATGACAGCAGCAAAAGCCAAGTCTGAACTGAAACTTTTAAACATTCATAACAGAAGAAAGACGACAGTAAGAGACCACGTAGAGACTAGGGAAGGAGGAAAGGTCATGAGAAACTACAAGGAAGCCTGTGAATTGAACAAATGATTTAATGAGGTGTTCTCAGTGGAAAAAAAAGAGGCAATACCATAGATTCAAAGAGAAATGGTTATATGAACGGACACCGGACACCATAACACACAACATGGGAAGAGATGAACCAAATTTTGTTTGAGTTAGATACGTCAAAGGTGAGGAAGACCTGACAAAGTGACACTATGGACCCTGAGAGGAACAAAACCACAAATCAATGGGTACGGTACAATTGCCAGAGATCTGGAAAACAGTGAATGTAGTCCCAATATTTAAGAAAGAGGACAAATATAAAGCGTTAAACTACATAAGAGTATCAATGATATGCTCACTTTGTAAGGTAATGGAGAGAATAATCAGAAGATTGGTGGAGCACTGGAGAGAGGTGCTTTCAGTATCTTGCATGGTTATAGAGATGGCAAATATTGTCACACAAATCTGTTGAAATTCTATAATAAAGAACCAGAGAGAGGAATGGGTGGATTTCATATTCTTGGACTGCAAGAAGGAATTTGCAACTGTACCTCACGAGAAATTGGGATAAAAAAGCTTAGGATCAGACAGGAATAAAACGGAATGCATTACACTGGACACGGTGAATGACCCAGATGAGATATCAGAATTGGGAGAGAGATCCGTTTCCGGGAAATGTAAATGACATATCAGAAGTGACGGGCAGATGTAATCCTGTTTGTACATGACGCAAAATTAACGAGGAAAGTAAAAATCGATAAGGACATGGTGGAAAGGCTATAGATGACTCTGGACACACTGCCATAATGGTCACACTAATGGCTACTAGAATTCAACCCCAGTAAATACAAAGTTATAAAAATTGGAGGAGGAGCAAGAAAGCCGGAAACTGTGTACACACTACAGCGAATGCTCTTTAGGAAAATCACCGCCCTATATACAACATATGTTAGGCCTATCTTGGAGAATGCAACACCAGCTTGGAATCCCCATTTAATAAAGAATGATGAGGAACTGGAGAAAGTACCAGAGCTAAGAGTGAGCTTCGAAAGACTAAAGGAACTGAATCTGACGACATTAGAGGTTAGATGAACTACAGTTAGTTATTATGACTATATAGAGAATACTTAGAGAACTTGGTACGGTGGGCATAGACTATTTGGGAGGCAGAGAACAGGTACACGAAGGCATATTTGGAAGTTAAATACACAGAAAAACCACAGAGGTGTTAGGAAGTGTTTCTTCAGTGTGTGGAAGTGGAATGACCTGGACGAAGTAGCAGAAAGCAGCTCCGTAAATAACAGGGTTTAAGAACAGGTATGACACCGATACAAGGCTAAGAGGGAATAAAGTCAATAAGCAGTAAGTTAAGACTAAGCTAGAAACTAAAATTCAACACACACACACACACACACGCCCCGATGGCATGGTGGCTAGCGCTCTTGCTTCACGCACGGAGGCCCGGGTTCAATTCCCGGCGGGGCCGAAACATTTCGAAGTGTTTCGTTACACACACACACACACACACACACACACACACACACACACACACACACGCCCACCCCATCAGTCGCAGATCTCGGCATCTCCTGCCTTCCCCCACACTCCATCCCCGTGGGAGGGGTAGTGATGGAGTGCTGGAGGTAGAGGGAGAGACAGTGATGTACATGGTGGTCCAAGGCGTCACCCCTCCTTCCCTCCCTCCACACAACATTATATATATGTATTAGATATGCACAAATACCTGTTAAAAAGTGTAGCCTCCTCCTCCTCCTCCCCTGTTTTTCCTCTCTGTTCTAAACCCTCAGAGGAAAAATAGTTACTAGCCACATGACAATATCTGTACGTATATCCGAACACACACACACACACACACACACACGCCTAGGGAGATATATTTGCGACATAAAGGATACTAAAGAAAATTGATATGGTCGAAAGAGGAATACTGAAAAGAGAGGAGAAACAACATGGGCAGACATAACGTAATATAATCACTGGTATATCTAAGTACTTTATCAGTGTGAGAGTAACTGAAGTGCACGTGGAAGTGGTATATAGCAACTGAACTCTACGTGGAAGTGGTACATAGCAAATGAACTCTACGTGGAAGTGGTATATAGCAACTGAACTCTACGTGGAAGTGGTACATAGTAAATGAACTCTACGTGGAAGTGGTATATAGCAACTGAACTCTACGTGGAAGTGGTACATAGCAAATGAACTCTACGTGGAAGTGGTATATAGCAACTGAACTCTACGTGGAAGTGGTACATAGCAAATGAACTCTACGTGGAAGTGGTATATAGCAAAACATCAGACACAGTTTTAGGAGTAGGTTTAATAAGTTTAAAAAGCCATAAACCACTAATGGCAGTCCGTTAAACTTAGGAAGTGGGACCAGGAGCCAAGACACGACTCCCGTATACCAACAGCTGTGATATAACAAGAACACTGACTTCGCAGGTCACTCAGCGCTCACAGCCAGAAAAAAATATATATACAACACAAATATAATGAACAAGGACAACATTAACAAGCAGCAAAAGCCCCGAACATAAACACTGGACACAAATAAATACTATTATACCAAGTTTAAAACAGCCAGCATTAATTACCCATCAAATTATAAAAAACGTATATATTGCAATTACAATTACCTATAAATTAAGCTTGAGAAAGTGAGGCTTCTATATTATCTATAATTAAGCTTGATAAAGGGAGGCTTCTATATTATCTATAATTAAGCTTGATAAAGGGAGGCTTCTATATTGCCTACAATTAAGCTTGATAAAGGGAGGCTTCTACATTACCTATAATTAAGCTTGATAAAGAGAGGCTTCTATATTATCTATAATTAAGCTTGATAAAGGGAGGCTTCTATATTATCTATAATTAAGCTTGATAAAGGGAGGCTTCTATATTATCTATAATTAAGCTTGATAAAGGGAGGCTTCTACATTACCTATAATTAAGCTTGATAAAGAGAGGCTTCTCAATTACCTATAATTAAGCTTGATAAAGAGAGGCTTCTCCATTACCTATAATTAAGCTTGGTAAAGAGAGGCTTCTATATTATCTATAATTAAGCTTGATAAAGGGAGGCTTCTATATTACCTATAATTAAGCTTGATAAAGGGAGGCTTCTATATTACCTATAATTAAGCTTGATAAAGGGAGGCTTCTATATTATCTATAATTAAGCTTGATAAAGGGAGTCTTCTATATTATCTATAATTAAGCTTGATAAAGGGAGACTTCTATATTGCCTATAATTAAGCTTGATAAAGGGAGGCTTCTATATTACCTATAATTAAGCTTGATAAAGGGAGTCTTCTACATTATTTTAATCACTAATAACGAAACCTTAACAACCTAGACAATCTTTTTGGAAAATAATGACTCGTTATCTACAATAAAGAAAATTTTTTCTGGTTTTCTTAATACATACTTTATTAATGGTCATACTGTCCATATATGTTAGGAGTTACTGCGGAGATATTTGAATGATGTATTGAGAGATGAAGCAGAAGTGAAGGTGGTGGGAAGGAGAGAAGTGAAGGTGGTGGGAAGGAGAGAAGTGAAGGTGGTGGGAAGGAGAGAAGTGAAGGTGGTGGGAAGGAGAGAAGTAAAGGTGGTGGGAAGGAGAGAAGTGAAGGTGGTGGGAAGGAGAGAAGTGAAGGTGGTGGGAAGGAGAGAAGTGAAGATGGAGAGAAGATAAATGAAGACGGAGGGAAGGAGAAAAAGTGAAGATGGAGGGAAGGAAGAGAAGTGAAAATGGAGGGAAGGAAGAGAAGTAAGAGAAGTGAAGATGGAGGGAAGGAGAAAAGTGAAGATGGAGGGAAGGAGAAAAGTGAAGATGGAGGGAAGGAGAAAAGTGAAGATGGAGGGAAGGAAGAGAAGTGAAGATGGAGGTAAGGAAGAGAAGTGAAGATGGAGGGAAGGAGAAAAGTGAAGATGGAGGGAAGGAAGAGAAGTGAAGATAGAGGGAAGGAGAAGTGAAGGGTAAACGCAAGATGGGAAGAAGTGAGGGTGAAGGGAAGCAAGAGCAGAGAAGAAGCAGAGAGAGAGAGAGAGAGAGAGAGAGAGAGAGAGAGAGAGAGAGAGAGAGAGAGAAAGTATTAGTAGCAGTAGTAGTCATATAGCGCCCGGGTAAAGGGAAGTAATGAGATTTGATCAAGAAAAGGGTAGCTCCAATTCCTTGAAGCAAGAACCCTTCAGCCTGATGAAGATATCAGCCAGGGTGAGGCACAGCGCCACACCCACCATCATTAACATCTGTCAATAATGTTACTAGTGAAGCCTTCAACACACCTGTCACAAGCAGTTGTGGGACGTGTTCCAGAACCCCCTTTATCTCCGTCACCCCTATAATTTCCCCCCTCATCCCCACCCACAACCCCAACACTATCACCATCCTTTAGAACGCCGCCACTTCTCCTGAGGAGACATACACAATATTATGGTCGCCTCTAATTGCTATATCAGCTGAGGAGAGTCACAAAGCTGAGGTGACATATAATGTGTCAAGCTGAGACCAGTTACTGTCATGCCAGGTGCTCTTACTACCGAAAATATGCGTCTAGTGGTGGTTGCTGGTAGTGGTTGCTGGTAGCAGTGATGGTTGCAGATGGTGGTGGTAGTCCTGAGGGTTATGGCGGGGGTAAATGTTGTGGATTTTAGTAGTGGTTGTATGGGAGGCAGTGGTAGTGTTGGTGGGTGGTAGTAGTTGCAAGGCGGAGAGGGGAGGGTGTAGGGGGAAGCAATGGTGATGGACTGGTGGAGGACAGATGACATACTGGCAGCAGAGACCACCGCGACACTAACCACACAACCCCTCCCCCACTACCCACCCCTCTTTTTGCGGACTCATTACAACAATGAATTTACATTATATATATATATATATATATATATATATATATATATATATATATAGTGTATATTTCGACACTTAAAGAGGCCCTTTAACAGTGTAAGGTTTGTGAATAAATGGAAAAAGCTAAGTAATAAGATGCAATACGAACGCTGCGCTTGGAGTCAGAAGGAAATACAACATGCTGGTCAAAGTAGTGTACGAGGCGGGGGTCAGGAGCAGAGACTCAACCTCAGCGAACACAATCGGTGAGTACACAAGTAAAAAAAAACAGACACACAAACACCATATAATCAACATTATCATTTTTAACTAAGTTCCTAAAAATATGAGCAGCCCACACTTATTAAATCCCTAAAATGATTCAGCAATCCCTTAAAAGTAACCACGTTATGAACAATCTACTCCAGCATAAACAACTTCATATCCTCAGCCTCAATTCCAGTCAACATAATTTAGTCAGTGTGAACAAAAGCATGAGAGTCACTACATCAGTTCTCATGATCACTCTGTACTGTGACCTCAGTTCTCATGATCACTCTGTACTGTGACCTCAGTTCTCATGATCACTCTGTACTGTGACCAATCTTTCTACTGTGGGGATTGTGACGCACTTTTATTCTCGAGGTGCCCAATCTCTCAGGGGTTCTCCCTATTTTTCCCCTCTAAGTGTAAAGATGCACGTCTCTACTGACTGTCGCAGATATTTATACTTCAGAACCATGTCTCAATTCTGTCTACAGTGGAAGGTTAACACAAATCAACAAAACATGGATAGTTGATAGCTCAAATTACGGCTGGTTAATTTTGAATATTGCTTTTTGTTTCTGTCCGAAAGTGCTCATTCTATTAAAAAAATCTAATAAACTCTGAAAACTCAGTATCAAAAACAGAGATTCAACTTTACTAAATGGAAATGTCACAAATCTTCTCACTTAAGTAATTACTAAGATTATCAACCATCAAGTCGGTATGTCTGACGCTCTGCAACACGACTGTAGAACTATTGTGTCTAGAACAACCGTAGCATGTCACTGTCTGTCAGTGTAGTGAAGGCACTATGCAGTGCCACTTCACGGGCTGTCATACAACACAGTAGAGGCTGTGTGACCCTACTTACAGTGGGGTGCCAGTATGCCCCAGGGTGCTCAGTCTTCACACTTTTTGCACTTATAATCAACGAGGGGATCGAGTCTCCGTATTTCAGGCTCTTATCACCCTGCTCAAAGAGCTGTGCCGCGGAAACTCAAAAGTATTTTTTGAGGAGTTGCACCTGAGTTTATTAGTAAGGTCTTGCATCACACACGGACACTAACACCACGGACGCAACATAAATATTCATTAAGACTTTTTTGTTTTGTTTTTGGTCCTCTGGGCAAGAGGGTTATGCGATTCACAGCGTCTTAACCGGGCGATTCATATCAGCGAGGAAAACTAATGTAAGGTAAATTGTTGACATAATCGGACCTTGCATCAGCCTAGACCGAGAGGCGGTAGAGAGCTGCCATCTGTTGGCCAGCGAGAACATCACTCTCACTCACATGCTCGCAGATCCTTACCATAACTAATAATTCACTGTGCGTACTCACCTGTATGTAGTTGCACGGGGGTCGATCCATAGCTCCTGGCCCTGTGTGTGTGTGTGAGCAAAAGTTTTCTCATTCAATATAGGCAAGCTTTGTTGCATACTTTGGACTGCATTTAACATTACTTACGTGCAAACACACATACATACACACACACTGTGGGAGAGAGAATTTGCAGGAAAACCAGTAAAAGAAATGATGGAATATGTGACAACCAAATGCAAAGAGGCAGAGGAGAGGTTTGCCCCCAAGGGAAACAGAAGTAATGGGAAGACCAGAACGAGTCCTTGGTTCACCCAGAGGTGTAGGGAGGCAAAAACTAAGTGTAATAGAGAATGGAAAAAGTACAGAAGACAAAGGACCCAAGAAAATAAAGAGATTAGCCGAAGAGCCAGAAACGAATATGCACAGGTAAGAAGGGAGGCTCAGCGACAATATGAAAATGATATAGCATCAAAAGTCAAGTCTGACCCGAAGCTGTTGTATAGCCACATCAGGAGGAAAACAACAGTCAAGGACCAGGTAATCAGGCTGAGGAAGGAAGGTGGAAAGTTCACAAGAAACGACCAAGAGGTATGTGAGGAGCTCAACATGAGATTTAAAGAAGTATTTACAGAGGAGACAGGAAGGACTCCAGGAATTCAGAATAGGGAGGTATACCAACAAGTGCTGGATGAAATACACACAACCGAGGAGGAGGTGAAGAAGCTGCTATGTGAACTCGATACCTCAAAAGCGGTGGGACCAGACAACATTTCTCCGTGGGTCCTTAGAGAGGGAGCAGAGATGTTGTGTGTGCCACCAACACAAATCTTCAACACATCCATTGAAACTGGGCAACTACCTGAGGCGTGGAAGATGGCAAATGTAGTACCAATTTTTAAGAAAGGAGACAGACACGAGGCATTAAACTACAGACCTGTGTCACTGACGTGTATAGTATGCAAAGTCATGGAGAAGATCATCAGGAGGAGAGTGGTATAGTACCTAGAAAGACACAAGCTTATAAACGACAACCAGCACGGTTTCAGGGAAGGAAAATCCTGTGTCACAAACCTACTGGAGTTTTATGACAAGGTAACAGAAGTAAGACACGAGAGAGAGGGGTGGATAGACTGCATTTTCTTGGACTGCAAGAAGGCGTTCGAAACAGTTCCTCACAAGAGGTTAATGCAAAAGCTAGAGGATCAGGCACACGTAACAGGAAAGGCACTGCAATGGATCAGAGAATATCTGACAGGGAGGCAACAACGAGTCATGGTACGTGACGAGGTGTCAGAGTGGGCACCTGTGACGAGTGGGGTTCCACAAGGGTCAGCCCTAGGACCTGTACTGTTTTTGGTATATGTGAATGACATAACGGAAGGGATAGACTCAGAGTGTCCCTGCTTGCAGATGATGTGAAGATAATGAGAAGAATTAAATCAATCGAGGATCAGGCAGGACTACAAAGAGACCTGGACAGGCTACAAGCCTGATCCAGTAACTGGCTCCTTGAATTTAACCCTGCCAAATGTAAAGTCATGAAGATCGGGGAAGGGCAAAGAAGACCGCAGACAGAGTATAGTCTAGGTGGCCAAAGACTGCAAACCTCACTCAAGGAAAAAGATCTTGGGGTGAGTATAATACCGAGCACATCTCCTGAGGCACACATCAATCAGATAACTGCTGCAGCATACGGGCGGCTGGCAAACCTAAGAATAGCGTTCCAATACCTCACTAAGGAATCATTCAAGACTCTGTATACCATATACGTCAGGCCCATACTGGAGTATGCAGCACCAGTTTGGAACCCACACCTGGTCAAGCACGTCAAGAAATTAGATAAAGTGCAAAGGTTTGCAACAAGACTAGTCCCAAAGCTAAGGGGATTGTCCTACGAAGAAAGGTTAAGGGAAATCGGCCTGACGACACTAGAGGACAGGAGGGTTAGGGGAGACATGATAACGACATATAAAATACTGCGAGGAATAGATAAGGTGGACAGAGACAAGATGTTCCAGAGAGGGGACACAGAAACAAGGGGTCATAATTGGAAGTTGAAGACTCCTATGAGTCAAAGGGATGTTAGGAAGTATTTCTTCAGTCATAGAGTTGTCAGGAAGTGGAATAGCCTAGAAAGCGACGTAGTGGAGGCAGGAACCATACATAGTTTTAAGACTAGGTTTGATAAAGCTCATGGAGCAGGGAGAGAGAGGACCTAGTAGCAATCAGTGAAGAGGCGGGGGCCAGGAGCTATGAATCGACCCCTGCAACCACAAATAGGTGAGTACACACACACACGCACAGTAAAGGAGCTGCGAATCAACCCCTGCAACCACAAATAGGTGAGTACACACACACGCGCACAGTAAAGGAGTTGCGAATCAACCCCTGCAACCATAAATAGGCGAGTACACACACACGAGAGGGAGAGAGAATTATGTACACACACATGCTTATATTCCAGTAGGCAAGCATATATGCGCTTCACACAGGTGTAAGATTGGGCAGGTGTGTAGACAGGTGCTAGGAGAACCACCACACAACCACCTTTGCCTCCAAAACCCCCTTCAAAACCCTCCAGCAGCCACAGCAACCCCTTGCCTACAAGCCCCTCCCTAACTCCAGCAGCCATAGCAACCTCCATTGCCTCAAATCACCCTCCAAAAGCCACCATAACCTCACTTCCACCACCTCTCCAAGCGCGTGACTCCACCTCGTGTCAACTCACCCTCAAGTAGGAGCACGTCGTAACCCCAGACGTCATCCTCCACCTCGATCATAACGAAAAACATTTTGTCTAACGTATTTTTCAGGGGACAGAAGTTCAGGGGGCGAGTAAAACATCGCTGACAAAACATCGTAGCTGATTCACAACTAAAGCCAAGCCTAACAACAAACAATAACAACCTACCATACCCAACAGATAACGTCTTAATGGAAATAATTTAATATTCTGAGTGAGAATAATACAACAATTAAGAGAGGTAGTAACTCAAAATTTCTAGTGAAAATAATTAAGTAATTCGAGTCGGAATAACTCATTTTCCCCCATAAAAATTATTCATCATCTCCAGTGGGAATAATTTATATTTCCAGAGAGTATAATACAATATTTCCTGAGAGTATAATATTTCCAGTGTATAATACAATATTTCCAGTGGGAATAATTATATATTTCCAGAGAGTATAATACAATATTTCCTGAGAGTATAATATTTCCAGTGTATAATACAATATTTCCAGTGGGAATAATTATATATTAACAGAGAGTATAACTCAATATCTCCTGTGGAAATAACTTTATATTTCCAGAGTATATTATTCAGTAGGAATAACATCATCCGAGTGCAGCAGACGACACACAAATTATACTCACAAGGTATATTTAACATACCTCCATTGGCCAGCATATCATCGTCTTACTCGAGCCAATAACAGAAAATTAGATGCAAGGTAATATAACCAGCATATTTCAGCTCGGGGGCAAGAGTATGGTGGGTGGCAGGGAGTATGGTGGGTGGCAGGGAGTATGGTGGGTGGCAGGGAGTATGGTGGGTGGCAGGGAGTGTGGTATGGTGGGTGGCAGAGTGTGGGGTATGGTGGGTGGCAGGAAGTGTGGGGTATGGTGGGTGGCAGGGAGTGTGGTATGGTGGGTGGCAGGGAGTGTGGCGTGGTGGGTGGCAGGAGTATGGTGGGTGGCAGGGAGTATGGTGGGTGGCAGGGAGTATGGTGGGTGGCAGGGAGTATGGTGGGTGGCAGGGAGTATGGTGGGTGGCAAGGGAGTGTGGCGTGGTGGGTGGCAGGGAATGTGGTGTGGTGGGTGGCAGGGAGTATGGTGGGTGGCAAGGGAGTGTGGTGTGGTGGGTGGCAGGGAGTGTGGTGTGGTGGGTGGCAGGGAGTGTGGTGTGGTGGGTGGCAGGGAGTGTGGTGTGGTGGGTGGCAGGGAGTGTGGTGTGGTGGGTGGCAGGGAGTGTGGTGTGGTGGGTGGCAGGGAGTGTAGCGTGGTGGGTAGCAGGTATGGTGGGTAGCAATGGAGTGTGGCGTGGTGGATAGAAGGGGGTGTGGTGTGGTGGGTAACAGGGGTGTGGTGTGGTGGGTAACAGGGGGTGTGGTGTAGTGGGTAACAAGGGGTGTGGTGTAGTGGGTAACAAGGGGTGTGGTGTGGTGGGTAACAGGGGTGTGGTGTGGTGGGTAACGGAGTGTGGTGTAGTGGGTAGCAAGGGGTGTGGTGTAGTGGGTTGCAAGGGGTGTGGTGTAGTGGGTAGCAAGGGGTGTGGTGGGTAACAGGGGTGTGGTGGGTAACAGGGGGTGTGGTGGGTAACAGGGGTGTGGTGTTGTGGGTAACAGGGGGTGTGGTGGGTAACGGAGTGTGGTGTAGTGGGTAGCAAGGGGGTGTGGTGGGTAACAGGGGGTGTGGTGTGGTGGGTAACAGGGGGTGTGGTGTGGTGGGTAACAGGGGGTGTGGTGTGGTGGGTAACAGGGGGTGTGGTGTGGTGGGTAACAGGGAGTGTGTGGGTCACAGGGGGTGTGGTGTAGTGGGTAGCAAGGGGGTGTGGTGTAGTGGGTAGTGTGGCAGCTACCGCCCCCACCTGCCCATATTACTGCCTGATACCATCACAAAATTACACCTCTGGTAATTGGAAATCTACAACAAGTACGTGTAAAGCAGAGTTAATGTGAGGTGAGGTGTTGCAGTGATTTGAAGCATCTCCCTGTGTGTGCCTCCTGCTCCCCCCTCCCCATTATCACCTGCCCCCTCCCTCCTTCCCCTCCCCTTTTACCCAAAACATGGCCTTCTCATAAATTAACTGGAATATATAAAGTTCCTTAGAGATGAGTAACACTTGTTAAGTGTTATTGGTCCTGGGTATTTTCTCCACACACACACACACACACACACACACACACACACACACCTCACACCGGCACTTTTAGTGGCAAAGGAAATATAACGGGATTAAAAACTATTAACAAGCACATAGGAAAGAAAGTATATGTATATTGAATGCAGGCAGAAGTGTGGTAAGATTTATCTGTCATCTTAAGTGTTCATGAGACAAAATTTTAACAATCTTGTCAGTCGATAATTGAAAGTGGCGTCTCCCCGGTTAATAAAGTCATCCTTATAATATCTTGGTACATAACAATATAATAATGGAGGAAGACTGCAGCAGGACTACTGCCTCAAACTAGGCAAGTCCTCTAAACCAACCATTCTCACCCACCCATTCTTTTCCCAAAGCTTCCCAAGAATTAGCTTCAATACCTCAGGTACTAATCCAGCCCAACCCTGGTCACTCATACACAGTGGGTTAAAAATACATACTGGAGAAACTCCATAAAAATACCAAATACTAGTGAAGGTAAGAAATATTTACCTTTCCTAGTATTCTGTAAATCATACTCACGCGTCTGCTAATATTTAAGCTTTCTGCTTCTTAAAAGGCTTACTGAAAATAATGAGCTGATGTTATAGCCTCTAGTAAATTATGTTTTAGATAAAAAGGCACCATAATTCATCACAATATTTGGCATCACCTACCCAGTCAACTATCTAGCATAACTCTCCACCGTGTCAGTGTCTTCCCGGGTCCTATACTCAGGACAAAGTGTACAAGCGTACTCTTCACTGACAACACACTCTCCACTGACAACACACACTCCACTGACAACACACACTCCACTGACAACACACACTCCACTGACAACACACACTCCACTGACAACACACTCTTCAGGGGAAAAATAACAGTATTTTCTATATGGTAATTTCAATTTTTAGTAACATTACTAATAATTCGCTATTACAATTTCTCTGTAAACTTTACTTTTTTTCCTATCAATACGAACTATGGAATCAGCCTAACTTACCATCATGTTACTGATATAAACACGCTAAAAACGAATTTAAATCCATTAGCCATGACTCAAACTATAAAAAAAAACTGCAAGTCACAGGTGAGAAGCCACAACCTATTTTGATAAAAGGGAAAATCTCCCCATTATTTAGGCCGAAAAAAAGTGGAATACGGATGAGCTGGTTTCTTAGGTCAAGGGGCAGAGACAAGGTGTGGGCCAGAGTAACCTATGGTTTAAGATTGTCAGTAGTGTAAGGTGACCCACGTCAGGGGTAGGGGTAAGGGCAGGTGTAGAGGCAGGGGCAATGGCAGGGTATTCTCCAATGATAAAGTTCGAGAGCTTGAGGAGATCCAGTTAAAAGTTGTTGGCAAGTCAACGCAATAACATTTGCGTGTATAATTATATATATATATATATATATATATATATATATATATATATATATATATATATATATATATATATATATATATATAAATTGTGTGTGTGTGTGTGTATCGTGCCGAATAGGTAAAATTGGTCAATTAGCAAGAACTCATTTAAAATTAAGTACTTTCTAAAAAAAATTCTCTTATACGTTTAAAGATATTTTTTTCATTAATGTTAATGTAAAAGTTAATAATTTTGTACCAAAAAAAATTAGAAAACTTACCTAACCTTATTATCAGTGTGCAGATTAGGAACCAGTCCCTCCAGAATCTTCCAGGTGTAGATTATGATATATCTCTAGTGAGTTAAACAAAAAAAACTTCATAAACACAAGTAGATAAAGTCAAACAAAACACACACACACACACACACTACATCATTCAGTCTTGACAGACAATTTTGCAGTAAGTGGCTGCAACATCCTGTTACCTTAATATATTTATTTGTGCAAATGAACAGCATTTATACAAGTGAACTCTAGCAGGTGAACCCCAGCAAGACAACTTTAACAAGTGAACTCTAGCAAGTAAAAATCCTAACATGTGAACCCTTGTAAATGAAATTTAGCAAGTGAACCATAGCAGGTGAACCCTAACACGTAAACCCTAGCAAGTGAACCCCAGAAGGTTAACCCTACTAAGTGAACCCTAGCCACTTTACAAGCTCCAGCAAACTAAGCTATTAGCTCCTCTTGACCACAACATTAACCCAATAATACATCTTCATATCGTTGCTGGGTTTCTCAATGTCTACATTACTTTCACACTTGGAAATAAACAAAGTTAATGGTGTAAACGCAATGGAACATACTATTATCATGCTAAGTTCACTTTATTCTGAAAAAGGCACTTCCTCTCTTCTTAGTTCCAGTACTGTAAGTTATTATTGTTGAATGGTGTCTCAAAGCTATTCGAAAAACGCAATAAACATCACACATCATTATTCTGTTTTATATATATATATATATATATATATATATATATATATATATATATATATATATATATATATATATATCCATCCACATATTGCTGCACCATCTCCAAAATCGAAGTTTTCCTTCCCCTAAAAATCAAACTTCCACCTTAATCTACCAACATAATTTTTCCCATCTTCCCTTCTCCCCCAGGGTAATTTGTGCGCACAAAGGGGAAGGGGGGGATGGAGGGACGGGCGTCTCGCGTATCTGAGCGACAAAGCGGAGGTATATAGCATCCTCGCTTCAAAAGGAACGTTTAGTGTCATCCTGGACCCCTGGGAACAACTCAGAGACCGTCAAAAGGTCCCAGTCCTCACTCAGCTCCTTCACTCTAGCACATTCTCAATTTCTCACGAGTATATGTCGACGTGTACGTGCACAAGTGTGTGTGTGTGTGTACGTCCATCTCGGTGCGTGAACGTACATCCGTGAGTCTTTGCGTACGTAATCCTCTAGCTGACCTTGCAAGGTCGAATCTTATTTCTGAAATCCTCCTCTCGGCAATTATCGACAAGCTATACTAATTTCTCTCCTTCAGGGACCCACCATACTTACTCTCAAAACTGTGTAGTGCGTTTACCTAGTTGCACTTCCCCCCACTCTAGTAACACTACCTCCCACTCTACCAACACTACCTCCCACTCTACCAACACTACCCCCCCACTCTACCAACACTACCCCCACTCTACCAACACTACCCACTCTACACCCACTCTACCAACACTACCCCCACTCTACCAACACTACCTCCCACTCTACCAACACTACCCCCACTCTACCAACACTACCCCCACTCTACCAACACTACCCCCACTCTACCAACACTACCCCCACTCTACCAACACTACCCCCACTCTACCAACACTACCCCCACTCTACCAACACTACCCCCACTCTACCAACACTACCCCCACTCTACCAACACTACCTCCCACTCTACCAACACTACCCCCACTCTACCAACACTCACTCTCCACACTCCCACTCTACCAACACTACCCCCACTCTACCAACACTACCCCCACTCTACCAACACTACCTCCCACTCTACCAACACTACCCCCCACTCTACCAACACTACCCCCACTCTACCAACACTACCCCCACTCTACCAACACTACCCCCACTCTACCAACACTACCCCCACTCTACCAACACTACCCCACTCTACCAACACTACCCCCACTCTACCAACACTACCCCCACTCTACCAACACTACCCCCACTCTACCAACACTACCCCCACTCTACCAACACTACCCCCACTCTACCAACACTACCCCCCACTCTACCAACACTACCCCCACTCTACCAACACTACCCCCACTCTACCAACACTACCCCCCACTCTACCAACACTACCCCCACTCTACCAACACTACCTCCCACTCTACCAACACTACCCCACTCTACCAACACTACCTCCCACTCTACCAACACTACCTCCCACTCTACCAACACTACCCCCACTCTACCAACACTACCTCCCACTCTACCAACACTACCCCCACTCTACCAACACTACCCCCACTCTACCAACACTACCCCCACTCTACCAACACTACCCCCACTCTACCAACACTACCCCCACTCTACCACACACTCCACTCTACCCCACTCTACCAACACTACCCCCACTCTACCAACACTACCTCCCACTCTACCAACACTACCCCACTCTACCAACACTACCCCCACTCTACCAACACTACCCCCACTCTACCAACACTACCTCCCACTCTACCAACACTACCCCCACTCTACCAACACTACCCCCACTCTACCAACACTACCTCCCACTCTACCAACACTACCTCCCACTCTACCAACACTACCCCCACTCTACCAACACTACCCCCACTCTACCAACACTACCTCCCACTCTACCAACACTACCCCCACTCTACCAACACTACCCCCACTCTACCAACACTACCTCCCACTCTACCAACACTACCCCCACTCTACCAACACTACTCCCACTCTACCAACACTACCCCCACTCTACCAACACTACCCCCACTCTACCAACACTACCCCCACTCTACCAACACTACCTCCCACTCTACCAACACTACCTCCCACTCTACCAACACTACCCCCACTCTACCAACACTACCCCCACTCTACCAACACTACCTCCCACTCTACCAACACTACCTCCCACTCTACCAAAACTACCCCCCACTCTACCAACACTACCTCCCACTCTACCAACACTACCTCCCACTCTACCAACACTACCCCCCACTCTACCAACACTACCTCCCACTCTACCAACACACTAACACTACCTCGTAAACATGATTTAATATCTGTTACTGTCACTTTCAATTTGGGGAACACGGTCCTATCACCAAGTATATGTATTTAAGTACATATTTACAAATCTTAAACTCTAGCTCATGGGCCCGCCTATTTCGACCAGCTGACATCATAATGACTGTGATCATCCAGACATGTGCGCCAGCGATCGTGTCTGCGGGACCTCGAGAGACAGCTCCTGGTCCCAGCTCCCAGACTACTATAATAGGCATCAATGATTTCTGACCTCTTTAGCCTCATCATTTATTCCCCTGATTCCGAGATGGAACTCCGGCTCCTGGTCCCTAAAAAGATGGAGGGGAAAGGAAAGTGCTGTGAGGTTGGGGAAGGGTTTTTGAGTCGAGGAATCGGAGCTGCCCTTCCCTGTCTCGGATGAAGCATGCTTACTTTCCCCCCGCCCCCCTCAGGTGTGTAAGACTTTACGGGTTTAGCGCTTCTACATGTAATATAAAAACTTTGTACCATCACCACCACCAGCCTCGTCAACACAACCATCACCACCATCAGACAGAATCGTCAACACAACCATCACCACCACCATCCTCGTCAACAACCATCAGCCTCGTCAACACAACTATCACCACCACCAGCCTCGTCAACATACCATCACCATCACCAGCCTCATCAACACACCATCACCACCACTACCAGCCTTGTCAACATACTATCACCACCACTACCAGCCTCGTCAACATACCATCACCACCAACCACTAGTCAACATATTCACCACCACCAGCCTTAGCACATTCACCATCACTACACCACCACCAATCATCAAAGCAATCACTAACGTAGCTCTACACTAAAGATATACCCATTAACTCAAAGATTTTCACTTTATTATTGGATACCAGAGTATTTGAGACGTCTGCAGCGTAACAGCTCCACCAATTGTCTATAATGGCCTGAAAATTGTTATATCAGACAAAATTGTCGAGGTTTATATAAAAACTTTGATAACGATGATGACACAACCACAAACTTCAATATTATTTTCTTCTTTAAACCACCAAATGAGGACGACACGACCGTGTTAGTGGGTACGACACGACCGTGTTAGTGGGGACGACACGACCGTGTTAGTGGGGACGACACGACCGTGTTAATGAGGACGACACGACCGTGTTAGTGGGGACGACACGACCGTGTCAAGGTAGCCTGGGTGCGACAAGTTGACACGGAGCTGTAGTTATATTTCCGTGATTAGAGGCAATATTCTAGCATTTCTAACTCCTGAAGACAGTCACTTAAATCATTCAGTCGGCAGACAGTCACGCCTCACACACAGGTCAATCATACGTCTATTACCCAGCAATTACACACACACTCACACAATTTCAAGTAACAAACTGCACACGCCATCACGAGAAAACTAACAATAGCTAACTACTCAACTCTCACCCTCACAATCACTAAAGCTCTAAGCAATTACTACAACAACAGCTCCATACACTATCAATCACCACCCAAAAATCACCAATATTCACTAGGAGTCAACAATCGCCGCACATTAGCCCCTCACCTGCCGTAGTGATCAACAATCACCGTGCAATCACAGCCATCAACAAAATTTCGTGGTCAAAACCCACTAAGACGCAGACGACCCTGACAAAAACTACCAACCACAGACCAGCGTGAAATTGCTGGTGATCAATGACGATCCAGCAACTAGTTTTTATGCTTCTCTCAGGCTCTTACACCCTCAGTACACCTACACTTACACACGCGGTATATACACGCAGGGGAAGTGTGTATTATAGTGGTCCAAGCCTCTTACACCCGGAATACACATGTACTTACACAGTATATACACCAAGGGAACGGTGTCACAGCAACCCATACCGTACATACACTAGAGGTATATTTGTCACACAGTATATACACCCATAGGTGGGTATCTCTTATTCAGTGGATACATATACCGAGCAACCCTTCCTCACTCTTACACTACCTCCACCTCCATACCTCACTCTTACACTACCTCCACCTCCATACCTCAACTCTTACACTACCTCCACCTCCATACCTCACTCTTACACTACCTCCACCTCCATACCTCACTTACACTACCTCCACCTCACCTACCACACCTCCACCTCACCTATACCCCCATTACACTACCTCCACCTCCATCCTCACTCTTACACTACCTCCACCTCCATACCTCACTCTTACACTACCTCCACCTCCATACCTCACTCTTACACTACCTCCACCTCCATACCTCACTCACTACACTCACCTCCATACCTCACTCTCACCCTCCACTCATCCTCACTCTACACACTCCACCTCCATACCTCACTTCACTACCTCACCTCCACTCACTCTACACTACCTCCACCTCCATACCTCACTCTTACACTACCTCCACCTCCATACCTCACTCTTACACTACCTCCACCTCCATACCTCACTCTTACACTACCTCCACCTCCATACCTCACTCTTACACTACCTCCACCTCCATACCTCACTCTTACACTACCTCCACCTCCATACCTCACTCTACACTACCTCCACCTCCATACCTCACTCTACACTACCTCCACCTCCATACCTCACTCTTACACTACCTCCACCTCCATACCTCACTCTTACACTACCTCCACCTCCATACCTCACTCGTACACTACCTCCACCTCCATACCTCACTCTTACACTACCTTCACCTCCATACCTCACTCTTACACTACCTCCACCTCCATACCTCACTCTTACACTACCTCCACCTCCATACCTCACTCTTACACTACCTCCACCTCCATACCTCACTCTTACACTACCTCCACCTCCATACCTCACTCGTACACTACCTCCACCTCCATACCTCACTCTTACACTACCTTCACCTCCATACCTCACTCTTACACTACCTCCACCTCCACTACCTCCACTCTTACACTACCTCCACCTCCATACCTCACTCTTACACTACCTCCACCTCCATACCTCACTCTTACCTACCTCCATCACCTCACTCTTATACCTCACCATACCTCTTACACTACCTCCACCTCCATACCTCACTCTTACACTACCTCCACCTCCACTCACCTTCACTCTCACCTCCATACCTCACTGCTACCTCCACCTCCATACCTCACTCGTACACTACCTCCACCTCCATACCTCACTCGTACACTACCTCCACCTCCATACCTCACTCGTACACTACCTCCACCTCCATACCTCACTCTTACACTACCTCCACCTCCATACCTCACCCTTAACATTCTTCGTGTAGTCGATAAGTTTTCAACCCAAGTAAGCAACCACTGACTCTCGTCCTTTTAAACTGTAAGTTGTGCAAACACCATCTTGCTGTATCAACCATGCTGTGCTAAGGAGAGCATATGTACACAAAAATTAGGCCAGATAAAAACAGAGTTCACTCTCGGACAATAGAAGCATTCCGCCGAGTACTTACCATAACCTCTGGTACAAGCGTAGTGGAGCTTACGAGGCTTCAGTAAGTAAACACTCAAGTACTGTACCTTGTATCAACGTTACCACTCTCCACGTACCTGAAACACACAACAGTACTGCATATTATTTGATTTTAGCGGAGGATTTAATAATACATCTATCTTTAACAATTGCTACATAATATAGCAGTAAATATATCATGTAGTCTTATGACATACACGAGTTTTCTGTAAAATTCTTCATTTTTATTCCCTTATATCTCCCCCTTTTCTTTCTCTTGTTTGTGTGTGTCTATATTCATGTGCTGCCTTTCACAATGCTCAGGTGCTACCCTACACAGGATGGCCTAGTGCTACCCTACACAGGATGGCCTAGTGCTACCCTACACAGGATGGCCTAGTGCTACCCTACACAGGATGGCCTAGTGCTACCCTACACAGGATGGCCTAGTGCTACCCTACACAGGATGGCCTAGTGCTACCCTACACAGGATGGCCTAGTGCTACCCTACACAGGATGGCCTAGTGCTACCCTACACAGGATGGCCTGGAGCTACCCTACACAGGATGGCCTAGTGCTACCCTACACAGGATGGCCTAGTGCTACCCTACACAGGATGGCCTAGTGCTACCCTACACAGGATGGCCTAGTGCTACCCTACACAGGATGGCCTAGTGCTACCCTACACAGGATGGCCTAGTGCTACCCTACACAGGATGGCCTAGTGCTACCCTACACAGGATGGCCTAGTGCTACCCTACACAGGATGGCCTAGTGCTACCCTACACAGGATGGCCTAGTGCTACCCTACACAGGATGGCCTGGAGCTACCCTACACAGGATGGCCTAGTGCTTCCCTACACAGGATGGCCTAGTGCTTCCCTCCACAGGATGGCCTAGTGCTACCCTACACAGGATGGCCTAGTGCTACCCTACACAGGATGGCCTAGTGCTACCCTACACAGGATGGCCTAGTGCTACCCTACACAGGATGGCCTAGTGCTACCCTACACAGGATGGCCTAGTGCTTCCCTACACAGGATGGCCTAGTGCTACCCTACACAGGATGGCCTAGTGCTACCCTACACAGGATGGCCTAGTGCTACCCTACACAGGATGGCCTAGTGCTACCCTACACAGGATGGCCTAGTGCTACCCTACACAGGATGGCCTAGTGCTTCCCTCCACAAGATGTGCTATCTGTTAGTGGCTCTGGGGATTTCTTCCCCACGGCCAAGTCTCAGACCAGTCCTCCTAGGCTGGAGAGGAAATATTACAATATTAAGAAGCACATAAGAAAGTAAAGCCATGTGTATACTGAATATAAGTAGATGTCATACCAATTCACTCTCGTACAAATATTCACAAAGGAAGTAAAAGCCAGTCGAAGTATTTTTTTTTCCATGTTCCGCAATCCATATCCATAATTCGTTCCGGGTCAGCAAATTCAGACGAAAGGGGAAATATCCCCGTCATTTATGCCGAAAGATGTTTTTTTTCAGCCAGGCAAGCACCGTGTTGGGAAGACTGGCGCCCGTCCCAGAGGGGCACCAATTTCACTGACGAAAACTTTAACGTAACACCAAAAGACGTTTTACAACAAACAAAAAGAGGTACAATTATCTTGTTCATGTTAGACTTCACACATCGATGTTGTTTACCCTTGACACCTGCCCGACACCCTCCCCCACCACAACTGCACAAGGCCATTACCCTCACTATTTAACGTCAAGTGTAACCACACAACAGAAAGTGTAACCAACCAACAGAAAGTGTAACCACCCAACAGAAAGTGTAACCAACCAACAAAGTGTAACCACACAACAGAAAGTGTAACCACCCAACAGAAAGTGTAACCACCCAACAGAAAGTGTAACCAACCAACAGAAAGTGTAACCAACCAACAAAGTGTAACCACACAACAGAAAGTGTAACCACCCAACAGAAAGTGTAACCAACCAACAAAGAGTAACCAACCAACAAAGTGTAACCACACAACAGAAAGTGTAACCACACAACAGAAAGTGTAACCACCCAACAAAAAACGTAACCACCTAACAAAGTGTAAAGAACAGAAAGTGTAACCACCCAACAAAGTGTAACCAACCAACAGAAAGTGTAACCAACCAACAGAAAGTGTAACCACCCAACAAAGTGTAACCACCCAACAAAGTGTAACCACCCAACAAAGTGTAACCAACCAACAGAAAGTGTAACCACACAACAGAAAATATAATAAATACTAGAAACACGATGAGCAAACATTACTTAAGAAATATAACAACATAACCCGGACCAAAGTCACTTGCAAGACCCTCAACGGGAGGAGGAACCAGACAGGAGAAGCTAGAGCATCGAAGGCAAAGATCAACTAATTCGTGGTTGAAGCGAGGACAGAAACTGTCAACTCTGGTGTAAATCACTACACTACAGCGACAGCTGGTCATAATTACCTTTTACGAGTATTGCTGTAGCATTCCCTCTTTTTTATATAATGGTTTATAACGCACATTAAAACTGAAGGCTTTTTAAGAGTTGAGAGGCAGTTAGAGGTGAGCAGGTTGTCTGAGGAGTGCTGAAAATGATCCAAGAAGCACGAAGGAAATGTAATAATGATTGTTGATAACTGAAGCAGATATTGTCATGAATGACAATATCTGCTAGGCTCTTCTTTGTTTTTAAATTAACATTATTTGGTACACGGATAACCCATTACCTAACACCTGAGTACTTGCAGTAGGTACTAGTTTTCTTACACAGGATCGGAGTGCCTTCTTATACAGGGTCGGAGTGTATTCTTTACAGAGGATCGGAGTGTATTATTACACAGGATCGGAGTGTTTTCTTACACAGGATATGACACTCCGGCTAGACTGCAGTTTTAATGGGGGAAGGGAAGGAGATAACGGGGGAATGAGTTGTCGGGGAGGATTTGTGGGGTGGGGGAGGAGTATGTGGGGGAGTAGTGAATGGTTATTAGCGAGGGAGGGTCACTACCCACAACCTCACCTTCCTTTATATTAAAGCTTGTGTCCCATAGCTCGAGTGCTAGCGCAATCAGCTCACACACTGAGGTCCGTGGTTCGATCCCCGGTACAGGTGGAAACATTAGGATGTGTTTCCTTAAGACACCTTCCTTAATTAAGGCACCTGGGTGTTAGTCGACTGGTGTTGAGTCGCATCCTGGGGACAAAACTGACCTAATTTGCCCGAAATGCTCTGCATAACAAGCGGCTTTCTATATAGTAGTATGTCATTGATGTCAGCTATGGCCTGTATACCTTGTACTTTTATAAATTATTATTATTACTTTATTAACTATTCCTCCATCACCTTGAAGAGTACATGAGAGCGATACTGGCCTCCACATCAATGCTTCTTGTCTACTGAATTTCTGGACCTGACAGTTCACGGAGGACCGAAACGTCGTCATATGTTTCCTAAGAACATTAATCTACATAATATATTTTTTTTAAAGCGGTGGACGGTTAAGTCAGTGGAAAGCCTCAGTCAGATGACCAAAATCTGCAGTGGCGGGACACCATGAGACTAAGACCAAGCGTCAAGAAACACTTGTCCTGTTTCCTGACCAATCTTACCTAACCTAACCTCTGCTAAGTGCAGGTTACTACGCCATGGCAGTGTGAAGGTGTCTCTGGTGTGCCCACCGCACTACCTCCCTCCATTACATTTTAATTAGGTGATTTTTCATTATTTTGTCACCGCATATACATCCACTAGCGGTTACTGAGTGTAGAGCTGTCAAAGTCTCTTATATTTGTTAGCTTGCGATAATAATGTACTCTATAATTACTCGCACATACATACCTACATACATAGTATATACCTACCTACCTACCTCTCCCTATCTTAATCTTTCATCCTGATCAATATTTTCAATGTGCCTTGTTCTCTCTCTCTCTCATTACGTTCCACTTATCTTTGTTCAATTTCACCGTTTATCTTTCACTCTACGTTTTTTAGTTTAACAAGTGGACCTGAGTGTGATAGTGGGCGTGGGTGAGTGGTAGTGGGTGTGGACGAGTGATAGTGGGTGCGGTAGTGAGTATGGTAGTGGGTGTGGGCGTAGTTACTGCAGCATGGCCAGCAACAGTGCAGGCAGCAGACGGGGGATAATTAAAGCCAGGATATATATGGTGTAATTACCGGAAGCATAATTAAAACAAGTAAGCAGTGAGACGTGCACGATACCAGCACCAAGCCTCAGGTATACTCCCTCAGGTATACTCCCTCAGGTATATTCGACGGATTCAGGAACATTAATGTGAGGAACATGAAGACATTCAGTCTTAACCTGATGTTCCTGTGTTTGACAACCACAACTTGCAGACTTGTCTCACAAAGCAATGATCTTGTCACCAAACATCCAGAGCCTATAATTATATACTCTATAATTGCAAAAAAAACAGACTATAATATCACACAATTAAAATATTTCATTGATGCTACATAACATTAACTAAAGCTAAGCAAGCCTCAGGAAAAACAACTTTTATATTTAACAGTAATTCTGGGAAGGTTACTTTTGGCTGCTAAGTTTATAAAATGGCAAACTATGTTAATTTTCATGACCATCAAGACCAAAAAGGCACAATACACACACGACGTTTCGGTCTGACTTGGACCATTTACAAATGGTCCAAATCGGACAGAAACGTCGTCGCAAGCTCCTCTGTGCGGGTTATTTGTGTATTCTTGACTATTTATATAAATCTTTTACGAAAAAAATAGTAATTTATTCTGTACGAAAATTGGGCGTATTTGAGCCTTCTTGCTAAAGTGCGCCACAATTCCACTTAACGTAAACAAAGCTGAGTAAAATATCCATAACGAATATCCACAGGAGACACGATCATGACATACAAGATACTCTACTACATCGACAGGGTGAACAATGAAGGTCTACTGAAGCTAATATAATAATGGAGGGGGCACGGATGGGTGTTGAGTACCAACATGTGTTTACAAGGACACTAAGACCCGCGTCAGGAAACACCTGTCCTGTATCCTGAAGAAACTACCCTAGAAGCAAGTTGACCAGACTAATGGACTCAACACATCCACTCAAGGCTGAGGGACTGATTACCTCAAACTCCTCATCTTCCGGACTGAGGAAGCCACTTGCTGGCGAAAAGTTTCCGCAATAAAGATACGGAAAATCAGTATTGGTGGGGGAAGCAGCGTCAAAGATGGCGCCAGGAACCAAGACTCGACCTCTGTCAACAAAAATCGATGACTACAAAATGAATTAAGTGAGCACAGTACTGAGCAGTGATCATCTGCACAAAGGAAGCACAAAACATCAATTATGACCAGTAGAGTCAATAATGTGAGTGTGGGGGCAGACGTGGGTCACATTACACCACTATTGACCCACTAAACAACACCAACCTACCCATCAAAAACAAACTCCCCATCCATCCATCCCCCCGCTTCCCCTCCTCCTTCCTCATCCACATATATGGAACAAACTCATTCAACGTCTTCATCACTCAGCTGGCGGGGGTAACTGAGCATTAGGTAAGAGGAACATAAGGGCGAAAATACCTCCAGCAGCCCCGGGAGACGCCACAGGAACTCACCTCCTGCCGTTTAAGCCGACATATAAACCGGAGGCAGAGAAAAAAAACAAAACCGGTGTTGTTTGTACGCTGCCTAACCCCGATTATCACAATTATCAGACGATTATGTGGACAATTACTCCACGTGGGGCGTAGTTAGGAGGTATTCCGATAGCGTAATGGATGCGAGGCAATGTCTTTGAGAGGCGGGTTGATGGGGGAGGGTCAGGTCAGGATGATGTCTGAGCCAAGGTTATGTACGTACACACACGTACGTACACATACACGTACACACACACACACACACAGGGACTCGGGTATCAGATTCCGGGACTGTGAGGAAGCATTGAAGATACTAAATGTAAACAATTTAAGCCCGAACAAACAGCTGAACTGGAGGACACGGAAATAACTGAAGATAAAATAAAATAATGACTTCTGGACACTAACAAAAAACAATGGGAACAGATGGTATATGACGTCGAGTTGTAAAACAATGTGTAAAAAAGTTATGTTATTCTCCTTGGAATTATTTTTTAGTTC
The DNA here is from genome assembly GCA_009830355.1 of Cherax destructor. Classification (NCBI taxonomy): domain Eukaryota; kingdom Metazoa; phylum Arthropoda; class Malacostraca; order Decapoda; family Parastacidae; genus Cherax; species Cherax destructor. The sequence continues at coordinate 237,891 of WNWK01000047.1, forward strand.
CAGTACAAGAAGGTTCAAACCACGGGTTCGAACCCCACCCGTGGTATGGTTAAGATGCCACACTTTGTGTCAATGATAAAAAAAAAAAAGTTACAGGAAAGACCCTTTAAACTACAGGCCAGTTTTTTTGACATGTGAAATTATTGGAAAAAATGATAGGAGTGAATAAAATACAAGCGAAAACTTACTAAATGATAATGAAGTCAGTTAATTCGGGTATATCAAATCTTAATGGGGCTTGGAGCGAAAATAAATACAGGAGTAATTGTTGCGAGGGGTTTCTTTCGTAGATTGGGTAATGAAAAGACGTGATTGGGTGGTTACTTGCTGTATTGAAGTCGATATAGTATATGGGATGGATCTCAGAGCCGTAAGCCTACGTCTGTCTACTCGGCCTGTTCGGTTGGTACTGTCTTAGAAGCGGGCACCCTTGGTATTCAAAAGGATGACCTTTGACATGGCTAACGGTTGATCACGTGAGCAGTGTATGCTCAGTAACGGTTGGTCACGTGAACAGGTTGTAAGCTATGAACTATACTATCACTGAGCCTACAGTGACATAATCTTTGAATTGTATTTTCCTTCACCAAGTATGAACAGATGTATTTACAATATGTACACTATGTACAAGAGATTGGAAAATAATTGTATCACGGTAATCAAGAGGCAAGACAACAGCCAGAGACAAAGAGACAACCGTGATCAACCAGCAGCTGTATGACTCTGACAAGAGTGGACCGTGAGTGCTACCACATCACCTCCGCAATTGACCGACCCACTTTATGATTGGCTAAACCAACGTACTGATTTAACGATGGGACCCCTTAATCGTTAAACCCTTAGCACCCGGTTCGCTGGTTGGAGGCAGCCTATATGCGAGTGTGTACATACGCCGAATAAATGTAACGTACTCTTGCATGTCACACTATTACAACAGTTACGAAAATTGTTCAAAAAAGAAATGAATGAGCCGATTATATTTGTCTAGACCTTAGTAAAGCCTTTTCAAAGAGTTTCCCATGAAAGACTAATTAGGAAAATGCAAAATATTGGAGGAATAAAAGGCAAACTATTACAATGTATGAGTGACTATATTTGAGGTGATTGGGAGAACCCTGGCTCGGGTCTTCTCCGTGCCCTCACACGCTCAATGTATTTGTGAGAAAAAATGTGAAGTTATAAGAGAAGATGACCCGGTGAATATGTCTGAGAAATATGTGAACAATTATGAGAGGGGGTAAATGTCCTGGTGGGAAGACGTCACTGGTAGAGGTTACTGGTAAGGTGTCACTGGTAGAGGTTACTGGTAAGGTGTCACTGGTAGAGAGGTTACTGGTAAGGTGTCACTGGTAGAGAGGTTACTGCTAAGGTGTCACTGGTAGAGAGGTTACTGCTAAGGTGTCACTGGTAGAGGTTACTGGTAAGGTGTCACTGGTAGAGAGGTTACTGGTAAGGTGTCACTGGTAGAGAGGTTACTGCTAAGGTGTCACTGGTAGAGAGGTTACTGCTAAGGTGTCACTGGTAGAGAGGTTACTGCTAAGGTGTCACTGGTAGAGAGGTTCCAATGCATGCCCAGCCCTGGTTGTGTGCGGGTGCTCGTGGTGTCCTCTGGTGGCCGTATCGTGAAATTTTATTTTCACTGTCATGGAGGCCGTTACAGGAGGAGATTAACACCATTGGAATTGAGGTTCTACAGGGAGCGGTGTACCCATCCAATGTGGATGTTGTTCTGCCAGCACTTCTACGTGACGTTCTAGGCGCCGACCATTCAGAACTGTACGGCATATCTTTGAATGGGGCGAGGAGACTATTTGTGAAATTTGCTTGCACGGAGGCTTACCACAGGATCGTGGATAAGTTTCAGGACAAAAGGTTGGTGGTAATGGAAGGACTAGTGGTATGTGTACGTGACATTTCAGCCACTTATAAGTGGATAAAATTGAGGAACGTGCCGTTTGAGGCGGCAGAATGTGATGTCACTGAAGTCATGCAGAAATATGGAATTGTTCATGCTGTAACTGTTGGACGGTGGACAAAGGGGCCCTATGCTGGTATGTTGGAGGGGACGTATTCGGTCAAGATGACGTTACGTCAGGCAATCCCTCGTACGTACTAATGTCTGGTTTTCGCACGCAGGTGTATGTCACTTATGTTGGGCAGGCCCGTACCTGTCGGTTATGCGGACAGCAGGGGCACCTGGCGGTGGATTGTATTCGAAGGCAGACGGATGTGCGGCCAGGTGAGGAGGCTGGTGTGCGGACGGAGCAGGCTTCAGCAGTTTCTACAGAAGAACAACGTGTGGACGACGGGAAGGAGGGCATGGTGCGTAAGTCGTGGAGTGAGAAATGGATCAGGTGGACAGGCAGAAGGAGGAGGAGGGTAAGGTGTCGTCTGAGGCATCGGTGGTGCAGAGTACCGCGTCTGTTGACGAACATCAGGGTTTGCCTGGGGAGGAGGCAGAGATCTTGCAGGATTTGAGAGAGTTCATACAGGGAGATCCCTTATCGATGGAAGAAGTCTCTGCACTGGTGCAGGGTGGGGCACAGAATGATTTTCATGTGAATGTTGTGGAGAAAGACATGTGTGGGGAAGAGAATAATGTTCATGTATCTGTGGTAGTGGCAGAGGTTCATAGGGAGGAAGAAATGGAGTTGATTGAAGAGAAAGGTGCGTCCAGGAAAAGGCCGGGAGAGGAGTCTGAGGATGACTTGTTGACGGCGGCGCAAAGGCCTGGGAAAAAGGTGTGGCAGAAGTGGTTCAGGAAAGGGCAAGATCGAAAGGTCATGGTGCTGCTGGGGTAGTGAAGGAGGATGAGAGGGTAGGAGGGGAAAGGATGGGGAGGGGAATATGAAATTGGAAAGAATACTGAAGCAGAAGGGCAAACCACAGTCTTATATTTCAGGTTGTAACAATAACGTGAATGGCCTCAGGAATGAGGTAAAACGCAAATGGGTGGAGGTTACTTTGAAAAGGTGGAAAGTTGATGTCGTCTTTATACAGGAGCATAATTATAGGAAGGGTAATGAGATTGTGGTGAAGGGTATGAGATTTTGTGTGATGCCAGGGCGTTTAAAGGGTGTGTTGGTAGGAATCAGTGAGTCAAGCCCATTCACCTTGGAGTCTTGGGAGGGACGTGGGAGGTAGAATGTTAGAGTGAACGGGGATTGGGGTGGGGTGCAGGTGAGCTTCTTGGGTGTGTATATGCCAGCCATAGGAAATAGGAGTATAAGGATGATTTTGTTAATAATGAATTGGCGTATGCTGTCCGAGGTTTGCCTCAGGTGTCTATAATTGCTGGTGATTGGATTGTGTGATTAGGATAAGGGACGTGGAACCACGGGAGGGGTGTGTGTTGGGGTCTTTGAGGGAGTGTTGGGGCAGTGGGTGTGGTAGGCGTGGTGGGGGCGTGGGATTGAGTGGAATACACATTTGTGAGGGAATGCTTATGCGGCACGATTGGACAGGAATATATGTGACGAGGCGGTGGAAGTTCGGAGGGGGGAATGTGTAGATGTGGGTTTTCGGACCATAGGGTGTGTTGTTTGAAGGGTGGATGGGGTGGTGAGTGTGTATAAGAGTTATTGGAAATTGAATCTGGATTGTTGGAGAGGAAGGGGTAGAGATGTTCGAAGAATGGTGGAGGGGTGTGGAAGGGGGTGGGGGTGACGAATGGGGTTGTCAGGTGGTGGATGGAGAAGGGAAAGAGGAATTTGGAAGTTTTATGGGTGGGTCGGTAGGGAAGAGAGCAGGAGTAGGTTTGGGTATCAGAAATATTTGGAGGGGTTGTTGCGTGATTGTCAGGTGGGGGATTGGGGGAGGAGTAAGGAAGAGGTGGTGGATTTGAGGATAGGTTACGGAATTACAAGAGGAACGTTTTCATGCTTTAAGGGTTAGGAGTGGTATGGAGGAGGTATTATGGGAAATAAGGCTTCGAAGGTGGTTTACTGGAATTTCAGAACGCAGGAGGGGATGTTAATTTCGTCTCTAAAGGTAGAAGGGGGGTGGCTGGGTATCAGGAAGGGAGGGTTTTGCAAACGACGGAGGGGTATGGGGGTACGCGGAAGGATGGTTCCGTGGTCAATATGAGAAGGGGAAGGTTAATCAGGTGGATAGAGATGGGTTGTTGAGGGAATAGGAGATTATTGAGTGTGGAGGAGGGGCAAGAGTGTGGGGCTGAGATTGTGGAGGGAGAGTATGGGAGGCGGTGAAGGGATTGAGGTTAGGGAAGTCACCTGGGATAGACGGGTTGCCGGGGATCTGTATGTCACTCATTGGGAGGCTTTAAAAGGGTACTAGTGAGGTTGTTCAATGGGTTGAGGAGGAGGGTTTTATGGGGAATCTATGAGGACTGGGGTGGTAGTTTTGGTGGCGAAGGGTGATTCACCTGAGGGCCTAAGTGATTATAGGGGTTTGGCTATGTTGACGGATTACAAGATTTTCGCAAAGATATTGGCAAACAGGATCAAAGGGGTTTAGGGGTGTTTTGCATGGGGTCAATTTGGGGTGCCTGGAAGGAGTATTATCGGGCATCGGAGCATTAAGCAGTTTATTGAAGATAGCGAAGAGGGGGGTGCTAGGATTGGATTGGCAGAGGGCATATGACAGGGTTGATAGGAAATGTTATTCAAAATTTTGGAGAGACAGGTTTTGGGACAGGGGTGGTAAGGTGGGTTGAAACATTGTATGCAGGTGCGTTAATACGGGTGCAGATTAATGGGAATGTGGGAAGGGCGGTGAAATGAGGAAGGGTCTGCGACAGGATGTCCTCTGTCGCAGATCCTTTGCACTTTACAGGATCCTTTTTATAGATTGTGGAAAAGGGGTTGAGTACAGGGTCTGATGGGATGGAGGAGGTAGGGGTATAATTGGCTATGTTGATGATACAACGGTGTTAGTCAGGAAGGATGGCAATTGAGTGTGTTGAATGGGTTGGTAGAAAAGTTTGGGAGGGACAGGGATGAGGGTTAATAGGAGAAGTCCAATTTATTGGAGGTTGGCAGTTGGTCTGGGGAACGTTGGGGTCGAGAGGGGTTGGAATTGTGTGGAGACATTAAAATATGTGGTATTGTTTTTAGTGCAGAAGCGATGTGGCGAGGGGTGAATTCAAGGATGGTAGTGGGCGAGGCGGTGGGAGGATGAGGGTTGGGGAGGCGGTGAGCTGACATTAATGCAAAGGTGATAGTCATTAATGCATTGGTGTATAGCAAATTATGGTTAGGGCGGTGGTATATCCCTCTTGGAGGTGGATGTGCAGTTTGTTGAGTAACGTTTTGAAATTTATTTGGGGAATGGGAGACACTGGCTGAGTAGGGAGGTCGTGGAAACAAAGACGAGGTGGGGAGGGTTAGGGTTGATACCATTGAGGTGTAGGTTGAAGTGTTTCGTGAGGCATGAGTATCTGATGAGGGAGGAAGGGGACGAAGAGTGGGTTAGTAATGAAGGAGGTGCGTAGGTGGTGGGGAAAGGAAGAATTTTGTTATGTGAGAATATTTTAAGGGGGTTATTGGTGATGAAAGAGCCAGGAAGAGTAAGTGAGTAGGTTGGATAGGTTGGGAATGGAGGGAGGGTGGTGCAGGGAGTGGGGTTTATCCTCTGTATGATTGGCAGGGAATATGGAGGTGGTTTCACAAGTTAAGTTGCATCCTAGGGTGAGGGAGATAGGGTATAGGTTTTGCAGGGGTTTTTGGCTTCTAAAGCTACAATTATATATCATGGGGTTGATAAGTGAGGGGTTTGTAGTAGATGTGGCGAAGTGAAACGGCATATCACGTCTTTATTTTGTGGAGGATTGCAGGAGGTGAGAGAATGGTTTGGGGTGTTACGACAGGTGGGGAAAGGAGTTTCAGTTCTGAGGGCGCTGAGTTTGGATTTGGGCAGTTTTCGGACAGCATACGAGGGTTTGTCTTATTTGGTATTAGATTATGTTATATTTCTTGGAGGTATAGGGACGAGGAGGAGGGCTCGTATTGGGCATTAGGAGCAGCTTTTATAGGACTAAGTGTAGGAATAGGGTTTTATATGGTAGGGCGTGGGAAGAGGCTTTTCGCAGGCTTATCGAGGATGACAGTGTATGGGTTAAGGAGTAGGGATGGAAAGGATTAGCATGGGTAGGGGAGGGATGGGTCAGGGGTGGTGCTCGAGGATAGGTTGAGGTAGAGGAGCATGTAGATAGTGGGGTAGGGGGTTCAGGGGTAGGCAGTTAGGTTGGGTGTGTGTATATCAGTGGGGAAGAGGCTGGGGTGGTTTCTGCTTCAGTACTTTTCTGAGAAGGTGCTTCCATTCTGTTAGGCAGGAACGTGAATGGATCAAAGGTGGATTCATTGGTTGCGTAAGTTAAGGTATGTGAGTTATTATTGGGCTTAAAAGGTGTGGTGATTTGACATTGTGTGAAGGGGTTCAGGACCTCTGAGGTATCCAAAGAATGGTGGGAGATTAGAGTGCCATAAGTTTTGGTTGGTTACAGAAATCCTGGTGGGATTGATTACTGTTTTTGTGCTGAAAAATTGATTGTCATCTTTTATTTATGGCCTTATGTGTACGGTCGTTATTGAAAGGTGTTAGTGGATTGTGTTACCTGAGTCTTGCGATGTAATGCAGAATGTTTTATATGAAAATTATTTTTTGAACGTATAGTTGTGTGTGTGAATCATAATAACATATTTAGCTGTATATGGGTTGTTTTTCAAGGGGTGTTGGGTTATTTTGGTTGTATTAAGGAAGTGTTTAGCTCTTCATGTTTATCCTTTGAAAATTTTTATGTATGTGTATATAGGTATCGTGTGCACTGTAGGTTGCAATTCATGGCCTTCTGTGAAAGGTCGTTCAAGAAATGTGTTCTTTGGTTTCTGTTACCTGTAGTTGCAGAGTATTATAGTATAAAGAAATTTTGTCAGGGTTTGTGTGTGTGGTCAATACTCCATATTTAGTTGTATATGGATTGTTTTCCAAGGGTGTGCTGGATTGTATATTGGAAGTGTTAAGCTTTTAATGTTTATCCTTTGGGACATTATACTTTTGTGTATATGGAGACATGGTGAAGTATTTTTAAGGGATGAGGATGGAAAGGTTGTTATCAAGTATATTGTGTTTAATGTAATCCAGCATGGGAGTATATATATTATTACATATACGTTTTATGTGTTATATGTCTCAAGTTTGTCATATTACGTGTGTTTGTTGCATTGGGGTAGCATGTTTTGTCTTATGACCTTAAACTTAAGTGATTGCACATTGGTGGAATGGTGATGTTATTGGAAGAGCTTGTAGTTGTTTAGGTGATCTAGCAGTGTATACGTAGAATTACAGGTTGGTTTTTGTATATATTTGTCTGTTCTGGCGAATGACAGGAATCTTGTTGTGTTTGTAATATTTTATGATAAGTGATTTTGGTGTAGGAAGTTACATGATGCAGTTTTGGCTTAGATGCAGGCTATTATGTACATGGTAATATATATGTCATGTTTTGTATTTTGTAGTTTCAATAAAATATAAAAAAAAAAAATTTGTGAGAAAAAATGTGAAGTTATAAGAGAAGATGACCCGGTGAATATGTCTGAGAAATATGTGAACAATTATGAGAGGGGGTAAATGTCCTGGTGGGAAGACGTCACTGGTAGAGGTTACTGGTAAGGTGTCACTGGTAGAGGTTACTGGTAAGGTGTCACTGGTAAGAGGTTACTGGTAAGGTGTCACTGGTAGAGAGGTTACTGCTAAGGTGTCACTGGTAGAGAGGTTACTGCTAAGGTGTCACTGGTAGAGGTTACTGGTAAGGTGTCACTGGTAGAGAGGTTACTGGTAAGGTGTCACTGGTAGAGAGGTTACTGCTAAGGTGTCACTGGTAGAGAGTTACTGCTAAGGTGTCACTGGTAGAAGGTTACTGCTAAGGTGTCACTGGTAGAGAGGTTACTGGTAAGGTAATGTCACTGGTAGAGAGGGTACTGGTAAGGTAATGTCACTGGTAGAGAGGTTACTGGTAAGGTAATGTCACTGGTAGAGAGGTTACTGGTAAGGTGTCACTGGTAGAGGTTACTGGTAAGGTGTCACTGGTAGAGAGGTTACTGCTAAGGTGTCACTGGTAGAGAGGTTACTGCTAAGGTGTCACTGGTAGAGGTTACTGCTAAGGTGTCACTGGTAGAAAGGTTACTGCTAGGTGTCACTGGTAGAGAGGTTACTGCTAAGGTGTCACTGGTAGAGGTTACTGCTAAGGTGTCACTGGTAGAAGGTTACTGGTAAGGTGTCACTGGTAGAGAGGTTACTGGTAAGGTGTCACTGGTAGAAGGTTACTGCTAAGGTGTCACTGGTAGAGAGGTTACTGGTAAAGGTGTCACTGGTAGAAGGTTACTGCTAAGGTGTCACTGGTAGAGGTTACTGGTAAGGTGTCACTGGTAGAGGTTACTGCTAAGGTGTCACTGGTAGAGAGGTTACTGCTAAGGTGTCACTGGTAGAGGTTACTGCTAAGGTGTCACTGGTAGAGAGGTTACTGCTAAGGTGTCACTGGTAGAGAGGTTACTGCTAAGGTGTCACTGGTAGAGAGGTTACTGCTAAGGTGTCACTGGTAGAGAGGTTACTGCTAAGGTGTCACTGGTAGAGAGGTTACTGGTAAGGTGTCACTGGTAGAGAGGTTACTGGTAAGGTGTCACTGGTAGAGAGGTTACTGGTAAGGTGTCACTGGTAGAGATGTTACTGGTAAGGTGTCACTGGTAGAGAGGTTACTGCTAAGGTGTCACTGGTAGAGAGGTTACTGCTAAGGTGTCACTGGTAGAGAGGTTACTGCTAAGGTGTCACTGGTAGAGAGGTTACTGCTAAGGTGTCACTGGTAGAGAGGTTACTGGTAAGGTAATGTCACTGGTAGAGGTTACTGGTAAGGTGTCACTGGTAGAGAGGTTACTGCTAAGGTGTCACTGGTAGAGAGGTTACTGCTAAGGTGTCACTGGTAGAGAGGTTACTGCTAAGGTGTCACTGGTAGAGAGGTTACTGGTAAGGTAATGTCACTGGTAGAGAGGGTACTGGTAAGGTAATGTCACTGGTAGAGAGGTTACTGCTAAGGTGATGTCACTGGTGGGTGGCTGGGGTGTCATAAGGACTTGCTCTGACAGTGTTCTTAACTACACAGATAACCCGCACATGGGAGGGAGAGACTTATAACAACGCTTGGGTCCGCCTTGGACCATTAACTAGTAACACTAACAAACGAAGGTATAAGAGCCAGTTTTTAATTAATATGACTTACCAGCGGAACCAGAAAATTATCCTTGATGCCAAAATTTGAAATTAAATAAAAAAATGAATGTAAATCACTTCAAGATGACTCGGATAAAGTGAATAAATGGCGACTAAGACGGATGACAGAATTTTATGTAGATAAATGCCATGTAATGGAAACAGGAGGAAGCGAAAATAAGGCATTCGTACAATTATCAGACAAATTACAGTAATTTGTTCATGATTGTGACCATGTATGGACGTGTAGGTTGTTCATTATCTTTGTTACTTGGCCATGACTGTGACCAGATAGAGACATGTAAAAGTTCATTCCCTTTGTAACTGGCTCAGCTATCAAAACTTTGGGGCCCAGTCCCTGGACCCATTATGTACCTCTGCAATCTTTTGACTACCACCCACAGGATGGGTATGGGGTGCATAATAAAGATATTAAGCTAATTATTATCAGAAGGATCTAAGAGTGAAAAAAAATTGTCACTGGATGATAATGAACAAGAAATTGTTAGGAAGTCCCAAGTGTACTGGTGAACCAGAAAATAGCATTCAAATATATGGTGAGAAAAATAAACGCTTTACAACATATGTTTGACCAATATTTAAATATTCAGAAGCTTTGCGGTGACCACACACTAAAAAAATGATTGCAATATTGTCACGTGGTCGTTGTTGATACAATTCCTTTCGGTAAATATTAAATAATTTAAAAATAAAATTTTAATCTTTATAAAACTATCTATATATACAAATTGTCAATACACACACACACACAATATATTTATATATATATATATATATTTATATATATATAAGCGTTATGGATGAGTTCCCTGTTAATTGATGGTAGGTATGCAATATCCCACAAACTAGAGCCAATTTGAAGAACCTACTGCCAATTTCGAATTCAGCAACCCCAAAATACCCTAAATACCTTCAAATATCTAAGTTCTGAGACGAATATTTTCCAGATGATGACTCGTCAACACAACATGAAGTATTAGCCACATATAAAGTTATAACAGAACATGGGAAAATAAACACATAAGCAGTATAATTGATCCTTTATTGACAACGTTTCTCCCACACAGTGGCTTTATCAAGACACAAACAGATCTACCTGGGTGAAGGTACAAGAGTATTTATAAGGAGTCAGGTGAAACAGAACATGATAAATTATAGAGGGCTTCTTAGTACCTGCAACAACAACAAGAAGCCACAGTTGTAAACAGATATTTACCCCCCACAACGTAGTGGACCAAGGGAATGTATCAATCGACAAGTGCCTTTGACAATTGATAACTAACACGCACATACACACTTATTCTAATTAATTTCCATAAACGTCACGAACTATTAGCACAAACGAGCTTTAATCCTCGGTAAAGTTTCGCAAATGCCAACAACAATTAAAGTTGCACATGTTTCGCTATCTTACAACAGCGGGTGTAATTATAGGAAAAGTGTGGGAAGTAATTACAGTGTGAGTCTGATGGTGGGTCCCACACGGCTCACACTGCCTCACCACACAGTGTAAAACACACACACACACACACACACACACACACACACACACACACACAGAGGAACAATGTTTCAGAGATGGGTCACAGCAACAAGGGGTCACAGCGATTTTAGGAAGTATTTTTTTAGTCACAGTTGTCGGGAAGTGGAACAATCTGGAGAGTGATGTAGTGGAGGCAGGATCCATACACAGCTTTTAAGAAGAGTTACGATAAAGCTCTTGGAACAGTGTGTGTAGACCTAGTAGCGACCAGCGAAGAGGCGAGGCCAGGAGCAGCTGTGAATCGACCCCTGCAATTACAAATAGGTAAACACACACACACACACACTACCCTCGCAATTATCATGTACGGCTTAAGTAAATAACAATATAACCTTGAACATGTCTTGACACGCAGTGAACACAGTACATTATACTAGACTGGACATGACAATAGTCAAATACGTAATAACTAGTTAAACAAAAGGGTACATAACTCTGCAACTTATTAGATAAACGGGAGAAACAAAAGTGAATTCTAAAATAGCCTTTGTAACAGTAAATATAATTGAAACATGACTAGAGACAATTACTGTGAAATACGAAGTGTAATTTCAAAGAAGGGAGACATTAACGCCAGTTCTCTGTGGTACCTTTGTAAGAGGAGCAATGGGTGTCACCTGTGGTACATTTGTTAGTGGAAGGAGCAATGGGTGTGCCCTGTGGTACCTTTGTAAGGGGAAGGAGCAATGGGTGTGCCCTGTGGTACCTTTGTTAGTGGAAGGAGCAATGGGTGTGCCCTGTGGTACATTTGTAAGGGGAAGGAGCAATGGGTGTGCCCTGTGGTACCTTTGTTAGTGGAAGGAGCAATGGGTGTGCCCTGTGGTACATTTGTAAGGGGAAGGAGCAATGGGTGTGCCCTGTGGTACCTTTGTTAGTGGAAGGAGCAATGGGTGTGCCCTGTGGTACATTTGTAAGGGGAAGGAGCAATGGGTGTGCCCTGTGGTACCTTTGTAAGGGGAAGGAGCAATGGGTGTGCCCTGTGGTACATTTCTTAGTGGAACAATGGGTGTCACTTGTGGTACATTTGTAAGGAGCAATGGGTGTTCAATATGGTATACCTTTGTAAACCAACAGGTGTCCTTTCTGGTACCTTTATAAGGAGCAATTTGTATCCCCCGTGGTACCTTTATAGAAGAAGGAAGCGAAGGATAAAGGCTACATCTGCAGGGTTTCCTGTGCATATTCTTACCTATCCTTGCCTTATTCTTACCTATCCTTGCCTTATTCTTACCTATCCTTGCCTTATTCTTACCTATCCTTGCCTTATTCTTACCTATCCTTGCCTTATTCTTACCTATCCTTGCCTTATTCTTACCTATCCTTGCCTTATTCTTACTTATCCTTGCCTTATTCTTACCTATCCTTGCCTTATTCTTACTTATCCTTGCCTTATTCTTACTTATCCTTGCCTTATTCTTACCTATCCTTGCCTTATTCTTACTTATCCTTGCCTTATTCTTACCTATCCTTGCCTTATTCTTACCTATTCTTGCCTTATTCTTACCTATCCTTGCCTTATTCTTACCTATCCTTGCCTTATTCTTACTTATCCTTGCCTTATTCTTACCTATCCTTGCCTTATTCTTACTTATCCTTGCCTTATTCTTACCTATCCTTGCCTTATTCTTACCTATCCTTGCCTTATTCTTACCTATCCTTGCCTTATTCTTACCTATCCTTGCCTTATTCTTACCTATCCTTGCCTTATTCTTACCTATCCTTACCCTTATTTTTACCTATCCTTGCCTATGCTTGCCCTTATTACCAATCCTTGTCCTTAAGAAGAGCAAAAAATTTAATAAATCTAAGAGCCAAGAGTTTGTTAATAAATCTCACTAAGAGCCAAGAGTTTGTTGACAAAGGTGATCATTTAAATCCATTACTATGAGCGAAATGGCCGCTCTATCAACGTAGAAGTCAACGGTAATTCCCTTTAATCCGAGCCCCGGGAGTAACTACGTTGTTGACAACGAGAATGATCCATCACGGCTAACGTGAACGATCAGTTACTGACAAGGGGATAATTACGCACTAATAACGCGTGGGATAATACTACATCATGATACGTAATTGATTCGCGGATCCTGTTACTCAGGTAGACCTCCGCTTCTCCTTCCGCAAGCGTACTCACTCAATAATAATAATTTGTGGAGTGCTTTTTGTCGTGGGTTGGTCCGGCGTCTGTTTGTGGGCTGGCCCGGCGTCTGTCGTGAGCTAGTTTGGCGTCTGTTCGTGGGGTGGCCTGGCGTCGGTCGTGAGCTGGTTTGACGTCTGTAGAAAGCTGCCTGGCGTGTGTCGTTGTACACGTGTATATACGGACCTATCGCGCCCGTTTTTTGCATACAGTAAATACGCATTTATAGTTTTATGCAAAATGCTTTAACCTAACTTAAAGTTAAGACATTTTTGTATACTATAACGTTCAGAGACTGGCGGAGTAAGTCATCAGAAAACCAACGACGCACTATGAAGAAGGGCTGTACAAGCAGCAAAACAAGAATATCATAACGTCGAAGACTGTTCTTGTTAACAAGGACAGTCTTGACAAAGAAGCAGCTTTTACCTTAAACTTCTGCTGCGATTCTGTGAAAATCTGCACCCGACGAACTTCATATATCTAACTGATGATAAATAACGCTAATAACTTTACACAAGCGTGTCGTAAGAGGCGACTAAAATGCCGGGAGCAAGGGACTAGTAACCTCTTCTCTTCTGTATAAATTACTACATGTAAAAAGAAAAAAGCGTTTCTCCTTTTTCAGGTCACCCTTCCTCGGTGGCCACCCTGCCTCGGTGGGTCACCCTGCCTCGGTGGGTCACCCTGCCTCGGTGGGTCACCCTGCCTCGGTGGTCACCCTGCCTCGGTGGGTCACCCTGCCTCGGTGGGTCACCCTGCCTCGGTGGCCACCCTGATGTTAGGAAGCATTTCTTCAGGCACAGAGTAGTCAGGAAGTAGAATAGTCTAGAGAAAGATATAGTGGAGGCAGGAACCATACATAGTTTTAAGACAAGGTATGATAAAGCTCATGGAGCAGGGAGAGCAGAGACCCAGTAGCGGACAGCGAAGAGGCGGGGCCAGGAGCTGAGTCTCGACCCCTGCAACCACAATTAGGTGAGTACAATTAGGCGAGTACAAGGCCGGGGAAAAAAATAAAAGACTGAATAAAAACCAACTCAGACGAGAAAGGTCATTGAAATTTTACGTTGCAGTTACTTAAAACCCCCACACGATTGTAATCAGACGTATCGCCTTCCAAAACGAGCGGCCATGTGTGTTTAATTCAACTGGCGGTGCGTGGCGATGGTGCGTGATCACGGTCAAGGCACGGGCTGCCCACACACCACCATCGACCACGCTATTACCAGTCCACTGGGGTACTCAAGGCACAACACCGTCTACTACAACTATTTACTACATACAAATTGAAAATTAAAACTGAACGATGTTTCAGTGGGACCTGCACCAAGCGACCACGCAATAAACACAACACAGGAATGACACCATTATCCAGTTTCCACTTCCAGTTCCACTTCGTACCCAAGTAGTGAACCAGTCGACTGGATCAACATCAAAAACATGACTGTTAAGGAGAGTACACCACCACCACTATCACCATACCCACCACCACTACTATCACTATACCCACCACTATCACCATACCCACCACCACTACTATCACCATACCCACCACCACTACTATCACCATACCCACCACTACTATCACCATACCCACCACCACTACTATCACCATACCCACCACCACCACCACTATACCCACCACTACTATCACCATACCCACCACTACTATCACCATACCCACCACTAC
>WNWK01000047.1:257500-330000 GCA_009830355.1 Cherax destructor
CGCCCTCTAATTATCATGATGTGTATCGACTGATTATTAGTTTAGGAAACAATTTAGAAGGCAACCACGGAGGAAATAAGTAAAGGTTGAGTGCGCGCGTACTGACGGGTGGGTCGGCCAACCCGCTCATTACACGTCACAGTAATGCCCCAGTGTCAACCAATCATCGTCCGCTGATTTGTCAACTACACTTCCGAGCCAAATCCGAACACTAACTTGCGCGCCAAATCCGAACACTTACTTGCGCACCAAATCAGAACACAAAGTATCTCAACTGTGTCACATTTTTTTTGCTGCAGTTTCAATACCCCAGAAAAGATACAAATGAACAGTACAAATGAATAAAATAAAAAACAACATATGAAGGAGTTGAGTGATAACCCCGACATAACCCAACACACACACATCTACTGAGGAGACACTGGCACGTTATCATTAATCCTCTACTCCTAACAAGGTGTGCTCGCGCGACAGCCAATTACAAGCCTCTTCACATCTCTCTTTTTTTTCTTCTTGATTAGTGGTTTCCACCCAGCTGGAACTTAGCCACCCACTCGTTTATCATCTTCCTGAGGTACCAGTCCTAACACACACACACTGCTTCAAGTGTTGATATAGCCGCTCACACATGACACACATCATTCACATCTGCTCTGTATAAAGCACCGCTAACAACATTCTCAACATGTTTCCATGGTCTACACTATTATATTTAGTACACACATTATATATATGTTTCGCGATTTTGGCTTAAATAATAATGCTCTTCTTGCCGAATAAGGCAAGCGAAAATTTGTGTATGCAATAATTTCGCAAAATTCATTCTGAACCTAACGAAAAAATATATTTCATTGTGTTTGTTTATTATTAAATTATTATAAACTTATCTAAAATATATTTAGTTGGATTAGGCTAAATTAAATTGCGCTTGTTATTATAAGGTCAGGTAAGTTTTCTAAGGTTCTTTTGGTAAAAAATTATTAATTTTTACATTAACATAAATAAAAAAATATATCTTTAAACGTATAAGAGAAAATTTTAGAAAGCCCTTAATTTTAAATGAGTTCTTGCTAATTGACCAGTTTTACGTATTCGGCACGACTTATATATATTCAAAACATAGAATGTCTTACATAACAAACTTAGTTAAAATATACCAGAGTATTACTTTACCTAACAGTCAAGAACTAAGATGAGAGAAGGAGCCAACTTAATAAAAAAACTACCTCTTTCTCTCTCATATCCCTTCTGCAAACTACTATAGTGTGTCCTTGCACCTTCGTCCGTGCCCGCGGCCAGGAGTCCCAAGGCGGGAGGGCTGCTGGTGTGGTTGGTGGGCGTGGGCGTGGGAGGTGGGCGGTACGTCGGTTATTACGCCCGACAGTGATGTAGGCTGTGTTTGTTTTGGTGATGGGCTCTCCCATTATGGGCCTTTAATACGTCACTCATATCAACCACGACGTAACCTCTCCACAAGATGATACAGCCAGCACGGGGAGAGGGGCACCGGGTGGGTGCGAGGCGGGACACAGGGAGGAAGCCACCGAGTGGAAGGAGAGATGTATGGACACGGATGAGGGAAAGGAAGGGTAAAATATAAATAGGAGGAAAGACTTAATTTTTATTTAGCAAATGTAGAAACATCAGCAGTGTGCTGCTACTCTACATTATACCCAGTGGGAACAAAAGCATAGTTTCCTTGGTATATAACCCTCACGCAGAATACTTGGTATATACCCTCACGCAGAATACTTGGTATATACCCTCACGCAGAATAAGTCCCATAAAATGTGTCAAGTTTGAGCTGGGAGACTTTCAGTAAGTCATATCAAGTACTCCACTGAAGGTTCATCAAGTTCATAATTTTGTACCAAAAGTACCTTAGAAAACTTACCTAACCTTATTATAACAAGCGAAATTTAATTTAGCCTAATCCAACTAAATATATTTTAGATAAGTTTACAGTAATTTAATAATTAACAAACACAATGAAATATATTTCTCGTTATGTTCAGAATGATTTTGCGAAATTTTTGCATACACAATTTTTCGCTTGCCTTATTTGGCAAGAAGAGCGTTGCTATTTAAGCCAAAATCGCAAGTTTTACCTATTCGGCACGATATATATATATATATATATATATATATATATATATATTAGGAAAAAGACAAAGGGAGAGAAATTTGGATGACTTACTTAACTACATCCATAACTAAAAGAGAGAGAGAGAGAGAGAGAGAGGGGGGGGGGTTGGGTGAGGTAGCCAGTGAGGTTTTTACAGCATTGTGAGGATGGGAAGTATGTGAGCGCTCCACCCACAACACTGTCAAGACTTTTCTTGCTCACCTCCTGATGCAACCCTGTCGGAACACCAGAGTTCCCGCCGTGCACGCTAACGATCACTCCAGTGAGCACGCACGGTGCACATGCTCACTCAAGTGCTCACACACACACACACACACACACACACACGGTAACAGATTGGCAAACAGCAACAATCCAGTGAGGTCATGCCATACGAGTGTGAAACGGAAGCCTGTTAAATGTTTTCCACTCTGACAGAATTGCTGGGTCTTTCCGGTCTCGTCAACATGGAAGATGACAGGTAACTCTTACAAACTTATATTTACATACAATATACACTTAACTTTCCTGCGTAATATTTTCAGGGACTCACCACCTCAAATACTTTTACTCCAAGGTTGATGGACTGATGACATCTTTACTTCATTACTTCTACTGCCTCTGTATTTGACTGAAGAAGCCTACCGTGTAGGTGAAATGTTTCATCAATAAAGATACCCAACTGTTGCACATGTGTCTTAATCATCAACTTGTCGGTGTTTTAGACCATTTTCAACACAGCTTTAAAAATGAGTGTATTAGACCTGCCTAACATGGGCTGCTGCAGTGCTTCTCCTCTCTCTTGTGTTCTAATGTAAACTTAAAGGCAAAGAAATTAATATATAAAGACACACACAAACTTGATGGTACACAGACACGGACACACACACAAACTTGATGGTACACAGACACGGACACACACAAACTTGATGGTACACAGACACGGACACACACATAAACTTGATGGTACACAGACACGGACACACAAACTGCGTATCTTTTTCGTTGTAATTATCGAGGTTTAACCTCCTGCTGGGAACACCTATTCTCTTTTTACAAGTTTTAATAAGTGGGTCCTGAGCGTTGAGCTGCCTCGTATTAGCGTGAGTTAAACAAAACACACACAAGACCAAGAGGTAACGAACGTAAGAGGAAGAAGGGTACTGTAAGGATACCGAAAATATATAAATTATACATAATTAAGTTAAAAAGTTACTGAAGATAAGGAAAGAGAAAGTGAAAATTAGAGCAATAGTGCATGAGAAATACAATTACGAGATAGCTTTACAGTAATGGGAGGCTATCATCTTTGCTGGTAATAGTCTCTCTTTCTGGAGAGATAGATTCTCTCTACCTCTCTCTAATCTGTCTTCATGCCGGTGAAGGACTCTTGATCCCAGAAACTGGAGCTACCCTCCCTTTGTATCAAACCTGATGACCTATTCCCCAGGCGCTGTAAGAACCCTGCGGTTTTATCATAATAATAATAATAATAATAATAATAATAATAATAATGCAAGCAGACAGGTCAGAGAAAACGCCGCCACATAACATTATTCATGTTTAAGCTTTGTTATCATAGTTAACAATGTTAACATTATACATATTACAACAGATAGTACAAGATTAACATAGATGGTACAATGTAAATGTCCCACGAGTCACGGTTTATTCATCCCCATTTTTACCCACCATTCCCGTCTTCCTCCACGATCCCCATATTCCCCACCATCCCCATCTTCTCCCACCATCCCCATCTTCTCCCCCCATCCTCATCTTCCCCACCATCCCCATCTTCCCCACCATCCCCCACCATCCCCGTCTTACTCCACCATCCCCATCTTCCTCCACCATCCCCATCTTCCTCCACCATCCCCATCTTCCCCCACCATCCCCCTCTTCCTCCACCATCCCCATCTTCTCCCACCATCCCTATTTTCCCCATCCCCATTTTCCCCCACCATCCCCATCTCCCCCCACCATCCCGCCTCTTATAAAAAGTATAATGAGTGTGATATAATCTGCAGGAGCTTGACAGACAGACGGAGCCACTTGACTGACACACACACATCGATTACACAGCTGGCGGGGGTAATTACACCAGCGCTTACAATTTAAAACAACGGCTCTCTCAATACTCCCATTTTCCATGTTTGTTTTTAGTTGAAAAAAAAAAAATCATAGGTCTGTAAAAAACTAGGTCCCTGTTTCCTTGGGGCTATGGTGGTCAGCGGGAGTGAGATACCCTAAAAAAAAAAAAAAAAAAAAAAAAAGCTTATTGAGTTGCCGCACTGATTGAGGTTTCAGACTGTGCAATATAATTAAGCTTTCAAAGTGAATGAGGCTCCTGATTAACAACAGCCTGGTTGATATGACTGAGAGGAGTGATTAACGGAAAGAGGATCGGCACTCCAGAACTCTCTGCCCTGAATGTCCCACACGGGTTTAGAGCTTGTTAGTAGGTTGTTGGTCTATAAGCTTAAAAGTACGCCTCATATATTACGGTCAACGGCTTACACAGCCAAACAAAGGAAGTTGGATCATATTTCAACAGGTAAATAAGCTTAAAGTGTAGAGGTTAATAAAGGTGACGAGTAAAGAAAGAAGAGTAAAGCAGAGTAATGTTAATTAGTCAATGTTGTAACTTATCACAAATTAGTGTTGGCAAGTATATTGAGAGAATAGTGCCCAGGGCAGCACAGGGAGAGTAATCCAGAGCAAGGCAGTGGGTGGGTTGTGGAGGTAGGTACTAGTTGGTTAGGTAGGTAAGCGGGCAAGCAGGCGGGCAGGTTGGTTGCAGACCTAAGTTGCATAATAGAGGGTGGGTAGCGTGCCTGACCCTCATCACTAGACTCGCTAATCAAGAGATCACTCTTGTTGTTTCTAACAAATCACTAGAACAGTTTAGTTATTCAACACAACAAACATACGGCGTTTCTAACATCGTATGGAAATTCACACTGTCCTTACCCACTTGGCACTGTGGTGACCAACTGACTCATCCTACACATCACAATCACACAAAGTATTCAGTCTGTTTTACTTCCTCCCACAATCCTCACTCGTACTCCGTTCAATGTCATGGACCCTCTCAGCAAATTTAAACGAAAAGGAAAACATCTGTACCATTTATGCTAGAGGATTGTTGAAAATGGTATAAAATGCCTACAAGTTAAGACAGTTGCGTATCTTTACTGATGAAACGTTTCGCCTTCACAGTAGGCTTCTTCAGTCAAATACAGAGAGAGAAGTAGTAATAAAATAAAGATGGTGTAATCAGTCCATCAACCTTGGAGAAAAAGTATTTGAGGTGGTCAGCCCCCCCCCACCCTGGAGAAGAGTTCAGTTCCATGGTCTGGAACGATATCGTTCATGCCAGGGGATGCTGGGTTCTTAGGCAGACACTCTTTGGGAAGAGTGTCACCACTTCTGGAGGAGAGGTTCCTGACCCTAGGCACACAGCACACTACCCAGGGTGGGGGGTAACAAATGCCTCCCTAATTACACACTTAATTCACTCTTACTGGAGGACACACTGATTTTTTTTATTGTCTTGTGATGATATGAGGCAATGTCAAGAAGCAGGTAATGGAATAGTTCCTTGTTCCTTCATCATGAGAGGAAGAACCAGGTTAGACAGGCAGGAGGGGCAGAGCCTTGGCCGTGGGTGGATAACTTATGAATGAAGGTTGTAACGGAGCTGGAGGGGACTAACTGTAAATATACCTTTTATTGGTATACTTTGAATTCCTATTTCTCATACCTGTATAACAGATCAGTGAATAACCACTGCCTGTGTATAGCATATTATCCGCCTTTTCGTAACCTTACATAAGTGCATTCCAAATACTTTCCTTACTTGTAAGATAAATAATTATATTGTCTCTTATTTGTTTATAATTTTCTTCAGAATATTTCCCTGATATATAAAGTGGTGATTAAGTGGAAAATAAGTTGTGTAAAGTGATATCTCAGGAAGTACAGAAGGTATGATGATCTAAGATGTGTTCATAGTACTCTCAATTTAACATGGACACTTTGTTCAACAAATCTTTGTACCTTAGAGCATCGTGAACTGAGAGCAGTCAGGAGCGCTTACTTTAACAACACTGCGACGGTAAGGTTTAACTTGCAGCAAGCTGACAGCTGGGTATCAGCAGGCGGCAGGAAATCTTGCTGACGACCCCCCGGGTGAGGGCTGACAGCCACTGTGGGTCAGCAGCAACAAACATCAAGGTTATTCAACGAGTATCAGGAAAGCTGACGTGTCCGTTGCAAAACCGAGACCTTAAAAGCAGTATTAAAAACTACGTGGAAAAGCTGTTCAATTTCACCATCTTTAATTTCTATTCCCCATATAATTGCTACCTTATTATTTCTCCATATTGAGGGAAAGAAAGGCTCGTCCGTCATGTCCCCCGATATAACATTTGAGATTTAAAAAAATAGGGTAATGTACGCTGCATACTCTGAATATTAATACACGTCATGAAGATGGAAAGTCTTATGCCTTCCCGTGACATTCTCGTCCTAAAGAGGACAGAGTGGGCCATGTTAAAGAGAAGATTTGCTATTGGTGATGTAAACATGATTGCTCATTACGACCAGAGCTCAAACACAAGTGCGGACACACGAGGTCAGGAGAATCCTCCAGGTTCTCCTGACCTCGGTCAGTGACCTTGCAACTTGTTACAGGCAAGACCATGTGCACAACATTCAGAAATGTTGACAGTGTTGTGTACACTTAACTTCCCCGTCACACAGGCTGATAGTACACGTGTACACCACGCGGTGTCACACAGGCTGATAGTACACGTCTACACCACGCGGTGTCACACAGGCTGATAGTACACGTCTACACCACGCGGTGTCACACAGGCTGATAGTACACGTCTACACCACGCGGTGTCACACAGGCTGATAGTACACGTCTACACCACGCGGTGTCACACAGGCTGATAGTACACGTCTACACCACGCGGTGTCACACAGGCTGATAGTACACGTCTACACCACGCGGTGTCACACAGGCTGATAGTACACGTCTACACCACGCGGTGTCACACAGGCTGATAGTACACGTCTACACCACGCGGTGTCACACAGGCTGATAGTACACGTCTACACCACGCGGTGTCACACAGGCTGATAGTACACGTCTACACCACGCGGTGTCACACAGGCTGATAGTACACGTCTACCACGCGGTGTCACACAGGCTGATAGTACACGTCTCACCACGCGGTGTCACACAGGCTGATAGTACACGTCTACACCACGCGGTGTCACACAGGCTGATAGTACACGTCTACACCACGCGGTGTCACACAGGCTGATAGTATACGTCTACACCACGCGGTGTCACACAGGCTGATAGTACACGTCTACACCACGCGGTGTCACACAGGCTGATAATACACGTCTACACCACGCGGTGCAGTGTCACAACACATTACAAAGGTTGCAAAGACCTCGTGTTAATGAACACTACTCCGTGACGTATATGACGGGTTACAAGCTAATGTAATGGAAACCCCGGCAACTCTTCATGGTTTACTCCTGGTCAATCAGTTGTCAGCGGTTAGAAAGCCTACATACCCAGCCCTTACAACCTGGACTTGACGCTTGCAGCTACTAGTCTAATTTTCTATTGAAAATATTGAAAACCTGAACCTTTCTTCTGACACTGGAGCTTCATTATACCTTGTAAGACCCATCGTATCTTACAAGACTTCACATATCTACCTGGCACTGCACAACTTTGACATCTAAACTGACTCCCGAAGATAACAGGTGATCCAGGTTAGATACGAAAAGTTCCTAGTAAACTGTGAGGTTTACGTGCATAGCTACACTCAGGTGTGAGCAACACTCAGGTGTGATCAACATTCAGGTGTGAGCAACACTCAGGTGTGAGCAACACTCAGGTGTGAGCAACACTCAGGTGTGAGCAACACTCAGGTGTGAGCAACACTCAGGTGTGAGCTACACTCAGGTGTGAGCTACACTCAGGTGTGAGCTACACTCAGGTGTGAGCTACACTCAGGTGTGAGCTACACTCAGGTGTGAGCTACACTCGGGTACTTTCTGCACAGACTAACGCTCAAAATTAATGCCTGATTATAACAAATTTATTCATCGGCGCATCAAAACACACTCTCAACTTGTGTAAATCTGCCTCACTAATTCTTACTAACTAAAATACATTTTTTACTTGTGCATCAAGCGGGTACGACAACGACCCGCACGTAAAAGACAAATTAAGGAGTGCTTTTAACGGCATATTTCCTCATTAGCGTTGCGTTGTAAGCCGTGAAGTGAGAGCTACTTTATAGACCAGTCCTGCAACACCACTCCTGCCTTGCCTCCATCTCTACTAAACCAATCACCACCACCACTCCTGCCTTGCCTCCATCTCTACTAAACCAATCACCACCACCACCCTGCCTTGCCTCCATCTCTCCTAAACCAATCACCACCACCACTCCTGCCTTGCCTCCATCTCTCCTAAACCAATCACCACCACCACTCCTGCCTTGCCTCCATCTCTCCTAAACCAATCACCACCACCACTCCTGCCTTGCCTCCATTCTCCTAAACCAATCACCACCACCACTCCTGTCTTGCCTCCATCTCTACTAAACCAATCACCACCACCACTCCTGTCTTGCCTCCATCTCTACTAAACCAATCACCACCACCACTCCTGCCTTGCCTCCATCTCTACTAAACCAATCACCACCACCACTCCTGCCTTGCCTCCATTTCTACTAAACCAATCACCACCACCACTCCTGCCTTGCCTCCATCTCTACTAAACCAATCACCACCACCACTCCTGCCTTGCTCCATCTCTCCTAAACCAATCACCACCACCACTCCTGCCTTGCCTCCATCTCTACTAAACCAATCACCACCACCACTCCTGCCTTGCCTCCATCTCTCCTAAACCAATCACCACCACCACTCCTGCCTTGCCTCCATCTCTCCTAAACCAATCACCACCACCACTCCTGCCTTGCCTCCATCTCTACTAAACCAATCACCACCACCACTCCTGCCTTGCCTCCATCTCTCCTAAACCAATCACCACCACCACTCCTGCCTTGCCTCCATCTTTCCTAAACCAATCACCACCACCACTCCTGCCTTGCCTCCATCTCTCCTAAACCAATCACCACCACCACCCTGCCTTGCCTCCATCTCTCCTAAACCAATCACCACCACCACTCCTGTCTTGCCTCCATCTCTACTAAACCAATCACCACCACCACTCCTGTCTTGCCTCCATCTCTACTAAACCAATCACCACCACCACTCCTGCCTTGCCTCCATCTCTACTAAACCAATCACCACCACCACTCCTGCCTTGCCTCCATTTCTACTAAACCAATCACCACCACCACTCCTGCCTTGCCTCCATCTCTACTAAACCAATCACCACCACCACTCCTGCCTTGCCTCCATCTCTCCTAAACCAATCACCACCATCACTCCTGCCTTGCCTCCATCTCTACTAAACCAATCACCACCACCACTCCTGCCTTGCCTCCATCTCTCCTAAACCAATCACCACCACCACTCCTGCCTTGCCTCCATCTCTCCTAAACCAATCACCACCACCACTCCTGCCTTGCCTCCATCTCTACTAAACCAATCACCACCACCACTCCTGCCTTGCCTCCATCTCTCCTAAACCAATCACCACCACCACTCCTGCTTGCCTCCATCTCCTAAACCAATCACCACCACCACTCCTGCCTTGCCTCCATCTCTCCCAAACCAATCACCACCACCACTCCTGCCTTGCCTCCATCTCTCCTAAACCAATCATCACCACCACTCCTGCCTTGCCTCCATTTTCCCAAACCAATCACCACCACCACTCCTGCCTTGCCTCCATCTCTCCTAAACCAATCATCACCACCCTCCTGCCTTGCCTCCATCTCTCCTAAACCAATCACAACTACCACCACTCCTGCCTTGCCTCCATCTCTCCTAAACCAATCACAACTACCACCACTCCTGCCTTGCCTCCACCTCTCCTAAACCAATCACAACTACCACCACTCCTGTCTTGTTCCATCTCTCCAAACCAATCACAACTAACACCACTCCTGTCTTGTCTCCATCTCTCCTAAACCAATCACAACTACTACCACCTGTTGTGCTTCAAGGCTTCACTCCAGCATTATAGACATTTTATTCAAGACGTTTGTGTGTGTGTGAGACATTTACTCAGTGAATTTCTTAGTGACATTCAGAGACTTGTGATTTAATTGCAGACTCAGTGTTCATTTAAATTCTCTAATTGTAATATTTCTCTAGTATTGTCTGTTTATTTTTCGTGTCTCATTTCATACACGTATATGTTGTGCCGTGTTATTCCCCTATATCTAACTTACTTATTTCTTGTGAACTGGTTAATTCATTAATTTTTTACCTGTGTTCAATTAGTGTTGTGTTATCTACCCTAATTTCATTTTGTGTTATTTTTACTTTTTTTCTGTGTCCTACATTATTTTCATAGCATTTCCTTGTGTTTTCCTGCTATTATTTTTGTGTTGATTCAGTCACTACACTTTCCCAGTATACTAAATTACCAATTTATTGCAGTGTACCACTCATTGTGTTCCATTATTTTATATGCAGTATCTCACCTGTGTGAAATTTTGCAGACTACAACAACATTATCTTGAGTGCTAGCAAGAGTCTTGTTTATTTTCGATCAAGAAGTTTCTAGTGACTCTACATTTGCAAAGTATACCTAGAGTATCCTGGTATACCTGTAAGTGTTCACCTTCCTTGTTTTGTATCTCGTGTCATTTTGATTCATATTAATATTTCTTTGAACAATTTCACTCAGCGTAATTTTAACTCTATTTAAAGTAAAGTGTTATCATTGCTCTGAGTAAATTTTTTTGCTTAAATTGAAATTAATAAAGTGTCATTTAAACTACATTTTCCAGTGCAATTTGTTATTGATAAATTGACTAATTCTGCAACTTACTTGCATTGTGAAGTTTAATGTTCTGCAGTAATTAATTTCTTTCATAATTTTTTTATAGTATTTTGTGCTCTTTTATTTAAGTCATTTTTAATTTCTAAAAAAAGTGATAAATTATAATTCAGTGCAATCTTTTCAATATTACAATATATTCACTTAGTTGTGTTATTGCATATTAATTTATTTAGTGCCATTTTCTTTAGAAAGTCTATTTTTTCCAGTATATTTTTCTTTGCATATAATTCAGTGATTCTATTTTATACTTTTTGCACTGATTTACAATTTTTAGTAAATTTCTTTATTAAAGAGTACAGACAAATCATTTTTGCAGTTAATTTAGCCTACAGTAATATTTTACTTTCTTGTATTTTCAATGTGTTTCTTTTTTCTTGCAAAGTCCATTTCCGTGAGTTGTCCTTTTAGCTACTTGTGTTATATTTTTTTATTATTCATTATTCTTCCCTTAATTATTTTTGTGCAAATTCTTGCAATGATGTCTCACATAGCTTCGAGTGATTCTGTAGTAAATGAGGTCAATCAGGCTAATGCTGCCCTGTGAACATCCCCACTAGTTCCTTATCAACTGCTAGACCACACCAGACACAGACACACTAGTTTACCGTGTGACTCTCTTGATGCTTTGCCTTTATTCAATGAACATGTGCATAATCTTGAAGCGTGGTTTACTGCCGTTCATTCTCGGGCTACCGCCCTCTTGTAAGCTCCTCCATCAGAGGAAAGTCTTATCAGACTTGGAAAGCTCTTCATCGATCGCCTGCTGCTGTGTCCACATTGTCGATCTTCTCGAAATGGGAGACTTCAGGAATCTTACTAAGTGGTCAGAATATGAGGAACTGATTTGTTCTTTCTTGTGCCAGGCCAACAGCTGATCCTCATGTCGTCCTTAGGGAACTGGTGAATGCAACACACATGACTGGTGAATCATTGAGTGCATTTTGGGTTCAAGATAACCTTATATCATTTATCAAAGCTGTCCAGTCCTCAGCATTTGTATGACAGGATAAAAGATCCTCAGCAACGTTTGCTAAATTAGCCACTTTTTGGGGCAATCAAAAAACTAATGCCGCCTGCTTCCGTGTGTACTTAGAGTCTAATCCTCCAAATGTGCAGATGGAATTGCTTACACCCTTAATCAAGTACGTTCCTTGTGTCCCAGGGTACTTTCCCTGTATCAAACCTAATCCACAACTATGCCTCCTTCAGCACCACCTCTTGTTTGTGCCACAGCGCTAAATCATAGTAGACAACAATCACAGCGACGCCCAAGACCAGTATGAGTCATTATAACCTCGTAGTGTTCATATACATTCAGTAATCATAGTAAGAGGTCTTATTACAACTGTGGTTTCCGTGGCCATATTGCAGTTGTCCTGATATCACCCTAAGAGGCACGTACTGATGATGCCCAATCAGATCTGCCAATGTACTTATCATATAATACCTGGACATGACACATCTGAGTGCAATGCTTTCTACAACCTTAGGTACAGATCTTTCCGTGGCTATTCCTACCGCAGAACCAGGAGAGGGAAATAGAGGTCGTGGTTCTCAAGCTAATAACCAGAAACAGGCTCATTCTTCCAATTTGGGGAATTTGAGTGCCCCAGTCACCTGTCCAGTGGTGACAGTAGGTGATAATGATACCCATCCCTGCTTGTAATTCCTTCGATGCCTTAATCAGTCTCGAAGAAGAGTCTCGTTGATGATGTTGCTTCACACTGTCTTTGACGAAGATATTTTTGGGGATGAAGTGGAACAAACCTTTCTGACGAAAATCCTCCTTCTTGTTTGCACATACCCCCAATGCAACAATAGATCCCTTAGTACAAGCAGTTGTTCTAATGTGCCGTTTATGTGTTCATGGACTCGGTGCAAAAGTCAATATTATCAGCTCTAAGTTTGTTTAAGGTTACAGTTACATGTCCTCATAGAACCAACTCATGTGTCCTCTCTTAGTGGTGTGGCCGGTTCTCGTCTGCTGTCGAGGTCGGACTTCCTCACCTTTTCTATCCAAGACTTACTACTTCCTTCCTTGTTGTCGACCAGATTAGTTTCCTGATATTTTACTGGAATTTGCTTCATGAGATTTACGCATTGTGCTTGATCCTACCGATGGCATGCCCAAATTGATGAACTTGATCGTACCATTTGGGTTACCAGCTTGGATCCGAGATTCGCCATAATGCCGAAGAGTACAAAGTTCGATTAAGTCCTTCCAGGCCAGCGCATTTTCCAATAACGTACCAAAGCGATCAGGCACTGTAATCCTGTCAGTTCTGTCTGTGTTCCACCTACAACTCTGGCTTGCAAGATAGTGTCCAGTTGCTTCAGGTGTTTGAGGAACCTCAGACTACCTTGAGTGCTGAGCCTATCCTGCAATGTCTGCTAGTTCAAGTAGTAGTTCCTCCACAGGGGGCGCCTTGTTGGAAAACAACTACTTGAAAATAGTAATGCCATATCTTGTTGATGTCACATGCCATCTGCAGAAAGACGTTTCTGTGCGGCTAGTGCCCTCAGTAGTGTCTGTTGTCCTCATGTTCCAGATGGTGATAAAAGTCCTAGTTGACTGATTTGTAAGATAAAGGGTTTGTTTGTTGAGCCATCCCCAGGTTGTAGAGATAGTAAGATCCATTTCTTCAACACTTCCGGTCCCTGTTCGCCCAGAGCAAATACCAATAGTTGATTTTGTTCACTATCCATACCCTGTTCGGTAGAGGATGACTTGTCCTGACCAGTGGGTTGGCTATTTCAACCTGAAAGAATAAGAAAGTACGGGGTTTCTGAGAGCTCACTATCAATCCCAATAGTGTAACCTGGGATGAAGTTATACCTGATGTTCAGTGTACAATAAATTCTGCTTACAATGCTTCAATAGGTGACACTCCATATTATGCATTGTACAGTGTCGATAAACGTTTGCCTTATGAGTTGTTACAATCTAATCAAAACCAAATTACAATCCTGATGATTTCATAGCAGCTTAGCTCAGTGTTTTTAGAAGAATCCGAGAAACACTTCAAAAATCAACAGCAGAATTTACGAGTCACTAATACTCAAGCAAAACCGACCAAAATTAAAGTAGGTTCGAGAGTTATGATGACTAACTTTAACAAAACGTCTGCAATGCCTAAGCTCAATCAAAAGTTTTTGGTCCTTATCGAGTAGTTGAACATATTAATGGCAATAAGTATAAAGTTAGAGAAATAAGTAAGGGTCAGTATAAAGAATTGCGTTTAGATCATATGGAGTTAGTATGTGATGAGGACAAGGTCCCTACAACCAGACAAATGAGACAGTCTCTGACAATCCTCCTGATGCTGTACCTCTACCTCTAATAATCAGTCAAATGAACCACCTGAATGTCTTTTACTCCTTATGTACATGATAAGTATTGAGAAATCCTCAATTATCATTTGTAAGTACTAATTCAGACCCCCTCAACCAAGGCATGTGTTAGCATTGCAACAGATTTCCTGATCCCCTTCTGTATATGTTAATCTCACTCTAGCAGAGTTGGGGTTAAATGTTAATAACTCGTATAGATGAATAATATAGTTTAAAATGCATTTCAACTGTCTGTTACAATATCCACTTAGTATTATTCAAGATTTTTTGTGTGTGTGTTGATGTCTCCGAATTCTGAGATTTAACAGCATACATTTGAGTGCACCAAGTCTGCCTTTTCTGTTAAACACTTCCTTCTTGTACATATCCTTCCTCAGAATCCGTAGATCACTTGAATACAGATCGATCGATCAAATTTTTTATCACTTATATTGTACTATTCCACCGTTGATTCTATATCATACTTGTAATGCATTAACATCCATCCCGAATAACATCCTTATGTAGAGTTATAATGTTCAACTGTTGTGTACTATGACATTGTATATTATTATAATCAAGAGAAGCACTAAACCACAAGGGTTGACATTGTATAGAATCAGCCCAGAGCCGTACACCTGTCGCCTCTAGTGTTAGCTGTATGTCTAGATGCCATACGAACATGGCCGAGCTGTCAGTAGTAGTATTTGTATCTTTACCACTAACCGTTACTGATTCACCCTCTCCATACGTGATTCACTGACTGTTATGTGACTCATGCTGACCCAGCATGATGTCACGAGCTCTTTGAATGCCTTCCGGGCACTGGGCTTCTCAGTGCAGAGCAGAGTATGAGACGACAGGTCAGGCCTGAGTGCTCCCCATATTTTTCCACTAATATATAAGTTACCAAGCCAAGCTACGTTTGTATTTGTACCAAATCCATCAATCGAACCCACGACATATATGTACACACACACACATACATAAAAGACAAACTGAAAGCGTTATTGTAATAACTGACACAAAGTAACTTTGGAACTAATATACAGATAAACAATAGACTCATACACAGCAAGAAGGGTCCAGCACAACACAAAACACTTTAGAGATTTACAATAATATTCAAGTGACATGACAAGCTTAAGCAAGTGATGGTAGGTGGTTACAAGATATACCTGGTCTCTACTAACACCTCGACCATATTATACACACTACTACCATGGAACCTGTCAATTAAGAAAGTTCTGTTATATGTTTAATAATTATTGAACATGATAAAACAACATGTCACAAGTAAAATTACAAGGGATGCACTGCCAGATTTTTGGTAATGTACATTCTACATAAACAAGGTGTGTGTGTGGGCTAAATTCCCTCATAAAATTATCATTTACTCATGCCATGGCTCCAAGATATCGAGAAAGATTCAACAATGTTATGTTGAATAAAAGATTTATTGTAAATAATTTTCTCAGCGTTCCCAGTCCATCATGTGACATGCAAGTTTATTGTTATGAAGAGGTTTTTAGAGAATAACTAACTAGGCAGCTTCAACCTAGTCTCCGGGTCATTCAGCCTAGTCTCCGGGTCCTTCAGCCTGCTCTCCGGGTCCTTCAGCCTGGTCTCTGGGATTCTTCAACCTGGTCTCCGGATTCTTCAACCTGGTCTCCGGATTCTTCAACCTGGTCTCCGGATTCTTCAACCTGGTCTCCGGATTCTTCAACCTGGTCTCCGGATTCTTCAACCTGGTCTCCGGATTCTTCAACCTGGTCTCCGGGTCCTGCATCCTAGTCTCCGGGTCCTGCATTCTAGTCTCCAGGTTCTTCAACTTCATCTCCGGGTCCTGCATCCTAGTGTTCGGGTCCTGCACCTAGTCTCCGGGTCCTTCATCCTAATCTCCGGGTTCATCATCTCCGGGTCCTTCATCTTAGTCTCTGGGTCCTTCATCCTAGTCTCTGGGTCCTTCATCCTAGTCTCTGGGTCCTTCATCCTAGTCTCTGGGTCCTTCATCTAGTCTCTGGGTCCATCAGTCTCCGGGTCCTGCATCCTAGTCTCTGGGTCCTGCATCCTAGTCTCCGGGTCCTGCATCCTACTCTGGGTCCTGCATCCTAGTCTCCGGGTCCTGCATCCTAGTCTCTGGGTCCTGCATCCTAGTCTCCGGTCCTGCATCCTAGTCTTCGGGTGCTTCCCGTGTTGTCCAAGAAGTCTGGATGTATAACTTAAGAATAATGCAATAAAACAACGGCCACTTCGAGAGAGTTCTTCCTTAATACTAGCTTTCCAGTATTTTCATAGTAGGATGAAGCAACATACTCCAAGAACTGGGATGTTGATGTGGGGTGGAATTGGTTTAGAATATGTAGTGAACTGTGTAGTGTGATGTGGATTGTGGTGAGGGTGATTGTGAAACTGGGTTGTAGGCTGGCTTCTGATGGGGGTGGAGTGCTGATCGTGAAAGTTGGGTGGGTTATGGGGGTGGGTTGTGGAGAGGAGTATGTGCAGATTATGGGAGGTGGGGTATGCATTGGTTATGGGGGGTGTTGCAGGAAGGGCATCTTGCAGAGCGTGCTCATCAACATACAAGACACATGAAACTCATCAACCATGATTGATCGCTACCTTGTAATGATAATTACCATTCCAAATATGGCCACCAGTCACCCATTACAGCCCACGCCTCCTCATGGTCTTCATCCACACACGCCCACTCTTGAGAAACAGGCTAGAAAGGATACCCATACTCCCATGATTATAATAACTGGGATATGGAGTTGTCATACAAACTCACCATTTCTTTACACCAGTAACAATAAGATGCCCTTATTTGCCAAGAACCCTATTTCCCGTTATTATTATTATTATTATTATTATTGTCTCTTATAGACATTTCGGAACCATTAACCAACTAGCAAAGTGCAAAGCGTAAAAATCTCTGAGAGGCACAACCTTCATTAGCTTTAACAGGAGGTGTCAGCAGACTAGAGAGAACTACACAAGACGAGGTAAGAATGCTACGTAACTTAAATTATAATCTGCCAGATACCATGGATACTTAACGAGTTCTTTGATTTAACCAAACATTTACAATTTCGTTTATCAAACATGAAATTTATAAAAAAAAACGGTCTAGGTGAGACTGAAGAAGTATTTCCTGACATGCATGTGGTTCATCTGTATTTTTTAACTTTCAACTGTGCCCCTGTGTACTTGTTTCCCGCCTAATGAACAATGTTTTCATATAGAGTTATGTATTCCTAGACTTCTATCCTCGAATCCTACTTCATTTTTTCACCCCTACATTCGGGACTAGTCTCGTTGCGAGCCTTTGCTCTTTCCCCAGTTTCTTGATAAGCTTAATGAGGTGTGGATTCCACGCTAGTCGTACGAGAGAGAGGCGTGTAGACCCATACACCGCTACACGGTAAACACCATTCATACTTCACGTCAGACAAGCATGATAATGTATCAACGTTTCTAACAAGGCCCATGATGAACACTGATAACCAACATATCCTGAAGGTAACAGTCCTCTGCTAGCATAATATGCTGTCATGAAACAACCTACGTTATCCTGAAAGGTACACACTACTATGCTGTGTCAACGCTGTCATACACTATGCTGTTTCTACGTTGTTACGCACTACGTGGCATACCCAGAGTAAATTCTAATATTCGTCAAGCAACATACATAACCAGGATCCATCATACCATCAATAACTAACTTAATGCACGGTAGTTTGTTCATGTAAATGTGCGCACCATTCCCAAACAGGATAACTGCCACTTGTGCAGGAGGTCTGCCAGTCAGGGTGAGGGGGAAGGGCGCCAGGGTATGCTACCTAACATATAAGGTCTGCCCTGAAACTTCAGTTCCTCACAAGCCTCATGATGGTTACCACCACGGTCTCTCTCCTCTGTATGGGTGTCTAAAAGTTGTTGCTAGTGAGAGATCTATACTCTCTCGTCAATACTCACTCGTATTATGATATGTATACTGTACATGTAACTAAGTTTGGCAGTGGGAATACAAGGTTACTCAAAGGTAACATTTGTTGTATATAATTATTCCTCATTTTCTTGACTGTTGTACTGAGTGTACTTACAATGGCATTCCTTCGTTACGGCTACGTACAACAGGCCTTTTAAAAGTGCCCGTGGTCGTAATACACTATGGTGTGTAGACACAGACATGGGAGTACACGCAGTGTGGTGGTACTCAGCCAGTGTCATGACAATGATTACACTCACAGGGCGCCGACAATGAAACAATCAAAATTCACCACAGATGCCATTTCTTAAATCACCATTAATCTGCCGCTCTCATCTTTAATTCTTCAGCCGTCTCTCCTGCAGACCACTCTACATGTGCCCTCCCTCCTTCCCTCCATCCATTCATCTTGCCCTCTCTCCATCCATCCATCCATCCTTCCTTCCCTCCCTCCCTCCCTCCCTCCCCGTCCAACCTTACGTCTTTCCTTCCTTTCCTCTCTCTTTTCTTTCTTTCCCTCTTCCACCCTTCTCTCCTTCCCCCCCCTCTTTTCTCTCCCTCAGTGTGTAGTGCATGTTTACGATCCACGGAAGTCACCTCTTCTTATCAGCACAGAGTTACCGATGCATGGAAACAGAGAGAGAGAGAGAGAGAGAGAGAGAGAGAGAGAGAGAGAGAGAGAGAGAACCCCAGCAGCAGCAGGGTCTCAGGTATGCCCTCCACGTTGGGTATAAAGTAAATTATCACTCTTAATTACTTGCATTACCCCAAGCGAGGCGGCCTCGCCCAGTCGCACGACACATACTGAGACTGAGCCAGGCACATGTGCAGGGAGACTGAGCCAGGCACATGTGCAGGGAGACTGAGCCAGGCACATGTGCAGGGAGACTGAGCCAGGCACATGTGCAGGGAGACCACCTACTAGAAGACAACTGAAGGAGGGGAAAGTGGGAGAAAAAAAAATAGTGAAAAAAGATGATTGAGACAAAAAAAAAGAAAGAAATGTTACGAAAAAGAGACAACGATTGGATGATAAAACAGAGATTTATCACAAATTGGAAACTAGAAAAGTAAGACAAACACTAAGAGCAAAAACTTAAGACAAAGTAGAGGCGAAATGCAAAAAGAAAAAAAAAAAGCTAGAATATGAGAAGGGGTAGACAAGGAGGAATAAGAAGTTTTATAGAAAAAGAGGTATGATGGGGAAGCAGTTATTAGTACATTACCAGAAATCAGACAAAAGTTGAATATGCAGAGGCGGGGAAAACGGGATTGTGTCGTAAGAAGGTACTTGAGAGCGCTAAGTTAACAAACTTTCTTCAACAAGCTGAAAATTATCAGAAACTCATCAACAGGTTTAAAACACCCATACATTTACCTATAAATTGTTGCAAGAGATGCATGAAATCTGATGCATAAAAGTTCAGTTCAAGTTCTTTTCGTATTATTGTTCTCAAACTGGTAACTGGGATGGGTATGGGACGCATAATAAAAATGTTAAACTAACTAAAGAACAAAATCACCAGCAGACGTGTGCCTTCCTCTGACAGTATGTCAGTTACTCAAGACAGGCCCCCCCCCCCACACTTGCCAGATTACTCGAGACAGCCCCCCACACTTGTCAGATTACTCGAGACAGCCCCCCACACTTGCCAGATTACTCGAGACAGCCCCCCACACTTGCCAGATTACTCGAGACAGCCCCCCACACTTGTCAGATTACTCGAGACAGCCCCCCACACTTGCCAGATTACTCAAGACAGCCCCCACACTTGTCAGATTACTCAAGACAGCCCCCACACTTGTCAGATTACTCGAGACAGCCCCCACACTTGCCAGATTACTCGAGACAGCCCCCACACTTGCCAGATTACTCGAGACAGCCCCCACACTTGTCAGATTACTCGAGACAGCCTCCCACACTTGTCAGATTACTCGAGAAAGCCCCCACACTTGCCAGATTACTCAAGACAGCCCCACACTTGTCAGATTACTCGAGACAGCCCCACACTTGTTCGAGATGCTACTCGATGCAGTCAGCCCCCACACTTGCTCAGATTACTCGAGACAGCCCCCACACTTGCCAGATTACTCGAGACAGCCCCCACATTGCAGATTACTCGAGACAGCCCCCACACTTGCCAGATTACTCGAGACAGCCCCCACACTTGTCAGATTACTCGAGACAGCCCCCACACTTGCCAGATTACTCAAGACAGCCCCCACACTTGTCAGATTACTCAGACAGCCCCCACACTTGTCAGATTACTCGAGACAGCCCCCACACTTGCCAGATTACTCAAGACAGCCCCCACACTTGTCAGATTACTCGAGACAGCCCCCACACTTGCCAGATTACTCGAGACAGCCCCCACACTTGCCAGATTACTCGAGACAGCCCCCACACTTGCCAGATTACTCGAGACAGCCCCCACACTTGTCAGATTACTCGAGACAGCCTCCCACACTTGTCAGATTACTCGAGAAAGCCCCCACACTTGCCAGATTACTCAAGACAGCCCCCACACTTGTCAGATTACTCGAGACAGCCCCCACACTTGTCAGATTACTCGAGACAGCCCCCACACTTGCCAGATTACTCGAGACAGCCCCCACACTTGCCAGATTACTCGAGACAGCCCCCACACTTGCCAGATTACTCGAGACAGCCCCCACACTTGCCAGATTACTCGAGACAGCCCCCACACTTCCAGATTACTCAAGACAGCCCCCACTCTTGCCAGATTACTCAAGACAGCCCCCACACTTGCCAAATTACTCAAGACAGCCCCCCACACTTGAAGATTCCATGGCTTAAAAGTGTTCTGAAACTCCATCAACTCCAGTGGCGACTTAGTTCATGTACAACAACACTTTCGACACAACAACTGGTATTTACGCGAGTCCTCATAAAGATTAGAATATATTTTGCTAGGCGAGACTGGCAGACACACGCACCTGAGTCAGGAAAGCAGACATACTTGCAGAACACACAACACTAACAATACTTGTACAACCCATCAGAACCCACACTCATCCAATAAACTGAAACAAGGCAGCAATCATGGTGTCCCATTCGTTACTACTACATTCATGGTGCTCTATACGTTACTACTTGCGTGGTGTTTTATTAGTGATAGACAATATAGCACAGAGTGAATATACCTCACTCACGGTATATACACCACTCACCCGGTGTAAACTATCACACTCACGGTATATACACCATTCACCCGGTGTAAACTATCACACTCACGGTATATACACCACTACTCTACATCACCACGGTGGTAAACTATCACACTCACGGTATATACACCACTCACCCGGTGTAAACATCACACTCACGGATATACACCACTCACCGGTGAAACTATCACACTCACGGTATATACACCACTCACCCGGTGTAAACTATCACACTCACGGTATATACACCACTCACCCGGTGTAAACTATTACACTCACGGTATATACACCACTCACCGGTGTAAACTATCACACTCACGGTATATACACCACTCACCCGGTGTAAACTATCACACTCACGGTATATACACCATTCACCCGGTGTAAACTATCACACTCACGGTATATACACCACTCACCCGGTGTAAACTATCACACTCACGGTATATACACCACTCACCCGGTGTAAACTATCACACTCACGGTATATACACCACTCACCCGGTGTAAACTATCACACTCACGGTATATACACCACTCACCCGGTGTAAACTATCACACTCACGGTATATACACCACTCACCCGGTGTAAACTATACACTCACGGTATATACACCACTCACCGGTGTAAACTATCACACTCACGGTATATACACCACTCACCCGGTGTAAACTATTACACTCACGGTATATACACCACTCACTCGGTGTAAACTATCACACTCACGGTATATACACCACTCACCCGGTGTAAACTATAACACTCACGGTATATACACCACTCACCCGGTGTAAACTATTACACTCACGGTATATACACCACTCACCGGTGTAAACTATCACACTCACGGTTATACACCACTCACCCGGTGTAAACTATCACACTCACGGTATATACACCACTCACCCGGTGTAAACTATCACACTCACGGTATATACACCACTCACCCGGTGTAAACTATTACACTCACAGTATATACACCACTCACCCGGTGTAAACTATTACACTCGGCTATTACAAAGCCGAGAAGCATTCTAACCTAATTTTGTGAAAAAGTTTGCTTTCAGCCAACAGGTAACATAACTTGTAAAATAACAGGTAGCATAACTTGCCAAGTTAGCCCGCCAGTTAGAAATATAACTTAATGAGAACACAAACTTAAACTTAGATCACTGATGCATAACATGGAGAAAAATAATCCAAGGAAGAGCGTAAAAAAAACACAACCTCGACTTCCCAAGCAAAAAGAAAAGGCAAAGGATTGAACGGTCCATAAACATCTCAATTACGTTATCAACGAGCCCCGGAGCCAAGGCAATTAATACAAGCTTAACTGTGTAATTGGCTTGTTTGGCAATTAAACAGCCAGGTGGTTGAGAAACGGGGCAGATCTCCGTAGCGGTGGCCTGTGATCACTGCAGTCACTGTGAAGGATTTATTGGCCCGGCTGTGGTTCCAGCTCAGCACACCGCTCACCTGGCTGATGTATAGATCAGATGGGCTCCAATACCTCACCTTGCGGTCCGCCCTGCTGTCGTCGCTCTCTCTCTCTCTCCGTCGGTTGGCCACAACAACGTATACTATAACAGCACACGCTGCAGAGGCTACAAATAGTAATAAACACCGCCGACCATGTAAGACAGACACATACGGTTATTAGGATATTAATGAAACGTTTCGCCCTCAAGACGCCACTGACTGAAGAAATGTTTTCTTAATAAAACGTCCTGGTTACCGCATCTTTCTTACAGTACACATTCCAGTTAAATACATTTCTCGCAAACTAACCTTACGTGTAATTATCCCTTGCCAGACCACTGCAACTTCCTCTGGGTGAAAATTTTAGTACAAATTCTAATTCCTTTCAAAACACTTACATCTTTTAAGAGAAAAGCACGAACATATAAACAAGATCAGGAAAAGAACGGAATCGACCAGTTTACTGTTTGTAAATGTAGAGTTTCCGTGCCTATTATTATGGAAGAATGATAAATTAGACATGTGCAATACTTAGGTAGCTATCTTTATTGTGGAAACTTTTCGCCACACAGTGGCTTCATCAGTCTAATACAAAGAAGAGTGAAGATCAAAAGGAGATTGAGGTAATCTGTTCCTCAGTCTGGAGTCAATGTAATCAGTCCATCAATCTTGATAAGAATGCAACATATGCGCGAAGGGGCTTATATCCTGTAGACACGTGAGGTGAAGCAGTCGTAGGCCGTATCATCTTGGACAAATCCATAGGTGGAAGTAGGTCATACCTATAGGTTAGGCAAACGTAGAAATCCCTGTATCAAGTTCCCAAGAACACGAGATACTGAGAATAGATAAGAACTCCACAGAGGCTTCTTGAAGGCCTGGAGATCACAAGTCTCAGGGAACACACAAAGTGAACGTGAAAAACACCAGACAATACTGTGTTCAATTATGGTATTACCAAGCTACACAGATCTATGGAAGAGACTGTGACGCGAGCATTATGTGACCATCTATGTGGATACTAAGAACGCCAGATGCATGGCCAGAGGATTTATACATCAACAAACTCCTGGCAACACGAGATACATGGCCAGAGGATTTACATCTTAAACTCCTGGCAACACCAGATACTTGACCGGAGGATTTACACCTCAACAAACTCCTGGCAACACCAGATACATGATAGGAATGCGAGGGAGGAGTGTCAGGGAGGAATGACAGGGTGTGAGGAAGGAGTGGAAGAAGAGAGGTAGTGAGAGGGTGTTAGGATGTTTGAGTAGCAACAACTTTCTTGTGATATCAACATTTACACTGAACAAGTTATCTCCTGCACCACAGAGTCCTTATTTAAATTGAGAAACTGTGTCCCTGATAAATAACATCACACATGAAGCTGTAAACCCGCGAGGAGTGAAGGCTTGATTCTCCCTCCACTTAACAGGAAAACGGTATCTGTGTAAATCCTAAGTAATAAACACAAAATCCAAGACTCCCTAAAAACTCAAAATATTCGAAGTTAAACCACAAAGAACAGCCAATATACATGAAACTACAAAACAACCAGAACAGAATATTGCAACACAACATTTTAACACTAATGGAGTTTAAACATTGGAAATGCCATTAACGATAAGACTAACAACGAAACAAAGATGCCTCGTCTTAAGTGGGTAACACTGCTTATGATAACTGACCGAAGCATTTTGGAAAAAAAAATATATATTGCATGGGACACTACACTTAAGTTTGTAACGTCATTTAAGATAAGAGTGATAGAAGCCAGGTCAGCAGGTCTAGTGGTGGGGAGACACGCCACACACCTGCTACTACCACACAACCACCATTTAACTATCATACGACTAGCATATAACAACCACCACACTACCAGCATATAACAACCACCACACTACCAGCATATAACAACCACCACACTACCAGCATATAACAACCACCAAACTACCAGCATATAACAACTACCACACTACCAGCATATAACTACCACACTACCAGCACATAACTAAAACACTACCAGCACATAACTACCACACTACCAGCACCCAACATCCACCGCACTACCAGCACCCAACATCCACCGCACTACCAGCACCCAACATCCACCGCACTACCAGCACCCAACATCCACCGCACTACCAGCACCCAACATCCACCTACTTATATATCAACTTCAATATGAGTTGACTCACGTTACTCTTATTCAATTGTTCTTCCACTTACCTGAGTGAGGAAGTCCAAGTGTTGTTTGATCACCACCCAGCACACTTGAGGTCTTGTTTACAGTTACTTTTTCACTTTGTTTACCATGTACTTGCAGAAACACTCACACTTACACCTATACATTCACTTACCTCACTACACTTACCTTCTTACACCACTTAAAACTATACATCCACTGGCAGTGTACACCGTAGTAGTGGACGTCAGAATGACATCGGGGATATAAAGAAGCGTCCAGACTGCTATTTACAACATGACTAGCCAATCCTCAAATCCGCAGAGCCGGTGTCGAACCTACACTTAATATCAAACCTAAAAAAATGAGATTTAAAAGTTTACCAGAAATGTTGGTAAAGGAACTGAATTTTTTTTTTTCGAAGGCTTGTACGAAGTGGAACTCACGACACACGCACAAAGAATGCTGACAATATACCAAATACTCAGATTAACTGCAAATCTCATCATTTAGGACAAACAAATGGGTTGTATTAACACACTATAGTGAGACATAACAGAACAATTCGCAGCTTCAAAAGATACGACTGCAGATTAAGTCAGTAAACAGAAAGATAGGAGGCGGGGCCAAGAGCTGGAGCAGCAAACCAAAGCAGTTAATTACAACCAGATGGTTACACTGACAACAAGTTTACATTCTTGTCTAATCACCTCAGGGAACAAGACAATTATTCGTCAGTTAACTTTCGTATAAGCTGGGTTGTTTCGTGAATTGGTATATTGGAATAAACTGGGCTGGTTCGTGACTTGGTTCGCTGGTGAGTTCGTGAGTGTAGGATGTTTAGATGATCTGTCTGCTTACAATTTAGCTGCCATTTTAGGTATTTGATTACATGGTTAGATGGTTGGCTGGTTGACTGAAAAGTGAGGTGGGCAAGAAGATACAGGGACAAGCCTTCCCGGCCGTCAAGAGCTCAACAAGTGTACAACTTAACTTTGATAATAGCAGGGTGGAGTCCCGGGATGCTGCCAAGGCTCTCTCCAACACCAGACCTCCCTTAGCAATCAATCACTCAGGGTGTCGAGTGATCGGTCAATCAGGGCGTGGAGAGCAATCAATCGCAGCGTTGGAGCCATCCATCAATTAGCATGTCGCTCCGTCAGTTGAACAGTCATTTGTCAGTATAACAACACACGACTTTCGTTGAAGGAGAGGTGGAGGGAAGTGAGGTGAGGAAAGGTGTGGAGAAAGGAGAGGGAGAATGATTAAGGTGAGAGGAATGGACGATGTGGCAAGGAAGGAGAGCTGAGAGGGGAAGGAAAAAAGCCTCAAGAAAAAAAAAATACCTACGAATCAAATGTTATTATGGCACCGCACGCACATAAACACGCACTAAACAAATCATAGGCGTAACGGACTATGGAACATCACGGACTATGGAACACCACAAAGTGAATGTGATTTAAAATAAGCGTAAAGAGAACACTGAAGAACTTTAAAACCAGACTACAGAACTGGAAGGTAAAATGGCTTGAAAAAACTTGAGACGTGTCCACTGGAAGAGTGAACTGGAAAGCAAGATACCAGAAGAAATAGAACCTAGACAAGATACTGTGAGGTCAATGGCAGATATATACCAGACATGAGAAGATGCACTAGAGAGAGCCCAGGTTTCAACCTGAGCTGCAGAGAGATTAGAGCAAAGAACAAAAATGCGTGAGAGAAAACAGAAGGAAAAAGATTTGTCTCAAACAGTAAATGACTGAAAAGGACCAGGTAATAAAGACTAAAAAAGGAAGAACACTAATTATATACACAAGTAAACAGAAAATTAAGAGTGGCATTTTAGATAAAACATGAAATGTCAAGGAACACAGGAGTCAGGTGCTACCAACCAACACTAGAACATCCACACAAAAGAGTGGAGAAAATACCAAAGAAATTGTACATGCAAAACCATGAAACCTGAAAAAAATCAATGAATACTGAGGAAGAAGCCGTACCATTAGAGAAGGAACACCAACAGGAGAGACACAAGATGGCTAATGTAGTCACTATGTTGAAGTGGGAAAAAACAGGAGGCACTGAGCTAAAAGTTGGTATCACTGGCATAAATCCTGTGCAAAGCAAGAAGATAAGATTGCCAGGTGGGTACTGGAACACCTACAAAATCAACTTCGTCAGTGTATAATAATACTGATTCAGGAATGGAAGATACTGCCTGGTGAACCAGAACCTGGAAGAGTGAGACATTGATGGCGGCTAAAAACAATGACGATAATAATGAGTCACATAGGCACTAGGAAGTGCTTTATTATTCTCGAGGTAGTACAGAAAAAACAAGTTTTAAGAGGAGGCTATGATAGCGCTTAGAGGTCACGAATAAGTAAAGTCGACGAACCTTCAGAGATGGTAGGAACCAAGACTCGACCCATGCCAACAAATCAATGAGCACACCAACACATGCAACTATGTACACCATCATATGTACACACACATACACACAGTACATACATATATATGCTTCACAGCAATACTCAAGCAGTATATATAATTAGTGAAACATGCACATAGCCACTCAAAGGCGCCGCACGCTCGTGCACACACTCGTGCATTCAACCAATGGGCAAAATATGACAAGTGTGCACACACGCACTATTATAAACCTGACTGCATACTTAACATTTAATTTGAGCACTGTCTACGTAGTTGCCAAATTGACAAATTTACTTTCAACGAAGCCTAGAGGAAATACTGTTAGAAGACTAATAAGAAGCAGGATTAGGCTAGAAAAGAGAAGGAAATAGAAAGAGGGAGGAAAAGACAGGAAGAGGGTGGAGGAGAAAAGGGTTAAGAGAGGGAGGGAAGGAGGAATAGTACAGAAGTGGAATTCACATTAAAAGAGAGAAAAGGAGGCTTGTACATGAATGGTATATAATACAGACAAGATGAAAATTAGACACATGCAACATCTGATGTTGCATATGTCTAATTTTCAAAGGGAGGCTTAACATATCCCTCTGTTTTTAAGGGGAACGTAAGTTCCCCCGTCTTCTAATAACATGTTCATTTTTCCACTATAATCTACCTTGTCCATAATTATTATCGTATTTGCTTTGTCTGTTTCGTAAGGTGTAGTCCAGGATCTTTCCTTAATTCATGGTATAACTTAACAAAACTTTGTGTTGCACAGGTCTGAGCTTTGCTCAGACCTGTGCAACACAAGTGATGCCCTGAAACCACACCCAAGAACACTCGTCTATCCCACGTCCATGCTCGACTCCAGTATTCAGAACCTGTGTGAACCTCTCCAGGCATTGTTCAAGCTTCAAGGTGGTCGAGTGCGTGCATGTAAACTAACCAGCTGGCACTGCCCTTCTTACATACACAGTTTCCACTGCTAATGATGCCCGAGGATTCTCTAGGAATGATCACCTTCCCTTGCAGTCCCTTATTAATCGCGTCTGCCCACGTTTCTCACCGTATGATTATCACCTACAGATACACCAGGTGTCTGGCTGCCTCTCCCCCTCCATTCTCAATATTCTTTCCACACTACTTTACCATCTCTTATGTCAATTTAAAACTCTATGTGGAGATTATTCATCTTTGCTTCACTCATACATTTTTTTTGCCTTATCTCTGTTTTGGAACATCAGGGGTAAAAAAAAAAAATACAGGCTCGATCCACCGAGCATATTCATTGCCCTCCACACTTCACTTTTTCACAGGCACCAAGCCCCTCACAGCGCCTACCTTTCTTCTCCCAGCATTTCAAATTTTACTCTCCGACTCGCCCTCAGAGAGAGGAATAAAGGTAACAATACAGTAACTGAAACAATTCACCATACAGTGACTTCAGGGAGAAACCTGTAGACGATGTTTCGCTGAGTTGTGGATCAACATCAAAGCATCAATAAGCCAGAAAAAAAAAAGGGAAAACCATTGGATAGTCTTCTATCTTCTAACCCGTTTCATCCTATTTCCTCGCTGAATTTGTGATATGACAATGATCCACAAGTGAGCACATCCTGGTCCACAAGTGAGCACATCCTGGTCCACAAGTGAGCACATCCTGGTCCACAAGTGAGCACATCCTGGTCCACAAGTGAGCACATCATGGTCCACAAGTGAGCACATCATGGTCCACAAGTGAGCACATAATGGTCCACAAGTGAGCACATCATGGTCCACAAGTGACCACATCATGGTCCACAAGTGACCACATCATGGTCCACAAGTGAGCACATCCTGGTCCACAAGTGAGCACATCCTGGTCCACAAGTGAGCACATCCTGGTCCACAAGTGAGCACATCATGGTCCACAAGTGAGCACATCATGGTCCACAAGTGAGCACATCATGGTCCACAAGTGAGCACATCATGGTCCACAAGTGAGCACATCATGGTCCACAAGTGACCACATCATGGTCCACATCATGGTCCACAAGTGACCACATCATGGTCCACAAGTGACCAAATCATGGTCCACAAGTGACCACATCATGGTCCACAAGTGAGCACATCATGGTCCACACTTCCCTCTACGAAGTATGGTGTATTTGTAAACACATACAAACTGAGACTCCTCCACTACCGTATATGTAACTCGTGTCTGTGCAAACCAACATTATCCTGGCCATCTGTCTTTGTATCTCTCTCCCTACTCTAAATTCAGGAAGGTTGCCTTTGATTTCATTAACTCTTTAAATTGCTTTTGCCTGCTAATAACCTTAATTAAAGATGCTCACCATTGTGCCCAGTTGGTG
Organism: Cherax destructor; assembly: GCA_009830355.1. Taxonomy (NCBI): domain Eukaryota; kingdom Metazoa; phylum Arthropoda; class Malacostraca; order Decapoda; family Parastacidae; genus Cherax; species Cherax destructor. The sequence continues at coordinate 287,598 of WNWK01000047.1, forward strand.
TTGTGATTCAGTCATCACAGCAACTGTGGTAATTCCCATTCTCTTCCACCTTTGTTCAGTGGTACTAAACAATTAAGGTACTTGGTTCCCACCTCACGTGCAGCACCCATCCATGAAGATGTTAAATCGCCATGGTGACATTACAACCTCGGGTCACCCCATCTTTATTTCAAACCCAGTAACTCACACCTTCTCTAACTCTTGATTCAACAAGTGAGTTCAATGCATAACCTGACAATTCCAACAGTCTCTCTTTACTACCGCACGCTCTCTTCATATATATTAATAAAGCTTAAAATGCCCTGATATTATTATTACTACTACTAATGGCAATCCTAGTGGTTGTGAACCACATTCCTCACGAAGAACGATGCCAACCAACGTGCACGATGCCAACCAACGTGCACGATGCCAACCAACGTGCACGAGTGGAGCTAAAGTGGGTAGCAGTGCACCCAAGTTCGAGTCGTTTCAGACAATTGGTGTGAGGATGAGTTGGTAAGCCATATATCCAACTATCCACACGACTGATAACACTAATGCTTCTTTAACCAGCTATCCATCTATCTAACAAGCTAAACATGAAGCCAACTACCTACCTACACCTCTAACCACCTATAAATATCCATCACTTATCTATATTATTGTAGTCATCCATTTACCCAACTGTCCACACTAATAGTTTATTACTCATCCCCAGAGCTATCCACATACTCAAGATCAACACGAGTGGACTAATACTCATCAAAAAGGTGAGTGAGTTACCGTGCAGCATCCACCTGCCCCATCAACCCCCCACCCCCCTCATTATACCACTCACCACCTCCCCGTGAACACCACAGCCTCCCCCCCCCCAAACATTATTCCACCGGGCAACTTGTTAACACACACTCAACGTCAGCCATCAAGTGACGTGTACCCATCCAGGAGCTGGTTAGCACACACGCAAGCACGCCTCATCCCTCCTATCGCCACGTACAAGGTCGACGCCCACGCCTAGGGCGCCCGCGTCATAGGCGACGCCCACACCTGGGGAACCTATGTCACAAGTAAACAGAGACGTTGCAGCCTGCCCACCGGGCACGCGAGTCAAGCACTTCGGTAAAAACAGGAAGGAAGAAGGGAGTTGAAAGTGAAGGAGGGTAGGAGGGATGCTGGAAGTGAAGGAGGGTAGGAGGGATGCTGGAAGTGAAGGAGGGTAGGAGGGATGCTGGAAGTGAAGGAGGGTAGGAGGGATGCTGGAAGTGAAGGAGGGTAGGAGGGATGCTGGAAGTGAAGGTAGGAAGGAGGGATGCTGGAAGTGAAGGTAGGAAGGAGGTCACCAGGTCTTACTGAGGTCACCAGGTGTGACATTATCACAACAGCTCACAACACTACCGTCGCATCACAGGCAACACAATGGAGAGTTACTGAAACACTAGTACACAAGACACTTCCCTCAGATTACTTCCTGGACCGCCGCAACATTCATTACTGACGTACCTGTGTTGACTGACAACAATACTTCAATTAAACAAGTGTTACTAAGACGTGTTGTTCAACTTGATTTTACTTTACTGAACACTGCGTATATTTCACAGCAAAACACACGCCATAGGGAGAAGAGATGAGGAGAGAGCATAGGATGATAAATGGAGTGAGAGCGTAGGGAAAGAGGGCGTAAGGAAGAGATGGGTAGGGAGAGTTGGGGGAAGGGTGTAGAGGGGGAACCGTGGGTATTAGGGAGAGAGCTGGGGCAAGGGGCAAGGCGTAAAGAGATGGTTGGGAAGAGGGAATGAAAATATAAGCCAATGAATCCTGCACACTTATGTAAATTGCGAGGTTAGTGGTTGTGGCCGAATACATTTAGGACATTCCTCTCCCCACCTTACTCCAACACAGTCACGCCAAAACAACCAGGTGTTAATACACACACCAACACTGAGCCATCTCGATACAAACACACACCATCATTGACCCACCTCGCCACAAACACACCAAAACTGGCCTGCCTCACTACAAACACACACCAACACTGGCTTACTTCACCACAAACACTGCCCCACCGCTATGCACACACACACACACACCTCTCTTTACAAACTATTACCGCTGCTTCTGATGAGAAATAATTACAACTTCGTTTAAGAAACAAGTTTACAGCGATGGAATCAAATGTCGAGTCAAAAATATGAAACAAATGAACATCGTTGACCAGGGACTGAAGGTTCATACCACCTATATGAAGACCAACACCTACTCATGAGAGTGGTCTATCAGAAATATTAAATAAATACAGTGAGCCTGTAATGACGGTTATCAGTGATTCATTATAAACATTAAATACAACCAGTGTAGCGTGAGTTACACGCAAGGAGAAACACACTAACACATCCAGAGAGCACTAGTTGTCAGCAGTAACTTGAGTGTAGGAGGCTCACCACCCCGAGGTGTGTGCCAGTAATGTAACTGTCCAAGCTATTACCTTACTCCCATTCCAATCCTTTCTATCTTATCTTACTCTTATTCCCACTCTCACTCCCCTCCTCCCCATCTTACATTACTCTAACTCCTCTAATCTCGACCACCCAGACTACTCTAGATATCTTCCTCGCCTTCCCTTTCCCTACATTTCTCTGTTAACCTCTTCACCCCTCTCCATCCTCCTCCTTCCCCCATTACTCTTATTATGATAATTCTCAAGTGATAGTAACTTCAGCTCTGCTGGGAGGAAACCTCTCAAGCTACCGTAGCTGATAAACCCTTGCTAGAATACTTTACGATATCCTTACTGGCATACATAAGTCTTCCATCCAGAGTGATGGAATATGACAGGGAAAACACATGTTCGGTAACAATTTAGGTACTATATTACTCCTACCAGTCTACAATTTCGCCGTGTATATAATCACAATAAAGGTATATAACTGTTTATTTTTAAAATAAAAAACCCCTTGGGCCTCTGTTTTTACAGGGCGTCACGTATAACGCGGGGGCTGTCTTTCAAGATTTGAATCGTCTTGGGAATGTCTATTATTGATTTTATTTCAACACGAGTAATCTGTCATCTTGCTGGAATTAAAAGCGACCAACACATTAGAGGGTATTAATTATATTTTACATTGTGACTCCAGGAGTGTTCTAACTCTGGAAGTTCTTTTATTTAATTTCATCCTTTAATACTGTGGATTTTAAAGTGGCTCATTAAAGTTAACCGACGTGGCTGCTTGGTTACTTTTTTTGGTTGGCTCCCAGCACATGTTAATGTGTCGGGAAATGAGCGGCCTGATGAGCTGGCCAAGACTACTATGTCTCGACCGGTTCCTGGCCGGATCTCCCTGCTGTTCCGGGAGAACTTTTCATGGATTTGGTCGGTGACAACTTGTTAACGAGATATTGTCCTAAAAAAAAAAACTCAGAGGAATGAAGGGTGGTAACTAACCCTGACCCTGAGTGAGGAGACAACAACAAGACTTAGAATATACCACACAAGACTAACAAACACACACACGGCGGGGCGGAAACATTTCGAAGTGTTTCCTTACACACACACATACAACAGGCCTAGTGTCTAATCGACATGTGCCTAGGACAAAATGGTAACTAACCAGTTGAAGGAATACCTTTCCCTCGTGACCACCGTGGAGCTCCACTGTATCCAGGCACTTGCAGGCTGAGTGTCCATGGTTTCTCCTCACACACGTACATATTTATCTCACTGTCGTCTACGTTCTGGCAGAAACCAGGTGTCATGGCTCCATGGTAAAGATGCACTACTGAATGATAATTGTATTTTAAGAACCACCACCCTCTGCCCCTGACTTATTTTTATTACTTCTTCTTGTAGGTTCGCCGGTACGTCCGGCCCGGGTCTTCTCCAAATGGTGACCCGGCCTTTTTATTACTGAAAATGTATGGGAAATGATACTTTTTTCTTTTAACTTAAAAAAAATTATTAATCAATATTAAACAGCTTACACTTACAAAGTATTTTGAAAGCTAATTTCACAGTAATGAGATTGACACAACGACCCTTGGGCCGTCACATAGGCTGGATTCCTGGTTCACCTTTATGACTAATATTTTTTTATAATACATCACGTTTCATGAGATTTATAGTAAAACATTAGTCTTATCCTGGTATTGGCTTTCCAACTTCTGACTTTGTGTGTGTACAGAACTGTATTGCTGTATTCTGGCCTTCATTACCTCTCTGCTAGGATGCCAGATATTTTTACCTTAATCGTTCATTCATTCCCTTCACTTACAACTGCCTTCTATCTCTCCAACTGTGTCTTCCTGAATTCACTCACCCTTGCCTTCCTACTCTATAAATCCCCTCTCCTCTCCACTAACCACTGCCCTCCCTTCCCCCTCCTTGTCACCTCCACCGCCCCGTGCCACAATCACTCCCCTACCCACCCCTGATGACCCCTCAGCGTCGTGATCTGCATACCCAGTCCATCTCCCTCTTTAATGTATGGATTTAATATTCCTTTTTTTATGGGTGGAGGAGCTCTGAGTGCCGGCTCGGTTCCTCCCTTTGAAAAAAAAGTCTGACCATTTTTCCGTGGATATCTCGTACACATACTGACACCAGGGGGACGGTCACTAATATCATTCCTCATAATGACTAACATTCTTAAACATACTGATCGATGGAACACAAGAGTTGTGAATCATCTGGGGGTTCCATTTAGCAAGGAGTCAGTGGAACACAAGAGTTGTGAACCCTCTGGGGGTTCCATTTAATAAGGGATCGATGGAAGCACACTAAGCCTCACTTGTGACATTTATAACCCCACTTATCCTCATTATATTTCATTTTTTGAACGTCTTAATCAACGTCAATTGCGTAATGCTTCCAGTTTATCTTAACTCTGTTTTAAGTTAGGTTACGTTTACTTTGTTTATTTTAAGTTAGGCTAAGTTAGGGTTACATAAACATACAAAAAAGTACGTATACTTAAAAACAAACACATTACAAAAACACGGCCGTGATACGTCTGGCAAAGAGATGGACGAGAGAAAAAAATACAGAAAATGTTTAAATCTAAACTTTGACTACTGGTGCTGCCTGTGACCTGTGAATGGTCAGTATAATCACTAAAAACAAACTACAAACTACTTTCTAGGAGGGGCAATAGAAGGGGTAGGGGGAAGGAGAGAGGAAGGGGGGATGGCAAGACTTAAAACGCTAAACCTCTCCACGCGTTTGGGATTTAATGCCGCTTAATACAAGCTGTTTAAGAGCACATAAATTGCACAAATGACTGTTTCATATGACCGCTAGAAAGAGACTCCGCTAACACACCAGTTTTTGTGATCGTGTATCATACCTCCTTAGACGCTGTTGCTGTTGCTGTTGTGTACCTGATGTTGTTGCTGCTGTGTACCTGATGTTGCTGTTGTGTACCTGATGTTGTTGCTGCTGTGTACCTGATATTGTTGCTGTTGTGTACCTGATATTGTTGCTGCTGTGTACCTGATATTGTTGCTGCTGTGTACCTGATATTGTTGCTGCTGTGTACCTGATATTGTTGCTGCTGTGTACCTGATATTGTTGCTGCTGTGTACCTGATGTTGTTGCTGCTGTGTACCTGATGTTGTTGCTGCTGTGTACCTGATATTGTTGATGCAGTGTACCTGATATTGTTGCTGCTGTGTACCTGATGTTGTTGCTGCTGAGTACCTGATGTTGTTGCTGCTGTGTACCTGATATTGTTGCTGCTGTGTACCTGATATTGTTGCTGCTGTGTACCTGATGTTGTTGCTGCTGTGTACCTGATGTTGTTGCTGCTGTGTACCTGATATTGTTGCTGCAGTGTACCTGATATTGTTGCTGCTGTGTACCTGATGTTGTTGCTGCTGTGTACCTGATGTTGTTGCTGCTGTGTACCTGATATTGTTGCTGCTGTGTACCTGATGTTGTTGCTGCTGTGTACCTGATGTTGTTGCTGCTGTGTACCTGATGTTGTTGCTGCTGTGTACCTGATGTTGTTGCTGCTGTGTACCTGATGTTGTTGTTGCTGTGTACCTGATGTTGTTGCTGCTGTGTACCTGATGTTGTTGCTGCTGTGTACCTGATGTTGTTGCTGCTGTGTACCTGATGTTGTTGCTGATGTGTACCTGATGTTGTTGCTGATGTGTACCTGATGCTGTTGCTGCTGTGTACCTGATATTGTTGCTGCTTTGTACCTGATATTGTTGCTGCTGTGTACCTGATGTTGTTGCTGCTGTGTACCTGATATTGTTGCTGCTGTGTACCTGATGTTGTTGCTGCTGTGTACCTGATGTTGTTGCTGCTGTGTACCTGATGTTGTTGCTGCTGTGTACCTGATATTGTTGCTGCTGTGTACCTGATATTGTTGCTGCTGTGTACCTGATGTTGTTGCTGCTGTGTACCTGATATTGTTGCTGCTGTGTACCTGATGTTGTTGCTGCTGTGTATCTGATGTTGTTGCTGTGTACCTGATGTTGTTGCTGCTGTGTACCTGATGCTGTTGCTGCTGTGTACCTGATGTTGTTGCTGCTGTGTACCTGATATTGTTGCTGCTGTGTACCTGATGTTGTTGCTGCTGTGTACCTGATATTGTTGCTGCTGTGTACCTGATATTGTTGCTGCTGTGTACCTGATGTTGTTGCTGCTGTGTACCTGATGTTGTTGTTGCTGTGTACATGATGTTGTTGTTGCTGTGTACATGATGTTGTTGTTGCTGTGTACATGATGTTGTTGCTGTGTATACCTGATGTTCTTGTTGTTGTGTACCTGATGTTGTTGCTGTGTACCTGATGTTGTTGCTGTGTACCTGATGTTGTTGCTGCTGTGTACCTGATGCTGTTGCTGCTGTGTACTTGATGTTGTTGCTGCTGTGTAAATGATGATGTTGCTGCTGTGTACCTGATGTTGTTGCTGCTGTGTACCTGATGTTGTTGCTGCTGTGTACCTGATGTTGTTGCTGCTGTGTACCTGATGTTGTTGCTGCTGTGTACCTGATGTTGTTGTTGCTGTGTACCTGATGTTGTTGCTGCTGTGTACCTGATGTTGCTGCGGTGTATACCTGATGTTGTTATTGCTGCTGTGTACCTGATGTTGTTGCTGCTGTGTACCTGATGTTGTTGCTGCTGTGTACCTGATGATGTTGCTGCTGTGTACCTGATGTTGCTGCTGTGTACCTGATGTTGCTGCTGTGTATACCTGATGTTGTTATTGCTGCTGTGTGTACCTGATGTTTTTGTTGCTGCTGTGTGTACCTGATGTTGTTGTTGCTGCTGTTGGTGTACCTGATGTTGTTGCTGCTGTGTACCTGATGATGTTGCTGCTGTGTACCTGATGATGTTGCTGCTGTGTACCTGATGTTGCTGCTGTGTATACCTGATGTTGTTATTGCTGCTGTGTGTACCTGATGTTGTTGTTGCTGCTCCGTCTTGGCGTACACTTGATGTTCTCCTAATGTTCCTGCTGGATGTACACTTGATGTGCCTCCTGGATGTACACTTTATGTGCCTCCTGGATGTACACTTGATGTGCCTCCTGGATGTACACTTGATGTGCCTCCTGGATGTACACTTGATGTGCCTCCTGGATGTACACTTGATGTGCCTCCTGGATGTACACTTGATGTGCCTCCTGGATGTACACTTGATGTGCCTCCTGGATGTACACTTGATGTGCCTCCTGGATGTACACTTGATGTGCCTCCTGGATGTACACTTGATGTGCCTCCTGGATGTACACTTGATGTGCCTCCTGGATGTACACTTGATGTGCCTCCTGGATGTACACTTGATGTGCCTCCTGGATGTACACTTGATGTGCCTCCTGGATGTACACTTGATGTGCCTCCTGGATGTACACTGGATGTACACTTGATGTGCCTCCTGGATGTACACTTGATGTGCCTCCTGGATGTAAACGTGTTTCTGTTGCTGTTCCTGCTGGATGCACACGATGTTTCTCATGCTGGATGTACATTTGATGTTCCTCCTGCTGGCTGTACACGATGTTCTATAACTCCTGCTGCTGTTCCTGCTGAGTGTACAAGTGATGTACCTGCTGCCGCTGATTGTACACATATTCATGCTAGTGCTGAGAAAGTCCACAGAAACGAGAAAGACAGACAGAGACAGAGGAGGAAGAATAAGAGGAGATAGAGAAGAGGAGAGAAACGGAGGGGAGGGGAGGGGAGGGGAGGGGAGGAGACAGGTCAGCTGATAACAGGAATCTCCACTAAAAGTTTCGTCATGTTTACAGTGACGTACCACCCCAACCACCCCCCCTACCTACCCCTACCCCCCTCGTCCCTGCCCCACCCCCTCAGCAACACCAACACATCACAAAAGCACCACAACCACAGCATCACAACAGCATCAACAATCACACCACCACCAGCAGTATCATCACAAACTACAACCACCACCATCACAACAGCAGTAGCATCATCAACCATAGCACCACCATCGCCAGCAGCCACCACCACCACCAGTAGCACCACCACCAACACAGCAGCAGTAGCAATCAACCATAGCACCACCATCGCCAGCAGCCACCACCACCACCAGTAGCACCACCACCAACACAGCAGCAGTAGCATAATCAACCATAGCACCACCATCGCCAGCAGCCACCACCACCACTACTCCCCCACAGAGATGCTAGCATGCCAACAGTGGTCTTGCCCACATAATCACCAGTTTGCATACAAATGGGTCGGCGTGCAGCGTAATTGGCAGAGTGGTGGTGGAAATACACCTGCAGACTGATGACCACTTGGCAGGTCTAAACTAGACTTTCATGGTGGTGCCAACTTATAGTAGAGTTACCTGGTTTTTATAGCTCTTATGACGTGAGTTATGGTATAGCAAGCTGGCATATTTACGTCAGCTTAAGGTATAGCAAACTGGGTTTCTTGTAATGTCAGCTTAAGGTCTGTACCGTCATCTGTACCTGTGTATTTGCGGCCAGGAACACCAAGCACTCTGGAAGAGGCTGCCCAGAGCCTTGATTACCTGCAAAGGGATCCAGCGATCATCGCACCAGCAACACGGTTTGAAATATCTCATTTTATTTCAACTGTGTACTCACCCTCCCAGACCTACAAATTTAAGTATGCGACACACAGACACTTCCTAGTCCCCACCTACACAGATTCCTTCTCTTTGTCGAGGTGAGTAGCAAAGACGCATTACCTCTTACGCTACCACGACCTACTGGTTTCTAGCCTATGAAACCTTATCATACCTACTCTTACAACTGTTTATGAAATTTACCCTCACCACTTTCACAGTGTGCATGGCTGTTAAAGTTATGTGAGGTACACAATCTTATTATTATAACGTATTATTGTCGTCATTACTATGCACTTAAGCACAATCATATTACCTATACGACGTGAAAAAAAAATAAACATTTATTATAGTCTAAAAGTGTACAATTTATCTTTTACCAAAGGAGTAAAATTGAACCAAGGAAAGATACGAGTCAAACATTCTCTCCTCATATTTCTCACACACACAATATATGTGTCACCGGCCATGGTGACACATACGCACTACGCTACTCTGAGAACTCTCCCTGCTTTAGTTGCTCTCTTGCAACATTGCAAAGCTCCTGATGACGCACTGAGAAGTGTGAAAGTACTTGAGCTAAAGATTTCCACCCCCCGTGGCTTGTCTTCCATATATATATATATATATATATATATATAAAACAACCACACTGATAGTTGAATGATAGCTCTAGACCTTTCGTGTTGCAATCAACACATCAAGAGCTTGCAATGTTATAACGTATGTCGCACATTTGACGAACGATCTATAAGGTAATTACAAGGAAAGTCTGGATATTTAATCTGTTTTGCAGTAACATTATGCTAATTTGTAGGTACTCAACATTTTTGTTGCACATTTTTAAAAGGGTTGTGGTGATCAACGATTTGATTTCGCGGGGGTCGAGGTTTGGCTCCTGGCCCCGACATAACTGGTTACTAGCGCCTTGACACCTTTATCGTTCTTGTTCTATAACCTGTGTATGGAATTTACATCCACTCCTGGACACCACCCACCCCCATGCTCCACTCCTGGACACCACCCACCACCATGCTCCACTCCTGGACACCACCCACCCCCATGCTCCACTCCTGGACACCACCCACCACCATGCTCCACTCCTGGACACCACCCACCACCATGCTCCACTCCTGGACACCACCCACCCCATGCTCCACTCCTGGACACCACCCACCCCCATGCTCCACTCCTGGACACCACCCACCACCATGCTCCACTCCTGGACACCACCCACCACCATGCTCCACTCCTGGACACCACCCACCCCATGCTCCACTCCTGGACACCACCCACCACCATGCTCCACTCCTGGACACCACCCACCCCATGCTCCACTCCTGGACACCACCCACCACCATGCTCCACTCCTGGACACCACCCACCCCCATGCTCCACTTCTGGACACCACCCACCCCCATGCTCCACTCCTGGACACCACCCACCCCCATGCTCCACTCCTGGACACCACCCACCCCCATGCTCCACTCATGGACACCACCCACCCCCATGCTCCACTCCTGGACACCACCCACCCCCATGCTCCACTCCTGGACACCACCCACCCCATGCTCCACTCCTGGACACCACCCACCCCCATGCTCCAATCCTGGACACCACCCACCCCCATGCTCCAATCCTGGACACCACCCACCCCCATGCTCCAATCCTGGACACCACCCACCCCCATGCTCCAATCCTGGACACCACCCATCCCCATGCTCCACTCCTGGACACCACCCACCCCCATGCTCCACTCCTGGACACCACCCACCCCATGTTCCACTCCTGGACACCACCCCCCCCCATGCTCCAATCCTGGACACCCCCCATGCTCCACTCCTGGACACCACCCACCCCCATGCTCCACTCCTGGACACCACCCACCCCATGCTCCACTCCTGGACACCACCCACCCCCATGCTCCAATCCTGGACACCACCCACCCCCATGCTCCACTCCTGGACACCACCCACCCCATGCTCCACTCCTGGACACAACCCACCCCCATGCTCCACTCCTAGACACCACCCACCCCCATGCTCCAATCCTGGACACCACCCACCCCCATGCTCCACTCCTGGACACCACCCACCCCATGCTCCACTCCTGGACACCACCCCCCCCCATGCTACAATCCTGGACACCACCCACCCCCATGCTACAATCCTGGACACCACCCACCCCCATGCTCCACTCCTGAACACCACCCACCCCCATGCTCCACTCCTGGACACCACCCACCCCCATGCTCCACTCCTGGACACCACCGACCCCCATGCTACAATCCTGGACACCACCCACCCCCATGCTCCACTCCTGGACACCACCCACCCCCATGCTCCACTCCTGGACACCACCCACCCCCATGCTACAATCCTGGACACCACCCACCCCCATGCTCCACTCCTGGACACCACCCACCCCCATGCTCCACTCCTGGACACCACCCACCCCCATGCTCCACTCCTGGACACCACCCACCCCATGCTACAATCCTGGACACCACCCACCCCCATGCTCCACTCCTGGACACCACCCACGCCTCAGCCTTCACCAGAGTGGGTGTTTCAATATACAGTGTCTCCCAGGTATAACTAACATGGCTTACTATTCAAATCAGTATCACTTACATATATCATCGTCACAATAACACTATACCTAGGGTCGCCAAGCTTAATGTTAACCACTATTTACCAATAACCAAGTTAAATGACGTAACTTACACAGGGTTATATACACAGTGTGGTGTATGTGTCTCAGTGTATATATGCTGACACTACTTAAATATATTTTAGGGATTACATTATTCTTGAGTAGTGTTGAAAAGATTACATGCAGTCGAGGGTCATTAAGGTTATTAATCAACCAACGAAAATCTGAACCATCCAACCATGCTAAGAATCCAGCTGGGTTGTGGCAGGGTGATCACCAACCATTACATATATCGTGTCTTACTTCTGGCCTCATAAAATGGTTGTCACTCCCTTAATGTAGTTGTTCACAGAGTCTGGGATACTCCGGGGTTGTAATTTACCTCCAGAGAGCTGCATAGATGTTTGTTAATAGCTCCTTAGTCAAGTAGCTACCTGCCTCTCCCATCCCTGTCTTTGCACAGTACCTCAATACCTCCCATTTACCACCAACTGTCAGGTTTCTAGACTTTTTCTAAAAAAATAAACCACAATTCGAATTCTTAAAATGATTTGAATCAAATCTTAGATCATAGTGTCAACATGAATCAAATACTAGATCATAGTGTCAACATCAATCAAATACTAGATCATAGTGTCAACATGAATCAAATCCTAGGTCTTAGTTTCACGTTATTGTAGGATCGAATCGTGAGAAAGAATGACTTATATAATCAGTGTTTATCATACACATGCACAAGTGTGTGGTTGTGGGTAATATTCCATGCTTGTGGTTCTTTGAACCTCTTCCTGGGTACCGGGTTTAACACTACACAAACCAAGAATGTATTTTTTCTTTGTTACTGCAGATCAAACACTTGTTGCATCTGGAGTGCTATGTGCTGGGTGGAGAGCTATGTGCTGGGTGGAGAGCTATGTGCTGAGTGTGGGTGAAGTCCTATGTGCTGGGTGTGGAGTGGAAAGCTATGCCTGGGTGTGGAGTGGAGAGTTATGTGCTGAGTGTGGGTGAAGTGCTATGTGCTGGGTGTGGAGTGGAGAGCTATGTGCTGTGTGGAGTGGAGAGCTATGTGCTGAGTGTGGGTGGAGTGCTATGTGTGGGTGGAGTGCTATGTGTGGGTGGAGTGCTATGTGTGGGTGGAGTGCTACTACTGCTTACAAAAAAAAAATACATAAAACACAGACCTTTTCCTACTTCCACAAACACGAACATACAACTACGCCCACATAATCACCCATACCCATTCATACAACCCTGCCCATGCCTGTACCCACACCAACTATACCCCACTAGTACACCTGAGGGTACAAACCAGGTAAGAGGGGCGTTAAATGAGGGTCATGTAGCGGGCGCGCTGGGCGGGCGTGGGCGTGGGCTGGGGTATTGTCATGGTAATGACACAAGGGCAGGGTATGTACGGTAGCTGGGGCAGTGTGTAGCAACTTGTATTCCCGTCTACGCATAACCTAAATATACACTGTCTGTCTACTCTTCTACCTGTACCTTCTCTCCTGCCTAACTTTGCTACCTCTCTCCTCCTCGCACCTCACCTCCCTCTACACGTCGTTAAGTCAAACGTCGTAAGTATTCGTAACGTCGTAAAAATATAGTAAGCATTTAAGTTTGGCATCGTAAGTCTAACGTCGCAAGATTGCAAGTGGATCATTAAATCCTAATCAACGAAGCAGCTAACATAAGTTATACATTATTCCCTAAGATAGGGAATTTAGTACGCTTTCATTCTAGAGATGCGATTACTTTGGGAACTACTACTACGACTACTACTACTACGACTACTACTACTACTGCTACACACACACACACGTTGTGAAGCATGAGAAGAATACAAGTGGACAAGGATCAGGTAAGTCTACAAGGAGATCTGGACAGGGTACAGACAGGCTACAAACCTGGTCCGACAAATGGCTACTGGAGTTTAACCCCAGCAAGTGCAATGTCATGACGTTTGAGTAAGGACAAAGAAGACTGCAGACGGAGTACAGCCTAGGTCAAAGGCTGAAAAATTTACTCAAAAGGATCTTGGGGTGAGCATCATACCGAGCACATCTCCTGAGGTGCACATCAACAAAAAATAACTACTGCAGCATATGGGCGCCTGGCAAACCTAAGAATAGCGTTTCAACACCTAAGTAAGGAGTTATTCAAGACACTGTACAATGTGTACGTCAGGCCCATATTGGAGTATGCAGCACCAGTATGGAACCCACACCTGGTCAAACACGTCAAGAAATTAGAGAAAGTACAAAAGTTTGCATCAAGACTAGTCCCGGACCTAAGGGGTATCCCCTACGAGGAGAGGTTAAGGGAAACCTGACGACAATGGAGGACAGGAGGGATAAAGGGGACACGATAACGACATATAAAATACTGAGAGGAATTGACAAGGTGGACAGGGACAGAATGTTTCAGAGATGGGACACAACAACAAGGGGTCACAACTGGAAATTGAAAACTCAGATGAGTCACAGGGATGTTAGGAAGTAATTCCTTAAGTCACAGAGTTGTCAGGAAGTGGAACAATCTGGAGAGAGATGGAGGCAGGGTCCATACATAGCTTTAAGAAGAGGTTTGATAAAGCTCATAAAGGAGTGGACCTAGTAGCGACCAGTGAAGAGGCGGGGCCAGGAGCTATGACTCGACCCCTGCAACCACAACTAGGCGAGTGTACACACCGTTGGTTACATTCAGGAATCATGCTCTGTGTCCTTTCAGATTTTTAATATAATTCTTCGTGCGTCCTCTGCTAAAAATTAACATCCGGTATGTTAATAGTGGCACAGCAACGTGTACCTGGCGTACCGTAGACACAAAACAGCGTGTACCTGGCGTACCGTAGTGACAAAACAGCGTGTACCTGGCGTACCGTACACACAAAACAGCGTGTACCTGGCGTACCGTAGTGACAAAACAGCGTGTACCTGGCGTACCGTAGTGACAAAACAGCGTGTACCTGGCGTACCGTGGAGTGGCACAACATCCATCAGTGCTAAACTTTACTCTCCCGCATATTATAAGTCACGACAACACTTGTGTTGTTCTCCACTCAAGTGTCGCTTACCAATATTGGTTATAACCTAATTTAGGTAATAACCAATACTTCCCATTCTTTATCCCTCCCAAAAAAAATGGAAAAAATTGAGTCAAAAATTTCAGCTAGGCATCCGTTAAGTCCACAAAGAACTTCATAACGCATGAAGGTTACGTATCATCCTCCAATTGCTCTTCAGGATGCCTGCAGTTTGCTTGGAGAGTTCTTCTTCAGTTAAACTGCACGGGTTATGATGTTTACTGACTACTTGTGTTGATCCATTGATGACTGTTCTCCCTGCAGTTGATTGTGGCGAATCAAGTGTCCTGATGCTCCTCTCAAATTTGCGATGAAATTCAATGTTTTCGTCTCGGGTTGCCGGAGCGACCGCTAGAGGCGCCACCGGCAGGACTGATCAAGCAGACTTTGTGATTGGCTCAACACTGCAGGGGAGGGCGGGGTCATGCACACTGCTTCAACACTTAAAAACTTAATTGCCTTCCTGCAATGTATCCTATCACTCACGCATGTGAGTTTACAAGGGACAGCGGTACTGAGGAACTAAAAGTCCAAGAGATGCATTCTTTGTTTAAAATATTAAACTGCCACGTCAGTATGTAGCAATTTAAATATTGGTATATTTATGCTGCTTACAGACAGAACTCTCGTCCCAGAGACTGCTAAACAAGTGAACAGAAATGCGCCAAAGCGAAGGAGAAACAGGAGACTGCGATGAGGGAGTAAGAGGGAAAGAGAATAAGAGGAAGAGGTAAGAGTAAATGAAAATGGCAGGAGTAAACGGAAGAGGGTGTGGAATAAGAGGAGCTACGTGTGTGTATGAGAATACACGTATAGAAATAAAATCATTCGTACGAAAGTATGTGTATGCAAGTATGAATGCATGCAATATGTATATATGCATCTGTGTGTGTGTATGAGATGACGGATGCAGGAGCTTAATTAAGAAGAGTCCAGTCAGCACCGTTACCAGTATGCAAATTACTTGCATTCAATATGACCGAGAATACTAACTACTGCATATCAATCAAAGGTAACCTCCAACCCCCCTCATACACACAAGGTGGACGGGGCCAGAATGTTTCACAGATGGGACACAGGAACAAAGGGGCACAACTGGAAGTTTAAAATTCAGACGAGTCGTAGGGATGTTAGGAAGTATTTCTTCAGCCTTAATAGTCGTCAGGAAGTGGAACAATCTGGAGAGTGAAGTGGTGGAGGCAGGATCCATACATAGCTTTAAGATGTACTATAAGGTTCTTGGAGCAGGGAGAGTGAACCTAGTAGCAACCAGCGAAGAGGCGGGGCCAGGAGCTGTGAATCGACCCCTGCAACCACAAATAGGCGAGTACACACACACACACACACGCATACAGAAACAAGGAGTCACAGTTGGAAGTTGAAGACTCAAATGAATCACAGGGATGTTAGGAAGTATTTCTTCAGTCACAGAGTGGTCGGGAAGTGGAATATTCTGGAAAGTGATGTAGTGGAGGCAGGATCCATACATAGCTTCAAGAAGAGGTATGATAAAGCTCATGGAACAGGGAGTGACTTAGTAGAGACCAGTAAAGAGGCGGGGCCAGGAGCTGTGACTCGACCCCTGCAATTACAACTAGGTGAGTATAGACACACGCACGCATATACAACAGGCCTAATGTCTAATCGACTTGTGCCTAGGACAAAATGGTCACACACACGCACACGCACACACACGCACACACGCACACACACACACGCACACACACGCGCACACACGCACACACATCTTGTAGTACAACTAATAAATAATCAAAATTCTTTACTTCGCTTTAAAACAGCTGCGACAACAAGATTTTATTAATATCAAAATCCACGTGATAAAAAAAATCCTCAAAATAATTCCACAATAATAACATTAATAAAAAAATACTTGACATTTAAAAAATTCTCAATAAACACCTCTTATAAACTCCAAATTCACCAATTTTACAATGTGTTTCTCCCCACACAAAACTTTCAATAATAAATTCCTCCAAATCCGCATTATTAATTGGGTCCATTAACTCCACAGCTACAATGAGACAAAATTGGGGGATACGCTAGACCCGTAGGGGTCATACACAGGCTGGGGTAAGTGAAAATATTACGACTAATAGACGAATAACGAGGCCGAGGATGAGGGGGAAATTGGAAAGAGGAAAGGGAGGAGGAAGTAGATAAAGAGGCACTGGGAGAAGAGTACGTGTGGGGAGTTAGGGAGGGAGAATACATGTGAGTAGGGAGAGAGAGTAAGTGTGGGTGGGAGGGAGGTAGAGAGAGCTATGCTGTATGTGGGAGCGGCAATTATCCACTCTCTTCCCTTCCTTTTATTCTCTCTTCCACTTCCCCCTTCCTTCTCCTTGAAACCATACATACATACATACATACAGCGGTGCCGCCCTCACACACACACACTTCCCATCCAACGTGAGGGAAAACAGTGGTGGAGGAAGTTCTACCAGGGGGTCTCAAGAGTGTCCCAAGGGGGTACCATCAAGGGTGGTCCCACCAGGGGTCTCAATGGGGGTCCCACCAGGGGTCTCAAGGGGGTGTCCCATCGCTGTAGAAGTGAAAGTGTTACAAATTTACCAGGCTTCGGCACCTGTCACTAAATGCTGTGTACAACATACAATCACAAGAGCCACACACACACACTGGTGACCACCTGTATAAAGGTAAACACTAGGAGACGGGGCTCCTCTATAAGGTAGAACTATCAAAAACAACAAAAAAGTTGCATCGTGGGTAAGAGCAATCAATGGAGCAGAAGTACCGAGTCTTGCAAGTATTCCCAGCACGCTCAGGCGACGCTAACTGACTCGACACACTACTAAATCTGACAGCATACACTACATTATATTAATCATCTTAGCATATAAATTAATCGGTCTTATAAATTGCCAAGCTAGTTTCTTAATACACGGTAACAGCAGAAAGCAATCAGGGTAGTAATGATCAAAACATGCGCGTGGCAAGGTCACAAACCAAAGTCTACACACACAACGTTAGGGAAAGCTCTTTAATGAGCTCAAGAAGACAGCCACTCTCAGCCTGACACCTAGAGTCTCACCGAGTGACTGATTACCTTCGTATATCCTCTTTATTGACCTGGAACAACCGATGGTTGGCGTCTTCAAATAAAGGTACCCGGTGTTGCACATATAACCACTGCTGGTTCTCTTTCAAACTGCTCTACAAACAAGCGTCTTCAACACCCCTGGCACTATGACGCTTCTCCGTCTCTTACACACCTATATGGCACCATCGGTCCCCCGCAGTCTCCTGTAACTGTCCCTTGTAGTGTCCTGTAACCATCTCTTGTGGTGTACTGTAACTGTCTTGTAGTGTAGGTGTCTACTGTAACTTTCCTACAGTTTCCTGCGATCTGGTGTCTTTCAACATTATCTTCTACAAACACGAGTATCATTCTCGCTTATTCTATCCCTCTTCGCCTTCACCTCTTTCATCTTTCCTCTCTCTTTCTCTCCCTGCCGGTCTCCCCTTGCGAGCGCGGAGGCTAAGGCTTACGAGGGGAGCGGCGGAGACGTCACTGAGGGGAGCACTAACCATCAACTAGGAGAGGGGAGCACCAGAAACTCCAGCACCAGGGGGAAAAATGAAGGGATTTCTGTACGAGGGGACGGCACGAGGGACAATTTACGAGGGGCCTGTACTCTCTTATTTGTAGTTTCAGGGGGTCAAGTCTCACCTCCTGGTCCCGCTTTTTAACTACATATACGACAGGGTTCACCATTTTTTTTTCATCATGGGACCTACCGTGCCTATCCTCAAAGCTGTGTGATGTATAAGAGGAACTGAGTAAGACTTGCGTGTGTAAACAAAACCAACCTTTCTTCACCCCTCTTTACTTAAGAAAAGCTTATTATAAATATATCATAAAAACCAGGGGAGAAATCTGTAAAGAGAGGGAGAAACACACAAACACACACACATACATACATATATATATATATATAAATAATATATGTGTGTGTATGTGTGTAATTATATTCACACATTATTCATGAAGCTTACTAAGGCACAATATATAACAACTGAGGTCACCTTAGGGGAAACGTTCAAATGTTCATCCCCATAATTGCACTCGAGGGAAGGTTAGAGTCATATTCAAGCGGTAATAATGCTATTAAATCCAGGTAAACAAGAGATGGAGATCCCCGCCCTAGCGTGAGGGCAGTCAGAGATGCCCACACGCCAGACAGTTACTGCGTCATCAATTCTATTACATCTCTAACCTTCCACGCGCTCAGCACGCGCACGCACGCACGCACTGGTCAGCACGGGGCTCAGCATTAAAAGTATCTTATTTCTAAACCTGGGTAGAGTGAGAGATACGAGCACGTCTTCTTGCACCCGCTGTTCCTATTTAACTAGCAGTAAATAGGTACCTGGGTGACACCGCGAACATAGTTGACGCAAAGCTGCTAATACAGCACCTATACTCAACCAGGGAGATACAGGAGGGCAGGAACTACAAGCCAGTATCACTTACGTGTATAATATCACTATTTGTGGAGACGACACTTGGCAAGTGTTGCACGAGAAATTTATAAAAAAATACAGAATACCTTCACATTTGCTATTACACTAAGAGGAAACTGGAGGCACTGGATATTTCTTGAGAGCAAGAATACTTCTGACACAATATCCCCGCTAGACAGACGCACAAAGTGGCAGAGTAATCAGCGGTATCAGGAAAACTATTTTAGTGGTTCAATGATTGCTGGAAGGACTGACGACAGTGTGAATGTACTCACCAACTCGCGAACCCGAATTGGAGAGTACAAAAAGGTAAGCACTACCCCACACACACTTTCCTAACTGGTACCTTCCACAAGTCAAGAAAGGAAGGGCTACAAGTAGCATGTTACGACCAAACTACCTCCGCTCTTGCTATAGGACCTGAATATGCATGTGGGGCATTATGCTGTAAATGTACCTTATTTTTATGGAAATAACACTGGAAGAGGAGTGATCGCTGGTCCTAGGCAGGAGTCCTGAAGGAGGGCCAGAACAAGGAATAAGGAGAAGGGGGTGATGGAGAAGGGGTTAAATGAGGGTAATGGAAGGAAAAGAGGCACGAGTATAACAGAAGAGGCAGCCAGAGAAAAAGTGAGAAATAAGTGAGAAGTGAACGTGAGAATGTAAATTAGAGAATAAATTAGACTTCCTTATAGCTCGTATCCATCGTAGCGTCTAGGGGTGAGGAGTACCCAGTGTGACACTGTAAGGGATATTATTACTGAAACGATCAGCTTCTAAGCGTCTGATGTACAGATTCGCTAGTAGTGCCGGGGGGGGTTCGTGAGGAGATATTGGAGTAAGAACTACACACGTTGGATATCTTGGAGGCGTATAATTAAGACAGTCTTGAGGAGAAGTCCAGGAGCCTGTCTGTCTTGTCTATGCCTACTCAGTGGACCGGGAGTGACTGAAAGCGGGGCCTCTGGCCTAAAGTTCACGTGTGAGGAACTCGTGACGTTACAGCTAGCAAGGAAGCCTATCTATAAAGTAGCTGGGATTACCTATGTATACTACACAAGTACACAGTAACTCTACTGACAGTAGGGCGCTCATCCGGGACCCTTGTTCATCCTGAATGTTTGCTGCTACAGACTGTTATTGATCGTGAAACAGTTGAAATTAACACAAAGTTCAATAAAATCGACGAATTCGTTTGGAGGGAATAAGAATAAGGTCGTAGTTAACGGCATAGGAGAAAGTTAATGGCCTAAGTAATAACGTACATTTTTCTAGTTGGAATTAATTTATTGATGAGGCCCACGTGAAGTGTGAAGCTCAGCTAACAGGGTCAGTCATGGGGGACCAAGAATACATGTAACAGACAAGAGCCAGATTTAAACTATCTTTCCACTGGCGGAAGGAACATGACCAGCAGTTGAGGGCATATGGTCACTACTAAACTGACCTGTGTTGACACACTGGCTGATACACGAGAGCCATGGTCTCAGGTCAAGCTCCACTGCCTTCAACACTTGATGAAGTAGTAAAGGCGACGCTACACGACAAACTGAACTGTATCAATGATTTAGAGAGCAATAACCATCTCTTAGAGTCTTACAGTGTTATGCTTTAATGACTTTAGATGTGTGCTGTATACAAACATTAGCGAGGAACTGAGAAGCTTCTCCAATAGTAAACAGCTGGGTATGATGGGGCTGCCAGCACAAGAATACAAATATTCTCATCGCTGACTCTCTCGATCTTGCTCACTGTATTAATGAATGTATTATACACCGCTACGTAAACTATCATCTTAAATGTCTTCATCCTTTATCGTAAAATGAAAAATTAATGATGCTACAAAATTTTAAACTACGGAGCCATAACAAATTCTACACAACGCCACAAGTACCTGAAACTTTCATACGATGTAGAACTAAGGACTTCTTGTAGACTGCAAGTATATATTTAAAGTTAAAAATGGTCTTGTTATGGAAATTTGTATCATAGTTTAAAGAAGTAACATAGTATTTATATTACAGGAGGGACTCCCCCAATCTAATATTTCTTGAACTCCAAAAAAAAGGCATTTGACGTATATTACTGTCAATTTTTTGACAGACTAATAAAATGAATGACACTAATAAATCTTTTAAACTCCAAAAACACACATGTAGTGCAGTGTGGTTAACACTACCTTAAAATAAATACAAATGCAATTAATTAATGCTGAAACAAATTATAAACACAAACAAAACGTGGATGATGTCTTGGACTATCTTGGAGCACTGGTGGGAGATGATGTTTTGGACCATCTTGGAGCACTGGTGGGAGATGATCTGTGTACCGTTATGTAATTATGGATGCTACCGTCTTCATATGGAATCTAAGGAGGTAAAGTCAAAACATACAATGTTCAATTGATGAAATAAATACAATTCTGGGTAACACTATATATATAATATGTACGAACTATTGCTGTGAGTATTTCCAGCTGTGGTGGTTTCCAGGCTGTGACCCGCGGGCCCCTGACGACCCAGGTTATTGTGAGGGGTTCAACAAGCTGTGGCCCGCGGGCCCCTGACGACCCAGGTTATTGTGAGGGGTTCAACAAGCTGTGGCCCGCGGGCCCCTGACGACGCAGGTTATTGTGAGGGGTTCAACAAGCTGTGGCCAGCGGGCCCCTGACGATCCAGGTTATTGTAAGGGGTTCAACAAGCTAAGCAGCAAGTACTGCTCCTCAAAGCAGCGTTGGATTCTCAATTAACGGAGACTTAAATTACAACTATTAACATGCGAGGTTACGAGATTTATGTTTCTGAGGTTGAAAACCACTGATCTAAACTATGATGGTAACAAGAGGTTGAAAACCACTGATCTAAACTATGGTGGTAACAAGAGGTTGAAAACCACTGATCTAAACTATGGTGGTAACAAGAGGTTGTAAACCACTGATCTAAACTATGATGGTAACAAGCTACGCCTTGACCTGCTGTCTGGTGCTACTTTACACCAGCTACTTAACGAAAGTCAAGAATTTGCAGAACCTGTTGTTACTAGCTGATAGCCTGGTCAGTCAGGCTGTTGCTGCTTGCAGCTTTCAGTTACAAGAAAGCAAGCTTGAAGACTGTTCTCTGAGTCTTGTTTAAAACTACACCTGTGTCACATCAGCAGTAATTAGCATCATTTGCACCACTGACAATTCTTCCATTAGTCTTCAATTATGACAATGAACAAGACAGTATTTACATGATGCCACATTTACTCGGGGCGGAGGGTGCAGGACGGGGCGGTGCAGGACGGGGCGGTGCAGGACGGGGCGGGGCGGTGCAGGACGGGGCGGGGCGGTGCAGGACGGGGCGGGGCGGTGCAGGACGGGGCGGGGCGGTGCAGGATGGGGCGGGGCGGGGCCGATGAGGGACATATTCTTAGACGACTTAATATTGGGTCTAAATATGTGAGGACTTGATACTATATAAATGTAAAGAGAAGATAGATTTAGCATCGTGAGGGAGGGGGTTGTGAGGTGGAGGAATGCGGTTGGAGGAGGAGAGGGAGTGGCGTAATTCACAAAACCAGCTGCTATTTACGCAAGGAATATAGTTATTTAAATACGCAAGTGAGGGGAAGGAGGAGTTACAATTATATAAATACTCAAGTGTCACTTATGCTGAGAATTGGGGGAGGGGATTAGAGTAATTTACATAGTCAAGTATTATTTACACTGATGGCATGAAGGAGTCATTTACATGACTGTCATTTATTGTAGTGTAGGGAGAGGATGGTAAGTCTTCAACTAGTGTCATTTACACTGGGGAGGTAGTGAATGGTTCAGTGAAGGGCAACTAGTGTCATTTACGATAGTAAGAAAGTGATTTATCTATATGGGAGGAGAGAGAGAGAGAGAGAGAGGAGAGAGAGAGAGAGAGAGAGAGAGAGAGAGAGAGAGAGAGAGAGAGAGAGAATGAAATACACCCCAAACTCCGTAGCATCAGCGGCATGAGTAAGATTGGCAAACCTCAGAACAGCATTCAAGACTAAATAACTCCAGAACCTTATATATGACATATCTCAGGCCAATCATTGAGTAGGCAGCCCCAGCATGGAACCCACACCTGGTCAAGCACGTGAAGAAACTCAAAATATTCTAAGGTTTGCAATCAGGCTGATACCAGAACTAGTCTCACTGAGCACGGTGCGCGCTCAACCTTCATACACGGGTATACTCAACACGTATACAATGTAAACATACTTAGTTTTGAGCGAACATGTGAACCGAAAATTTGATACTTAGCAACAAAAAAAAAAGGGTAAATCAAAGAATATCTGTTGAACGAAAATGAAAATTGCTGACTCAAACTTTTTTTTTTTTTTTGTAAACAGTAAACTTAAGTGTTAAAAGAATAGAAGACTTAGTCGCGAACAACACAACAGTCAACACCGTGTACTGTCACTAGACAACAGTCAACACCGTGTACTGTCACTAGACAACACAACAGTCAACACCGTGTACTGTCACTAGACAACACAACAGTCAACACCGTGTACTGTCACTAGACAACACAACAGTCAACACCGTGTACTGTCACTAGACAACACAACAGTCAACACCGTGTACTGTCACTAGACAACACAACAGTCAACACCGTGTACTGTCACTAGACAACACAACAGTCAACACCGTGTACTGTCACTAGACAACACAACAGTCAACACCGTGTACTGTCACTAGACAACAGTCAACACCGTGTACTGTCACTAGACAACAGTCAACACCGTGTACTGTCACTA
Source organism: Cherax destructor (assembly GCA_009830355.1). Taxonomy (NCBI): domain Eukaryota; kingdom Metazoa; phylum Arthropoda; class Malacostraca; order Decapoda; family Parastacidae; genus Cherax; species Cherax destructor. The sequence continues at coordinate 311,659 of WNWK01000047.1, forward strand.
GACAACACAACAGTCAACACCGTGTACTGTCACTAGACAACACAACAGTCAACACCGTGTACTCTCACTAGACAACACAACAGTCAACACCGTGTCACTAGACAACACAACAGTCAACACCGTGTACTGACTGTGATAGTACCATGTACTCTGAAGCCAAGTCTCTTATGGTAGTCACCAGCAATGGAAGCAACTCGTTCATGGTTGCACAACTGCAGGTGCATTGAGATCATGCAATTAAGGTGGTACACAGCTGCCACTGCACGCAGCCAGAATGCTGACTCAATTGCTTACTCCAGCATCAAGTGTGCTCATGTTTGGTCTACATCTCTTGTTCCATGAGGTGGAACACCTACCTCATGGCCTCCAGCTTCTTCCAGCAGCACATCTCTTGTTCCATGAGGTAGATACAGGTTGGAAATAAATGGTATAAAATACCGACACAATGGAAAAATAAACACATAAGCAGTATAATGTGATCCTTTATTGACAACGTTTCGCCCACGCAGTGGGCTTTATTGAGTCACAGACAGATCTACCTGGAAAATGAGCAACATGGAGATATATATAGGGTACAGTCAGGTGGAGAATGCTGGGTCAGGTGGAGAAAGCTGCATGCGAGTCTTAAAAGTAGTGTGATAGTTAAAAACAAAGTGTGACTTAAAGGACCTGCAGTGTACCATTCTTGAGTTCTAGGTGGGATAGCGTTGAAGAAGTTTCTTGGCAATAGGTTCAGCTATGTTGTAGAAGCCGTTGTTCTGGTTGAAGTTGTTGGATATACAGATGAGTGATGATTCTAGGATTCTTCGGTATTGCGTGTTGTCTTCTCTGGCGATGAGTCTTGCGTTTCTGTAGTTGATTAAATGGTTGTGTAAATTTCGGTGTTGAACACAGGCATTTCTTGAGTCGTCAGATCTGCCTGCGTACTGGTGTTCTGAAATGCGTGTTTGTAGGTCTCTGGATGTTTCGCCAACGTATAATTTGCTGCAGCCATTACAAGGGATTGTGTATACCCCTGCCGTGGATTGAAGCTTTTCCTGTCTGTTACTGGTAATGTCCTTAATGGTGGTGGATGTGAGGTGGATACTCGGAATGAGGTCTTAGAAAAATGTTGGAAACTTGTTTGGAAATGGAGTTGGTGGGAAGGACTATGTATCTCTTCTCAGCAGTGTCTTCTCTGGGTGTGTTGAAGATGTTTAATGCCCGTCGTCTGCAGTCTCTAATGAAGTGACGAGGATAGTGAAGTTTGGAAAACTTGTTCAATGAGGGAGCATTCTTCTTCAAGGAACTCACTGCTGCAGATTCTGAGTGCGCGCAGGAAAAGCCTATAATTACACCACGTTTAATTTTGGTGTCGTGGTGAGAGTAGAAGTGGAGAAGATCGTGTTGATTGGTAGGTTTTCGATAGACTTTAAACGAAGTTCATGGTCAGCTTTGCAGAGAAGAACATCAAGGAAAGGAAGAGTGTTGTCGACTTCTTCTTCTAGTGTAAACTGGATTGATGGCTCAACCTGGTTGAGTTCGTGTTGGAGAGCTTGAACGTTGAAGCGTCTGGGAGTTATGATGAGAATGTCATCAACATAACGAAGCTTTACACTAGTTTACACTAGAAGAAGAAGTCGACAACACTCTTCCTTTCCTTGATGTTCTTCTCTGCAAAGCTGACCATGAACTTCGTTTTAAAGTCTATCGAAAACCTACCAATCAACACGATCTTCTCACTTCTACTCTCACCACGACACCAAAATTAAACGTGGTGTAATTATAGGCTTTTTCCTGCGCGCACTCAGAATCTGCAGCAGTGAGTTCCTTGAAGAAGAATGCTCCCTCATTGAACAAGTTTTTTCCAAACTTCACTATCCTCGTCACTTCATTAGAGACTGCAGACGACGGGCATTAAACATCTTCAACACACCCAGAGAAGACACTGCTGAGAAGAGATACATAGTCCTTCCCACCAACTCCATTTCCAAACAAGTTTCCAACATTTTTCTAAGACCTCGTTCCGAGTATCCACCTCCACATCCACCACCATTAAGGACATTACCAGTAACAGACAGGAAAAGCTTCAATCCACGGCAGGGGTATACACAATCCCTTGTAATGGCTGCAGCAAATTATACGTTGGCGAAACATCCAGAGACCTACAAACACGCATTTCAGAACACCAGTACGCAGGCAGATCTGACGACTCAAGAAATGCCTGTGTTCAACACCGAAATTTACACAACCATTTAATCAACTACAGAAACGCAAGACTCATCGCCAGAGAAGACAACACGCAATACCGAAGAATCCTAGAATCATCACTCATCTGTATATCCAACAACTTCAACCAGAACAACGGCTTCTACAACATAGCTGAACCTATTGCCAAGAAACTTCTTCAACGCTATCCCACCTAGAACTCAAGAATGGTACACTGCAGGTCCTTTAAGTCACACTATGTTTTTAACTATCACACTACTTTTAAGACTCACATGCAGCTTTCTCCACCTGACCCAGCATTCTCCACCTGACTGTACCTATATATATCTCCATGTTGCTCATTTTCCAGGTAGATCTGTCTGTGACTCGATAAAGCCCACTGCGTGGGCGAAACGTTGTCAATAAAGGATCACATTATACTGCTTATGTGTTTATTTTTCCAGGTAGATACAGCCATGGCTTCCTGCTTTCATCAACATACACAATCATCAGGCAGCGTACTGCCTGACATGATCCCAGATACATTTTGTGACGTCAAGTCTTCACACATTTTGTTACTGAAAGCGGCGAACTAAAGACATTTTTCAGTCACCCTCACCACAGTCACTCTCACCAGACACCACCACCACAGTCACTCTCACCAGACACCACCACCACAGTCACCCTCACCAGACACCACCACCACCACCACAGTCACCCTCACCAGACACCACCACCACCACCACCACAGTCACCCTCACCAGACACCACCACCACCACAGTCACCCTCACCAGACACCACCACCACCACAGTCACCCTCACCAGACACCACCACCACCCACAGTCACCCTCACCAGACACCACCACCACCACAGTCACCCTCACCAGACACCACCACCACCACAGTCACCCTCCAGACACCACCACCACAGTCACCTCACCAGACACCACCACCAGTCACCCTCACCAGACACCACCACCACCACAGTCACCCTCACCAGACACCACCACCACAGTCACCCTCACCGACAACCACCACCACAGTCACCCTCACAGACACCACCACCACCACAGTCACTCTCACCAGACACCACCACCACAGTCACCCTCACCAGACACCACCACCACAGTCACCCTCACCAGACACACCACCACCACAGTCACCCTCACCAGACACCACCACCACCACAGTCACCCTCACCAGACACCACCACCACCACAGTCACCCTCACCAGACACCACCACCACCAAGTCACCCTCACCAGACACCACCACCACAGTCACCCTCACCAGACACACCACCACAAGTCACCTCACCAGACACCACACCACCACCACAGTCACCCTCACCAGACACCACCACCACAGTCACCCTCACCAGACACCACCACCACCACAGTCACTCTCATCAGACACCACCACAGTCACCCTCACCAGACACCACCACCACCAGTCACCTCACAGACACCACCACAGTCACCCTCACCAGACACCACCACCACAGTCACCCTCACCAGACACCACCACCACCACAGTCACCCTCACAGACACCACCACCACACAGTCACCCTCACCAGACACCACCACCACCACAGTCACTCTCATCAGACACCACCACAGTCACCCTCACCAGACACCACCACCACCACAGTCACCCTCACCAGACACCACCACCACCACAGTCACCCTCACCAGACACCACCACCACCACAGTCACCCTCACCAGACACCACCACCACAGTCACCCTCACCAGACACCACCACCACCACCACAGTCACCCTCACCAGACACCACCACCACCACAGTCACCCTCACCAGACACCACCACCGCACCCCACCAGACACCACCACTCACCCCAGACACCACCACCACCACAGTCACCCTCACCAGACACCACCACCACCACAGTCACCCTCACCAGACACCACCACCACCACAGTCACCCTCACCAGACACCACCACCACCACAGTCACCCTCACCAGACACCACCACCACCACAGTCACCCTCACCAGACACCACCACCACAGTCACCCTCACCAGACACCACCACCACCACAGTCACCCTCACCAGACACCACCACCACCACAGTCACTCTCATCAGACACCACCACAGTCACCCTCACCAGACACCACCACCACCACAGTCACTCTCATCAGACACCACCACAGTCACCCTCACCAGCACCACCACCACCACAGTCACCCTCACCAGACACCACCACCACCACAGTCACCTCACCAGACCACCACCACAGTCACCCTCACCAGACACCACCACCACCACAGTCACCCTCACCAGACACCACCACCAGTCACCCTCACCAGACACCACCACCAGTCACCCTCATCAGACACCACCACCAGTCACCCTCACCAGACACCACCACCAGTCACCCTCACCACAGTCACTACCACAATCACGTGGTTGCTAACAGTTACCTAACAATACCAACCACACAGCAGTGGGTTGAAGACAGTGTCAACATGGCAAGACGTAAGAAGAATTACACAAGCTTTAGGCCTCAACACCATCTTTCCCACACACAAGAGACGTACACATATACATATATTTTAATGTACAAATATACTATATTTAATTTACAATAAATACTACAATAGACAGTGACGTCATTCTTACAATATATAAAAAATTATAGAAAAAAATAATCTTAAAACCTTCACGAAAAATTTATCTTTAGAAATTTCTCCCTTATTAAAGAGACATGGAGAGAGAGAGAGAAGAGAGAGAGAGAGAGAGAGAGAGAGAGAGAGAGAGAGAGAGAGAGAGAGAGAGAGAGCAGACAGACAGACAGACGACAGATATAAAGCTTTCAAATAAGCTGATGTAGGTAACAGCTCATAGCTTGTAAATAAAGTTAGGAACCCTAAACCTAAGCTTGTAGAACCCTGTGTAAAGAAATAGAGAGGGAGAGAGAGTCTCTCCCAGCGTACCCAGCCGTCAGTTCAGGCCTCAGTGTGCCTCAGGAATTTGAGGGAAAAGTAGCAAGATGGATATCAGTGGGCGGCTGGGTGGCGGGCGGTGAGAGCAAAGGGGCCCCGGGGAAGCAGGTAAGAGCGGGCCCCTTAAGGGAGAGGGGTTTTCCCCTTGCCCTTTGTGGCCTGCCGCGACCTCTGAATAGAGGGATGGAAGGATGTATCAATCTATTATCTATCGGCAGGATCTCTGGGATTCAATAGCTGTTGAGGCCGCATACACGATAGACCAGGCTCTTCAAGAAGCCTTTACACATGTACTTCATTGTAACTCAATTTTTTTATAATACAAACGGAAAGGCTGTGTGTGTGTGTGTGTGTGTGTGTGTGTGCTGTGTGTATGTGTATGTGTGTGTGTGTGTGTGTGTGTGTTTCCTTTTCTTGACCTACGGGGTAAGAATATATGGATAGAAACCACTGCGATGTTACTAGAGTACTTAGGTCAAGAAGAGACATAATCTGGGAATACAAAATACTGCCGGGCACAAAAAATTAAAAAGTACCAACACTTCGACCCCTGCAACCACAATTAGGTGAGTACACACACACACACACACACACACACACACACACACACCATTCACATTCACTTGACAATTCTCATTTTAAATTCAAGAAATGTCACCTTCCTCGATCTTTACCCCTGAACCCCTAACCCATGTCCTACCCCTTCCGCCATCACCCCCTCCCCAACACCTTCCCCTTCCAACCCCTCCCCTGCCCGCCCCCACAACGCTGCTCCTCCTGGGGATCAGCTGTTGCACATGACTTACACTACGGTAATCTAGGCTGTGTGCTAACATGTCTGCCTCCTGTTTTGACGTGATCTTCCTGCTTTCTTACACCCCCCCCCCCCCCGGGGCGGGTGACGGGGTAATTGTCACCCGGAGAATCATAAATGATTATGGGGCGTGGCGTATTGTGGGTGGTTGACGCAGCGAATTGTGGGTGGTTGACGCTGTGATGGGTATAATTACTTCCCCTTCAGAAGGTACTTCCCGTCAGGAGGTACTTCCCGTCAGGAGGTACTTCCCGTCAGGAGGTACTTCCCGTCAGGAGGTAGGTCAAAAGGGAGAGCAGAAAGAACACTAAGTGAATAGAAACAAGAGGAAATGAAGAAATCCGGAAGACAGAAGGAGAGGAGAGAGGGTGGAAGGTAGATATAGAGAAGAGGAAGTAGAGGGGTGAGGATGGTGGAGGGGAGAGACAGAGAGAGGGTGATGAGGAGGTGGGAAAGTAAATGACTTAGGGCAGGGAGGGGTAACTGAAGAAAGAAAAAGGAAGGTGGGAAAAGGGGCTGATAGGTAGGGAGTAGAGGAAGAGGAAAGAAGGTGGAGGGGAAAGTGGAAAGTATACACTAAACTTACAAATTCGTAAATATTAAATTACGTACTAACAAACTGAAATCTTTATTCCGAAATTAATGAACAATCAATATTCCTCAATGTATAATCAATATTCCTCAATGAACAACCAATATTCCTCAATTAATAAACAATCAACACTTCTCAATGAACAATCAGCGTTGAAGAAAGTGACGAGGAGGCTGAGCACAAACTTTACACGTAGTTTGATGGACAAGGCTGCTATAAACCACGTAGTTTGATGGACAAGGCTGCTATAAACCACGTAGTTTGATGGACAAGGCTGCTATAAACCACGTAGTTTGATGGGCAAGGCTGCTATAAACCACGTAGTTTGATGGACAAGACTGCTATAAACCACGTAGTTTGATGGGCAAGGCTGCTATAAACCACGTAGTTTGATGGACAAGGCTGCTATAAACCACGTAGTTTGATGGACAAGGCTGCTATAAACCACGTAGTTTGATGGACAAGGCTGCTATAAACCACGTAGTTTGATGGACAAGGCTGCTATAAACCACGTAGTTTGATGGACAAGCTGCTATAAACCACGTGTTTGATGGACAATACTGCTATAAACCACTTAGTTTGATGACAAGGCTGCTATAAACCAACGTAGTTTGATGGAAAGGTGCTATAAACCCGTAGTTTGATGGACAAGGCTGCATAAACCAGAGTTTGATGGACAAGGCTGCTATAAACACGTAAAAGCATTTTTGAGGGGCAAGGCTTGTTTAATAACCACGTAGTTTGATGGACAAGGCTGCTATAAACCACGTAGTTTGATGGACAAGGCTGCTATAAACCACGTAGTTTGATGGGCAAGGCTGCTATAAACCACGTAGTTTGATGGACAAGGCTACTATAAACCACGTAGTTTGATGGGCAAGGCTGCTATAAACCACGTAGTTTGATGGGCAAGGCTGCTATAAACCACGTAGTTTGATGGACAAGGCTGCTATAAACCACGTAGTTTGATGGACAAGGCTGCTATAAACCACGACCAAACACTGTCTTCCAGCCAGGCTTAAGCTTAACTATCATATTTTTCTTCTAGGCTTCACTTTAGTTATCCTGTTTTTTCCTTCTAACTAGTGCATCCAAAAAGATTAATGTGGCTTCCTGAAATCGCCCGTGCTTCATTTGGAATATTGCAAAGTGTTGACGGTCCCATCCAGACAGCTGGAACAAATACAGAGATCGTTTACGGCTCTTATAGAAGCATAAAAGCATTTAAATTACTGGGAACGCCTTAAGTCTTAAATATGTACTCACTAGAGCGGAGAGAGATACATGATAATATATACTACTTGGAAAATACTTGAAGGTCTTGTCTCAAATCTGCACATTACCATAACATACTGGTGCGAGAGATGTATTGGAGGAAATGCAAGATAAACCCAGTGAAAAGCAGGGGTGCAGTAAACACAATAAGGGAACACTGTATCAACATCCGTGGCCCGAGATTATTCAACATCTTACCAGAAGATATCAGAAACACTGCTTGGACAAGTGTAGAAGTCTTCAAGAGGAAGCTGGACAAGTATCTTCACCAGGTGCCAAATCAACCAGGCTGGAGCTGCGAGCCACCAACAGCAACAGTCTGGCTGACCAGGAAAGCGCCAGACAAGCTTGGCCCATGGCCGGGCTCCGGGAGTAGAAAAACACTCGAAACTCAACAAAGATATATCAAAGGTAGTATACGCTACTGAAAAAAACTGACTTTGTATCCGTCATGCCGCCTTATATCTGATTAATGTCCACTACAACACTTATACACAGATTAATATTTAATAAACCACTTTGTTGCTGAGGGTTAATATTCACTGCTACACTTTATATCAGATTTACACTTCACTGCACACCATATTCAAGGTTCCCTGCACTACCTAATACCAGGTTTAACACTCACTGTAGCACTTAATACCAGGTTTAACACTCACTGTAGCACTTAATACCAGGTTTAACACTCACTGTAGCACTTAATACCAGGTTTGGTGTTCACTACAGCACCCAATACCAGATTTAGCATTCACTACAGTACCAAATAACAGGTTTAAGGTTTATTGTTCTACAAATGTTGTCACTACAACACCTAACACCAGGTTTAAGGTTCGATGTACTTTGCCACCTCCAGTACCTTGTTCAGTGTACCCTGCCATCTCCAGTACCTTGTTTAGTGTATCCTGCCACCTCCAGTACCTTCTTCAGTGTACCCTGCCAACTCCAGTACCCTGTTCAATGTTCCTTCTAACTCCAGTACCTTGTTCAGTGTACCTCTGCCACTTCCAGTACCTTGTTCAGTGTACCCTGCCATCTCCAGTACCTTGTTCAATGTACCCTGCCATCTCCAGTACCTTGTTTAGTGTATCCTGCCACCTCCAGTACCTTCTTCAGTGTACCCTGCCAACTCCAGTACCCTGTTCAATGTTCCTTCTAACTCCAGTACCTTGTTCAGTGTACCTCTGCCACTTCCAGTACCTTGTTCAGTGTACCCTGCCATCTCCAGTACCTTGTTTAGTGTATCCTGCCACCTCCAGTACCTTCTTCAGTGTACCCTGCCAACTCCAGTACCCTGTTCAATGTTCCTTCTAACTCCAGTACCTTGTTCAGTGTACCGCCACTCCAGTACCTTGTCATGTACCTGCATCTCAGTACCTTGTTCAGTGTACCCTGCCATCTCCAGTACCTTGTTCAGTGTACCCTGCCATCTCCAGTACCTTGTTTAGTGTATCCTGCCACCTCCAGTACCTTCTTCAGTGTACCCTGCCAACTCCAGTACCCTGTTCAATGTTCCTTCTAACTCCAGTACCTTGTTCAGTGTACCTCTGCCACTTCCAGTACCTTGTTCAGTGTACCCTCCCCCGACAAGCTGATACTGCAGATCGTGACTAATCAAGACAATTCGATTTCTCAACGACATATTTCTCCGTCTCTCAAGAAAAGGCAAACATACCAGGGTCTGGTTCTCAGAACCAGCTTCACTAGTTTTTCATGGTCTCCGCTACCAAGTTCCTGTCTAACCCACACAGGTCCCAAGCAGTACCACACAAATTTCGATCTCAATGCCATTAATCTTAGGGGTCGATGTTGCAACGTTGTGGGGAAGGAAAGCTTGTTGGGTCTACGAGAATAACATTCAACAACAAGTTAAAGTGTCAACGAGATGATAAATCCTCATTTGTTTCAATGATTGCACGGTCGTTAAGGCTCGAGAGGTTGGGAAGAAGAGCAGTCAAGACCCGCCCGTAAACACTACGATAATTAAGGTTAGCATTTACCTGGTTACTCTAGTGAGTTAGGACCATACTCTTGAAGGAGTATCTCAAGGACTGTTCTTGTAACTCCCTCTCTCCTCCCTCCCTCCCTCTCCATTTCCCACTCACTCGAGACATCAGCGTAATGCTTCTGTACCTACACATAATCACACACAAAACAGTGATCAACAGACGAGAGAATGTAGATAAAAGAGTCCATGTTATGGAAGGTAGAGACGTTAAATACGACCCATAAAGAATAGTGTGATAAAATCTAAGTGACACAGAGGAGGATCAAAGACTATATATAAAACAGACTGTCACCAGGACACCACACATGAAAATATCTTGTGTGTACACGCACAATTTAAATATATATATATATATATATATATATATATATATATATATATATATATATATATATATATATATATATAAAGTACAGGAAATGCCCTCGTTAAAAGAGAAGGTAAAAACATGGGATATGATAACCACATGTACGCTCATAAAAATATTACGAGAAAATAATCGGACACTGAGCTCGGTGAACAAACCAGAACAGGAAATGTTGGAATTCTTTTGGTGTACGTGAAGGGCAGCAAGAGACAAGGTTGTAGCAAGCAGCCAGGGAATGACAAGTCACTGGGAGGAACCTTGGTTCAGGCACCGGTACGAGGAGGAGAAATACAAGAACAAATTATGAAGCTAAACTGCGTCATACCAATATTAGGAAAGGAATCAGAATCAGATGGTAATACTGAGAAAAGAAAGGGATCAGATGGCAACACTGAGGAAAGAAAGGGATCAGATGGCAACACTGAGGAAAGAAAGGGATCAGACGGCAACACTGAGGAAAGAAAGGGGTCAGACGGCAACACGAGGAAAGAAAGGGATCAACACAGAGAAAAGAATGGGAACAACTGACAGTGATAGGAGGCAACGGCACAGAGGACTTCTGCAGAAGAGACATAATCAAACTCATAATAAACAAGTGTACCAGACGTAGAGAAGGTAAACCAACTGGAGCAATCAATGATTAAGTATAAAGACTCCTGGTGGAACTTAATACATTAAAAAACACGACCTAATAAGATTTTGTCACGGATACTACGAGGAACTCCTAAGACAGAGGAAGTGCCAGATGCCTGGAAGACAACAATCACAATACAAGAGAGAGGGACAGAGAAGAACTCCCTTGTGTACACACTATACCAACTTCGCAAAATGTTATTAAATATAAAAATTGACGGAACACTTAGAAATTACATAATTTCTCGCAGAACATCAACACTGCCTCACAAACCTTACAGATATATGAAAAAACTAACAAATTAGATAGGGTAACAATAGTAATGAAATGCATTAGACTAGTACAGTGTACTGTATATCAATGGTACAATATACCGACAAGTATGTGAATAAGACAATATTCGGTTTATGGCATTTATTGAAAAGTTTCGTCCCGACTAAAGGGTTCCTCAATGTCAAAAACCGTATATTGCGTCTTATTCCCAAGAAGTTTATAAGCATGGATTAAGGAATACCATGCGTGGCTGCACTCACAGTGGCGAGTCCTTCCCAGGACTGGGTACTTGGTACTTTGTGGTTCGCAGTGTAAGCGACCTGTGGACTCAAATATTATTACTTAAGGATATCAAAATGAGTATAAAAACCAACTATAAATAACACCTTACCACATTTACGCGACCAAACCTTGACTACGCAACACCAGAGAGGAGCGTTCGCCTAGTGACGCACAAAGTGAAGCTAGAGCATATACAATATATGAACCAGAAATATAAAGATCCAGCTATTAAGAAAGGGAAAATAGCGTAGTATTTACAGAGTACCCGAACCTTAAAAATATAAGCTCAAACGCACTAACAGGGAAACAAATATGGTCACAGCTATATATCTGATTATGATGTTATACCTGGAGTCTACCTGGAGAGAATTCCAGGGGTCAACGCCCCCGCGGCCCGGTCTGTGACCAGGCCTCTTGTTGGACCAGAGCCTGATCAACCAGGCTGTTACTGCTGGCCGCACGCAGTCCAACGTACGAACCACAGCCCGGCTGATCAGGTACCGACTTGAGGTGCCTGTCCAGTGCCTGCTTGAAGACAGCCAGGGGCTTGTTGGTAATCCCCCTGATGTATGCTGGGAGGCAGTTGAACAATCTTGGGCCCCTCACACTTATTGTGTTGTCCCTCAACGTGCTAGTGGCACCCCTGCTCTTCATTGGTGGGATATTACATCGCCTGCCGAGTCTTTTGCTTTCGTACGGAGTGATTTTTGTGTGCAAGTTTGGTACTAAGCCCTCGAGAATTTTCCATGTGTATATAATAATGTATCTCTCCCGCCTGCGTTCTAGTGAGTACAGGTTTAGGAACTTCAAGCGTTCCCAGTAGTTGAGGTGGTTTATCGCACTTATGCGTGCGGTGAAGGTTCTCTGCACATTTTCAAGGTCAGCAATTTCACCCGCCTTGAAAGGTGCAGTTAGTGTGCAGCAATATTCCAGCCTAGATAGAACAAGCGATCTGTAAGAGCTATATTTCCTATCACATGAGACCCAAAGTACAAAACGAGAAATGATCAGGACATACAAAGTACTCTGGGGAATGTGTGTAGAAAACTGGGGATATGGTGTGAAGTAGTGAGGCGGTGGTGAGGACGAGGGATGAGAGGTGGCAGGAGGGATGAGAGGTGGCAGGAGGGATGAGAGGTGGCAGGAGGGATGGTCTACCTGCCCAGGCCACCATTGTCTACCTGTCACCATTTCCTTCAACGCCACCGCCAACTTAATGAGAAAGGGAGAAGACAACACCAAGCTAAGAGGACAGAGAAACACCGCGAACCAAGAAGAGACACAACCAAGGAAGGAACTACTAACCTATGAGGAAGTACCAACAACCTAAAGTGTGAGCACTGCCCGCCTAAAGAACTTACCAGCAACCTAAGCCACACACACTTGCTGATACCCGCCATCAAAAACACTTCAAGAAAAATTCACTATTTCGTCTGTTACATTTCATTCAGGTAGCATCTCCACGCGGGAACTCTGCTCCATACAAGCAAACTAAGGACCACATCACGGATGGCCGCCTAAGGCAGCAAAGCATCATATATCATATGTAAACATCTGTCTGCGCTGCATCACTGCAACACGTCCCAGGCTGACGACCAACGCCTACCTGGCGTCACACATCATAGGTCAACGTCAACGCATATCACTGCAATACTTCATATTCTTTACGGATATGTCTATGGTGGCGATACATCAATTTTCATTCCACCAGCGCCTGTATAGCGGCGGAATGTGCTAGAAATTCAATATTCTTCTCGTCACTGCGATAAAGGATGAAACTCATGGCCGCTCAGTATAGACCCAGAGTGAATCAAAAGTGACAACACAAAAGAGCCACTGAGGAGACGAAAGAACTACCATTAAGACCAACAATGACACGAAATCGACTATCAGACGACCTAAATGGGTCAATAAACAGAACAACATCCATGAGGAAATAGTGTAGGACATATCCACAAGATAGTGAAAAACCAAAACCGCGGTCACATGGTCCCAGGTAATGGTCCGCCAGCCGCTAAAGAACCATACCCACGACAACACTGCCAGGCGTTTAAAAGAACGACGACTTCACCTATCTCACAAGCCCAAACGACAGTAACGACCACCAGCGCAAGGGACGACCCATCATGGTTCAGGCTCCGTGGGTGGAGGGTGGGAGAGAGATCATTGTGTGGGCATCTCCGTGTGTATATGTGTGAGGTCCTGGGCCAGGGTATTGTGAGGGGTAGCCGCTACCCACCGTCTCCTGCCCACTGGACGCTCCCGGAGACCATTGTGCCCGCGTCAGCGAGTACTTATACCCTCAATGGCTAGCCAGATAACACAGGCTGGAGACCTTTGTGGGGGAGTCAAGAGTGCTCTACGGGACACTCCTCACTTAGATTATCAACGCCACCATCACCACACTATTGTGGGAGGACCGCTCACCCAGGAAGCTTTATTTGTCAACTTTATTAGCATTGTGTCAAGCCAATTGTGGCCGCAAACATTATCTGGACTGACACTTGACACACGTGGCAGCTTTACCAAATGTTTAAACCGGTTATTAGTTGTTAATGTTTTCATCATTTGTAAATATATAACAATGCTTAAAACAGTTAAATGAAGAATAACTAATAAATTTAATGAAACGTAAATGTGTTCTTATTGGCTGCTCAATTACTAAGCTGAAATCATATCTAAACACGTTACATTAAATAAGATAACTCATTAAGTCGAAATAACAAATTTTATCTTGAAAAAGATATTTTAACAAATATCTATCTTTATAATTACACACACACACACACACAGCTATGACTCGACCCCTACAACCACAAATAGGTGAGTACATATATATATATATATATATATATATATATATATATATATATATATATATATATATATGAGAGAAAGAGAGACAGCGACAGAGAGATAAGAAATCTATATTGATTGCTAAAGAATACAGTATAGTGCATAATTCAGCCTAAAACTTACCAAGCTACTGCTAGTGTTTTTATCTATCTGCTATGAGGATGAGAAATGGTAAAGGTGCCGCCAGAACAGTGTTTCGGGAGATTTTTTTATTTTATTTTGGTAAAGCTAAATTCTTTCTGCATTGCTGACACTCTTGTGTTCTACTTGATAAATACTGAACATACATTTTCATACTTTTCCTGTTATACTTATTTATCTTAATTTATAGGCTATAACTCCATGATCGAATTTGTCAAATGTCTGAGGGAAGTCAGTATAGATCACAGCTGTGTTGTTTTTTCTACCAAAGCCTTTTTAACGTTGTCATAATGGTTCAGCAGTTATGAGAAGCGTGATCGTCTAGCTCTTAATCCATGCTGACTTGGGTTATGTTTACCTGAGAGTACACCTGGAGAGGGTTTCGGGGGGTCAACGACCCTGCGGCCCGGTGTGCGATCAGGCCTCGTGTGTAGGTTATGCTGATTCATAAAATATGTAATTAGGCGCCTCACCTCACACCCCTTCCATGGTGTTTGATGTTAGTGCTGCTAGTCTAATTTTTCGTCAAAGCTCTATTGCTTCCTTTGTGCAGAAGAACAATACCTACATTTAAGAGGCTTCTGGGATTTCACCTCGATCTGAGCTCTTTCTCCACATAATACTGGACGGCAGGTGATGCTGGGCAGTAACTGGACCGAAAGTAACCAGAAGCTGGTGGACAGTAGCAGGTTGCATCTCTGGAGTGTAAACAGAAGCCTGGTTGTGAAGCCTCGACCAGTGAGCACACATTACTCGGCCGTCCTCTGGCCCGACCCCCATGACGCGTCCCATCCATCACCACAACCAGCCTCCTTCCCCTAGCCCACCCACCCCCAGAGAGGGCAGTGGGCGGCGAGAGGAGAGGGGGGTAACGGGTGAACAAATGTCACTGATGGAAACGCATGAAACTTAAAACAGGCCCCCTGAAGAATAACGGTGATGCCATCTTAGACTTCAGGTTTTGCCGCTTCTACCTGTATTCCCCTGACATTCAGATTCATTATTAACCTCCCTCGTAATATTATTTTTAATACCTGACAGACATACTAATATTACATTCGACTTTTTCCTTTAAGGTATGTTCTTTGATTAATTTGCCAGCGTTATCGTGTAGGAGAAATACAATGTGTGATGAAATCCATAAGAACTGTACACCAATTCCATTTTCTTAACCTTTTAATATCTCTACTTGGGTTCTCCAAAGAGGATGTTATTAGTCATTATGTGAATCAAGTGACATCAGTGATGTAAGTAATGATCAGGATGAAAGATCATTGTCATACTTATGCCTAACTCAACATGACTGCTATAATTCTTTGCTCATATCCTCATTATCTTCTCTCATGTACTGCCTCATTACTCTCCCACTCCATAACACCCACTACCATCCCTCCATTATCATAAAACACCAAATTGTCATCATACCACGGTACTTGAGGTACCTCATTACTAACAGTAATCATACCAGCGTTCTTGAGGTACCCCATTACTAACTGTAATCATACCAGCGTTCATGAGGTACCCCATTATTAATCCCTCGTTGCTAATCACTTAGTTCTTGAACCCTCACCTTTTATCCTCATGCCATAGTTCCATCATTCATAACCGCAATCCCGCATCTTCACCGTTCTGTACTTCGACCCTTCTGCTTCACCCCCACTCCTCCGTTCCATTCCAACTATCCCATTTCATCCCTACCGTCTTGTCTTATCCCTTCCCTTCACTCCTACCCCGTCCATACCGTCCCATCACTTCCCTCCCGTCCCATCTCTTAACTCCCAGTCTCATGGGTATCATGGCCTGGGCATCAGTGTGGTGGGGCGGGATTATCGCGGTTATCGGTGCCCGCGGTTATCGTGAGGGTCATCGGAGAGACTTGGCCAGCACCACAGCCTTCGGTCCACCGCGGAGGAATATATGGCTACCCGTGGTAAGGTGTCGCCTTCACGGCCAAGGGCTCGATACGGCGTAAGCTGTCAGTGACCCTATAAACCAACTAGAATAAATGCTTGATATGGTGCAAGCTATCAGTGGCACTATACACCAACAAAAATAAAAGGCTTGATAAGGTGTAAGCTATCAGTGGCCCTATACACCAACAAAATGAAGGCTTGATGCGGCCGTAAGTTCTCAATAGCCCTATAAACCAACAACAATAATGGTTTGATACAGTAAAAGCTGTCAAGATAACACACGAGTAACAAATCTCAAATAAGACATGTCAAGTCCCCTTCACTGAGCGACAATGTCTGCTTTGATTAATCCTTGCACATGAGCAGTCACCGTCCAGTATGATACCTGCAAATAAAGCATTTTGCTGAAGCTGTTAGCTTACCGTCCACTCCGCTATAGGGCTACCGGCTACCCGGCCTTCTTTAGAGAGACCGTCATGCCACACGCGTTATCGTGTAGGAGAAATACAATGTGTGATGGAATCCATAAGAACTATACATCAATTCTTATGGCACTGAACAGGTCACTTTAGGACAAAGACCCATGCCAGGGTAGTCTGCCTGACAAGTCAACTAACACCAGTCAGCCCACGGTAAAAACTTAATTATCCTTCATAGTGATGCCAAGGGTCACCGTCCTGGAAAGACTCTAATGACCCAGTGGTTGTTTCACCTCACAATTAGAACAACTTATAATTCCCTTAGTGTCTTTTTCCCAACCTCTCACAAGTCAGAAAACTATAGTTCTTTCCTGTTTTCATTTCCAAATTATGATCTGAGCGTTAGCAGCCACTGGAAACAACGTGTTGTTTTAGCCATTCCAAATTATGGATTTCTTTTGAGCTGTTGCAGCCACTGGTACCAACTGTGTTGTTGTAGCCACTGGTACCAACTGTGTTGTTGTAGCCACTGGTACCAACTGTGTTGTTGTAGCCACTGGTACCAACTGTGTTGTTGTAGCCACTGGTACCAACTGTGCTGTTGCAGCCACTGGTATCAACTGTGTTGTTGCAGCCACTGGTACCAACTGTGTTGTTGCAGCCACTGGTACCAACTGTGTTGTTGCAGCCACTGGTACAACTGTGTTGTTGCACACTGGTACCAACTGTGTTGCTGCAGCCACTGGTATCAACTGTGTTGTTGCAGCCACTGGTACCAACTGTGTTGTTGCAGCCACTGGTACCAACTGTGTTGTTGCAGCCACTGGTACCAACTGTGTTGTTGCAGCCACTGGTACCAACTGTGTTGTGCAGCCACTGGTACCAACTGTGTTGTTGCAGCCACTGGTACCAACTGTGTTGTTGCAGCCACTGGTACCAACTGTGTTGTTGCAGCCACTGGTACCAACTGTGTTGTTGCAGCCACTGGTACCAACTGTGTTGTTGCAGCCACTGGTACCAACTGTGTTGTTGCAGCCACTGGTACCACCTGAGTTGTTGCAGTCACTGGTACCACCTGAGTTGTTGCAGCCACTGGTACAAACTGTGTTGTTGCAACCACTGGTACAAACTGTGTTGTTGCAACCACTGGTACAAACTGTGTTGTTGCAACCACTGGTACAAACTGTGTTGTTGCAACCACTGGTACAAACTGTGTTGTTGCAACCACTGGTACAAACTGTGTTGTTGCAACCACTGGTACAAACTGTGTTGTTGCAACCACTGGTACAAACTGTGTTGTTGCAACCACTGGTACAAACTGTGGTGTTGCAACCACTGGTACAAACTGTGGTGTTGCAACCACTGGTACAAACTGTGGTGTTGCAACCACTGGTACAAACTGTGGTGTTGCAACCACTGGTACAAACTGTGGTGTTGCAACCACTGGTACAAACTGTGTTGTTGCAACCACTGGTACAAACTTTGTTGTTGCAGCCACTGGTACAAACTGTGGTGTTGCAGCCACTGGTACAAACTGTGGTGTTGCAGCCACTGGTACAAACTGTGGTGTTGCAGCCACTGGTACAAACTGTGGTGTTGCAGCCACTGGTACAAACT
>WNWK01000047.1:335000-447500 GCA_009830355.1 Cherax destructor
ACAGCGCAATTCCTAGCATTGTAAAAATCTCTAGTTGTGTCGATGCATGCAGGGGATGAGATGAAAAGCTGTAAGCCACCTGCCTGAAAGCTGGGTGCCTTGGATCAACGTCTAGCGTGAGCTGGATGCCAAGGTATGGTCCAGTGTGGTACGGTCGGCAAAAGCACTGCGTACCTTGTCATGAGTCTCCGTCGGCCAGAGATCAGTGTTCTTAAAGACGAACCACTGGCCTCCACGTGGCAAGGTCTGGTAACTCAGAGGTAACTCTGAGGCTGACAGTGGTCGCAAATAATATTTTTTATCCATGGGGAAGTGGAACAGAATTCTTCCTCCGTAAGCCATGCGTGTCGTAAGAGGCGACTAAAATGCCGGGAGCAAGGGGCTAGTAACCCCTTCTCCTGTATATATTACTAAATGTAAAAGGAGAAACTTTCGTTTTTCCTTTTGGGCCACCCGCTTCGGTGGAAACGGCCGACGTGTTGAAAGATATATATATATATATATATATATATATATATATATATATATATATATATATATATATATATATATATATATATATATATATATATATATATATATATATATATATATATAAACACGTGTACGTGTGTAAGTCCGCGTTCTTGCTTTTTAATTAGATTTTACTGATCTGGCTTATTCAGTAAGGACAGTTTTGCCAAGCAAACTGAGCGTGGAGTCCCACCTGATCACAATGATGTGTAAACATGCACTGTGGAAAGAGAAACTGATGCTGTCGACTTTTCCCGGAGAAGTGGACTATTGAAGACAAGATTACAAAGCATAATATTAATTGATAAGACAGACTGTGGTAGACAACCTGAAGCAGCCACGATTTGAGACAATGAGAAGCTTGCAGCTCAAAACACACACACACACACAAACGTACACACACACATACACACACAAACACGCATATACAACAGGCCTAGTGTCTAATCGACAAAATGGTAACACACATCAGCCACAAATATGTTATGAATCAGGCGTACTCAGAAGCACGGAAAACAAACTAATCGAAGAAATGGTGGAGGCAACTTCAGTACTCAGTTTCAAGAGTGGGTATAGTAAGGTCCACCAGAAACCAGTAATGGTGATCGAAATAGCTGGAGGGGCTTAATTAGGACCCGAAATTCAACCCCAGCAAACAGAAATTGGTGACTTGGCTCAGTGGTCGTGACTTTAATACCACCGATAATTCTGATTTACGATGGGTATATAATTTGCTGAGTGGATATGTTATGAATGACTGGTATATTGTGTATACACACTTGGTATTGGCGGCTTGGTTACCTAAGTATGGTAATGGCGGCTTGGTTACCTTAGTATGGTATTGAAGCCTGGGTACCTCAGTACGTACTGAAGCCTGGGTAATACTAGTATTATGTATGGTATTGAACCTTGGGTATACTGGTGTGGTACTGAATCTTGGGTATACTGGTGTGGTACTGAATCTTGGGTATGCTGGTGTGGTACTGAATCTTGGGTATGCTGGTGTGGTACTGAAGCTTGGGTATGCTGGTGTGGTACTGAATCTTGGGTATGCTGGTGTGGTACTGAAGCTTGGGTATACTAGTGTGGTACTGAAGCTTGGGTATACTAGTGTGGTACTGAAGCTTGGGTATACTAGTGTGGTACTGAAGCTTGGGTATACTAGTGTGGTACTGAAGCTTGGGTATACTAGTGTGGTACTGAAGCTTGGGTATACTAGTGTGGTACTGAAGCTTGGGTATACTAGTATGGTACTGAAGCTTGGGTATACTAGTATGGTACTGAAGCTTGGGTATACTAGTATGGTACTGAAGCTTGGGTATATTAGTGTGAGTATACAACGTGAGTGTTAGGTTTTACCACCTAGAGTTTACTGACGTCTCCCATCACGATTAATGGTCTTCCTGCTGTGTGGCCAGGTGAAGCACCAGGGCCACACCCTGCCACCCACTATGACCCACACCCTGCCTTCCAGTAAAACCCACACCCTGCCTTCCAGTAGGACCCACACACTGCCACCCACTATAACCCCCACACTGCCAGACACATCCACTCACTCTACGGGTAGAATATAGTAAAGATGGTAGTGCCTTCCTCAGTGATACATAATATATATGATGAGACTAAGTGGCGTCGTACACTTCCTCTACTCCTGTGAGTTACGGACCACCATCCTCCTAGCCTAGCGGTACAGCGCTCCACTTAGCATGGAAAGGACCCTGGTTTGATGGTGGCAGCAACTCTCATAACACTTGCTATACCTCTTACCTAACTGTATTCAAGTCTCATAACACTTGCTATACCTCTTACCTAACAGTATTCAACTCTCATAACACTTGCTATACCTCTTACCTAACAGTATTCAAGTCTCATAACACTTGCTATACCTCTTACCTAACAGTATTCAAGTCTCATAACACTTGCTATACCTCTTACCTAACAGTATTCAACTCTCATAACACTTGCTATACCTCTTACCTAACAGTATTCAAGTCTCATAACACTTGCTATACCTCTTACCTAACAGTATTCAAGTCTCATAACACTTGCTATCTCTGCTACCTAACAGAATTCTGAATTTTAAGACTAAGAAAAAATGGACTAGTTACTGCTAGGCTATGATGGTTGTTGTTACCAGCAGGCTGCAGGCAACAGCTTGTTGACCAGGCAATCGACAATAAGGTCTGGCTTCAGGCTGGGATTCAAGAACAAAAGAACTCTGAAAACCAGAATTGTGGGAGAGGACCTACAAACTACCATAAGGAAAAAAAAGAATTGCCTTAGTTTTCTTGAGTAATCCTGTTTATTTTAACCCTGTCGGGTTACTAACCCGTTAGGCTTGGGCCTAGTTCGTGTACACCTGACTTGTTTGCACACAAGAGCCTATTTCCAACTAGGCTGGTACTGCCTCAGTATGGTCTCTCGTTATAACGAAAATAATCGCATTTCTTTCTTCGCTATTGAATGTATTACTTATACAATCAGTGTGAAATTCCAAGCGCTTTCGTGATTTCTCACATTATCAAGGAATAGAAATCACGAAAGCGCTTGGAATTTCACTATTTTTTCATTTTTTTTTTTTTTGCATATTGTGATATCACCTGTTTAGATGATCTCACACACACACCTACCCAGTAGCGGCCAGTGAAGAGGCGGTGCCAGGAGCTGTGACTCGACCACTGCAACCACAACTAGGTGAGTACAACTAGGTGAGTACACACACACACACACACAATATACGTAAGTATATAATTACATAAAAATCTGCCCTAATTATACAGAAGTGGTGGCGGGGAGACGAAAATAATAGTGGTCATAGTCTGAGGAGAGAAAGCTAGGGTAGTAATTTTTTGGGGGGTAATGATTTTTGGAGGGGTAGTGATACTGCTGTGGTAGAGAAACTGGGGGGATATTCTGGGAATAGTAATGTGGTAGTGGTGTGCTGGTGATAATGGTGGTGGTGGTTGGAATGGTGGTGGTACGGAAGAGGGGTGGTGGTACGGTAGAGGGATGGTGGTACGGAGGATGGGTAGTAATACGAAGGAGGAGTGGTAGAGGGTAGTGGCCAACTCGTGCTTGTCTCAGGGGGTCGGTGGCTTTGCTTCAGCAGGGGGTACACCGCTCCCCCAGCCAACATTACCCGCTACACCCTCATAATGATTATACAGTTGCAGCAGCTACACCAAAGCTACCACACCCACCTCACGACTACCACTGACACTACACTCACCACTACCACTGACACTACACTCACCACTACCACTGACATACTACACTCACCACTACTACTTACATACTACACTCACCACTACCACTGACACTCACCACTACCACTGACACTACACTCACCACTACCACTGACACTACACTCACCACTACCACTGACACTACACTCACCACTACCACACTACACTCACCACTACCACTGACACACTACACTCACCACTACCACTGACATTACACTCACCACTACCACTGACACACTACACTCCACCACTACCACCACTATACACTCACCACTACCACACTACACTCCCACTACCACACTACACCCTACCACTCACCACTACACACTACACTCACCACTACCACACTACACTCACCACTACCACTGACACTACACTCACCACTACCACTGACACTACACTCACCACTACCACTGACACACTACACTCACCACTACCACTGACACACTACACTCACCACTACCACTGACATTACACTCACCACTACCACTGACACACTACACTCACCACTACCACTACACTCACCACTACCACACTACACTCACCACTACCACACTACACTCACCACTACCACTGACACACTACACTCACCACTACCACGGACACACTACACTCACCACTACCACTGACACACTACACTCACCACTACCACTGACACACTACACTCACCACTACCACTGACACACTACACTCACCACTACCACTGACACTACACTCACCACTACCACTGACACTACACTCACCACTACCACTGACACTACACTCACCACTACCATTGACACACTACACTCACCACTACCACTGACACTACACTCACCACTACCACGGACACACTACACTCACCACTACCACTGACACACTACACTCACCACTACCACTGACACACTACACTCACCACTACCACTGACACACTACACTCACCACTACCACTGACACTACACTCACCACTACCACTGACACTACACCACTACCACTGACACTACACTCACCACTACCATTGACGCACTACACTCACCACTACCACTGACACTACACTCACCACTACCACTGACACACTACACTCACCACTACCACTGACACACTACACTCACCACTACCACTGACACTACACTCACCACTACCACTGACACTACACTCACCACTACCATTGACACTACACTCACCACTACCACTGACACTACACTCACCACTACCACTGACACTACACTCACCACTACCACTGACACATTACACTCACTACCACACTACACTCACCACTACCACGGGAGAACCAAAACTAAACGCCTAAGAACAATGTTAGGCTTCCTTGCATTATTCTGTAATGACTAGAGGAAAGTTTTATCAACATGCTAGTAGTTATAGCGACAGAAATAAAGTTATATTTCCACAATAAATATCGTTTGTACGCTATTATTATCGCTTCATCCAATTCTTAAAACAAGTCGAGTGGCTGGAGCTCAGGTTGGGTGAGTGGCCAACTACTACAGAATCCTAACTGCAACTATCCAGAATACAGGTAGGCTGAATATAGTTAAGTCGTCGTTGGTCTCGATATAAAGGTCTTCTTATTTGCATTTCCAATGTAATCCCTTTATCTTTCTTTGTTTTGAGCACCCACAGCCAACACTAACTTGCTGACACACTGACCTACACTATCAGACTCGCCAGTGGTAATACCATTTACACTGAAAGTTTCACTAAAATTTCCAGTGCTTGGCACTAAGCTACGTCTTAGGCACTGTACCTTATGTGGATCACACCCTTGCATTTACATTCGGGGTCGAAAAACATGCCTTAGGTCACAGTGACTGCTAGGCCAATCAAGAATCCGAGAAGATCCAGAGTGGCTGGATGACAAAACACAATTTATCACAAGTTTGTGACGAGCCGCGTATTGTCTTGTTATTGTGAAAAATGGGACGGTGATTCCTCCCTCCCAGTTATACTTTAGAATCTGCTACCGTACCTCCGTCACACACACTGTTATATATATATATATATATATATATATATATATATATATATATATATATATATATATATATATATATATATATATATATATATCGATTTCTGCCTTGTCAAATAAAGTCTCTTTTCTACATTCAAATATTTTAATACGAAATAATAATTTGCATAAAAAGTTTGCAGTGTCATAAAGAGCAGACATTAGCATACAAAGCTGCCTTGTAGGACGAAGCTGCTAGCTGCATACACAAGCATCTCTTATCAAATGATAGTATTGTTTGCGAAATCTACCTTCCCAGACATATAACTTAAGGGTAAACTTGTCTTAGTAAAACAATCTACATATCTCCATTTAAATCTACCATTCTCAGAATAAGCCTATCCTAACATATATATCTACATTTATCTATCTTCACATGAGAGTTAACTTATGTGGATCATTCAGCTATCATTATCCTTATTATTAGCATACTTTTAACGCTGAGTGAAAAAAAAAAGTTTTTAATAATTTAATGTACAATTAAAAAATGAGGTGTACATCTAAGTGTAGATACACGGCAGTTAAACTTAATCCATATTCCATCCTTTTAAAAAACCCACGTGCAGTCGATAGGCTTCAAACCTAACAAAGGCAGCACCCATCTTGACTCTCCAGCCCATCGCATAAAGGTGGTGTCTGAAACTAACTCCTGATGGCCAAATGAAACGACGCTCCACATATAAAGTTCACCTTGTCAAATGAAACTATTGTTCCCAATATAATAACCTCACCCTTGTCAAGCCCGAGATTGTTACTGCCAAACACATCTTGTCAAGCGACCCCTAAATTGTCCGCAGCCAATTAAAACAAAAAGATCCCGTAGTCAAGAACCAATTAAAACAAAGCTCTCACGACCTACAACCAATTAAAACGAAGCCTCCAATGGCCACAGACAACAATGGTTGAGTCCAATAGCGTATGCAACCCCACGCGCTGTTCAAAGACACCAACCTGATTCTGCATAGATAACTTCTTATAAAATGTATACACTTCAAACCTAATTACTCTCTTCATAGCTCAATTTATTATCAATTATTATTTAACTTTTATTATACATTTCTCAACACCTTTGGCAGGGCACCTTCGTTCTGCCGAACTGGTGATGTTGGACAGAAAGAAGGGCAGGGGAAGAAAGAATGAGGGGTCTGGAAGGTAAGATATGGAGGGATGGTACGAAAGAAGTGTGAGGTGAAAGAAGGAAACAAAAAGACGGAGAGGGGGAGGGGAAGGAACGAGAAATGAGAGGAAATGAACGAGAGAGAGAGATAAAAGTATGGAAGGAAAGAAATGAGGGAGGCTGGAAGAAGAGAAAGATGGAGGGGATGATCAAGGGTACACTTTAATCAAGAAAAATAAATTATATGCCTTAATTTATTAGCTTTGTTATAATCAAATCAATGTTTTCAGCTCGATTAACATTAATTAAAACTTTATATCCGCTAAATCCTTTCCCCTCAACAAAACAAAACAATTTATCCTGCATTATAAGTTTGCCTCATACATGATTTGGTTATATAAAATAATTAAATCTTTATAACTTGGCTTCAAAAGTCGACCAGTAATTACAGCAAATAAAAACACACGTATATCCAGCTTGGTACAATTTGCAAAGCTTAACTTGGACGAGGAAAACATAAGGCTCTCTTAAAGGAGGCAATAATTTCTAAGAAATGTAGTATATACGTCGCATATTAGGCTATATCAGACGTTAAGAAAACATTTTTTTTTTATATATTTTATTTAAAAGCATATTACAATTATACATGTGTCATGAAAACATAAGGCTGTACCAGACGTTAAGAAAACATTAGGCTACACCAGACGTTTAAGAAAACATTAGGCTACACCAGACGTTAAGAAAACATTAGGCTACACCAGACTGTTAAAAGACGTGGAACACTAGAAATGTACTAGAAACTTAGGCCACTAATTGGGGAAACTTGTTTTGGTCTGAGTCAATATATCTCCTTACCATTCTCAAATTTAAACTTATTCTGGTCCTGAGCAATATACCTCCCACCTCACACATTCTCCTAACCTACATCTAACAAACTACCCTCCCACCTCAACACATCCTAACACAACATACCCACCTCAACATCTAACACATACCTCCCACCTCAACACATCCTAACACAACATACCCTCCCACCTCAACACATCCTAACACAACATACCCTCCCACCTCAACACATCCTAACACAACATACCCTCCCACCTCAACACATCCTAACACAACATACCCTCCACCTCACACTCCTAACACATCCTCACCACAATCCTAACCCCCAAACTTTACCCTCCTACCTCAACACATCCTAACAACTTTTCCTATCTCATCATGTCCTAATACAACATTTTCTCCTAACTCAACATATCTTAGTAACGCTAACGTCAAATTCTCACATACCTTTCAAAAGAAAGTTCTCAAGTTAATTTATTTAGGGTAAGGTTAAATTAGGTAAGAATGCCGCTTAACAAAATTTAACCAAAATACAGTATGCAGTAAGTAAATATTATACGAATTATAAAAACGTTCATGGGTTAGCGCTAAACCTGTAGGAGTTATTCAGCCCATGGACAATGGTAGATAATCAGGTTTGATCCAAGGAAGAGGACGTCAGGTCCAATTTCCTGAGGGGCCACGTACCTGGAGTATACCTAGAGAGGTTCGGGGATCAACGCCCCCGCGGCCCGGTCTCGTGGTGGATCAGAGTCTGATCAACCAGGCTGTTATTGCTGGCCGCACGCAAACTGACGTACGAACCACAGCCTGGCTGATCAGGTACTGACTTTAGGTGCCTGTCCAGTGCCTTCTTGAAGACAGTCAGGGGTCTATTGGTAATCCCCCTTATGTATGCTGGGAGGCAGTTGAATAGTCTTGGGCCCCTGACATTTATTATGTTCTCTCAGTGTACTCGTGGCAATAATTTTTCAAGTTTTAAGAGAAAACGGAGATCCACTGAGCGAACTTGAAAATACAGTACTCATGAATACTGTTAAATAATAACTAACATTTTAGTCTTGAACCTGCTTTACAAAGCTCACCTTCCCCACACAGCCTCCCAATGGACCTACAAGTCCTCCCAAGAATACACCTCTGCTGCTCTACTACAAATAGGCAATCACACACACACTCTTACTCTCAAATTACAAACAGACGGTTGACCGCTATCACGCGCATTACACTTCGTTGATTTCTTCCCAATCTAAGCCTCTTAAAAAAAATATTTGTTAATGTAGGCTAGTTTAACTGAAATTATCTTTGTTTACGTGGCTAACCTCCAACAAGGAAATAACATCAAGGGGCGGCTCATTTCTGCGAGTTGAGAAGCGTAGTTTCATGGGAGCCTTGGTATCCCAGGCACGATGTTATAGAAGACGTTGTGCTCTCCACCATCTACTCTAAGTTACTACACCTTCCCACCATCTACTATATTATTACACCCTTGTCACTATCTACAAAGTTACTATACCCTTCCCACCATCTACTAAGTTATTACACCCTTGCCACCATCTACTCTACACCCACCGTCTCTACTCCCCTCATCACAGAGGGGTGCCCACTATTATCAGTCAACACTTGCAAGCTCCACGACGTCATGGCCACGGTGGGTTTAATTGAGCAGCGTTACTAATCAGGTGGGTTAAGCATCCTGCTTACTGAGTACTCCTCCTCACTGAAACATTATTAGCACCTTTCCTCCTCTGTTCTCCAGACTAACCTTACCACCATACAATCTTTTTTTCCCCCATCGCGTTGCAGTACGTCAGTTTCTGAACGATCTAAGCCAATATCAAAACTATTCATCAGTAACTTAAACTCTTTAGAAACCATACGTTCTTTATGACAGTGTAATTACGAGTTGGCACATCACCCGAGACCATCTTCCTCATCAATCAGCTGTTGCGTAATTACCAGTCAGTAATTACACGTGTACGTATTGCCGAAATTCAATTACTAGTTATGTGTACATTACCTGTGAACATTTATGATTAATAATACATGAAAACATTAACTAATTAATTAGCTGAAGTGCTAATTATCTATGAAAGGTAGGTCATAAATCAGCTGTAAAATATTAATTCAACAATCATTTGCGTATTGTGTGACAATTTAGTCACTTAACATTTGTATGTTCATTAATAAAGATGTGAGAAGTATGTTATCTCTCACCATCCAGAAATTTATTACCTACCTTCGTTTACATTTATAATTTAATCTAGCATATATTTACCCAGTTATCCGCCCAGGAGCTAGAGTCTACTCAAAAGATGAAAGGATACACATGTATAATGCTTCAGACTTTTTCACTTGATACATTTGTCAACAGTAATGTTCAATCTACGAACCCTATCAACCTACTTTGGTCCTGGGACCTTGGTCACTCCAGGGACCTTGGTCACTCCAGGGTCCTTGGTCACTCCTGGGACCTTGGTCACTCCTGGGACCTTGGTCACTCCTGGGACCTTGGTCACTCCAGGGTCCTTGGTCACTCCAGGGTCCTTGGTCACTCCTGGGACCTTGGTCACTCCAGGGTCCCAGGTCTGAACCCACCCAGCTAAGATGTCTCGAGTCCTTCATCAACACAATAATCCAGCATTTGGTCAGCACCCAGAGCTTGGCTCACTAAGTAATAAACCACGAAGCTTAACTCCGAGACCAGGCCGGAAAGGAAGGATGGGGGGGGGGGGGGAAGGAACGATGATCCCGGAACTATTACCAGGTAAACACCAAGTAATAGTAGGAATGTCTTCATAAATATTACAGAGCAAGCAACTAAAGTATTACAAAAATTACAAAACAAGCAAGAACAACAAACGCAGCAAGCGGTGACAAGTACAATATTTCATCCCCTGACTGCTATTTGGCATGCAATTACCATATTGTAACACTACATAAATCATCTTAGGCAAGGTTCATGATTATAATGTTGAACACTGCCACGAGAGACTCCTACTGTCCTAGTGTAACCCCACGATGCTTCCTAACTCTTAATTCACACATGAGGGTTTATTTTTGTCTTAAAAGTAGTTTCATCGTCACTACAATAATGTCCCTTATTGTTAATTTTCACTGAATAGCAAATACTTGCCATAATTTATATATTTCCACCAGAATATGTATATACATGCTCTGAGTATCTTGTACGTTGTTACTGTGTCCACCTTGGCTCTTCACTTTCCCAAGATCGCTAGTATTAATTCCTGTGGTCTCTCCTGGTAGTGCATCCTCTCTTTAGCGACCAGTCTCGTCGCAAAAAACACTGCACTATTTCGGTCTTCTAATCAAGTTTCATCAGGTGGTGACTTTGGCAGTTCCCTCATAAAAATATACTAAAGCTCTTTGTTAAAATTCCCCAAGACTGTCCTGGCGGGGGCGGCAGCGTTCCATATGCTGCCAACATTACCTGATGCCACACTTAGCATTCCATTATGCTGCCAACATTATCTGATGCCCACATTTTGCGTTCCATTATGCTGCCAACATTACCTGATGCGCACACTTTGCGTTCCATTATGCTGCCAACATTACCTGATGCGCACACTTGCGTTCCATTATGCTGCCAACATTACCTGATGCCCACATTTTGCGTTCCATTATCTGCCAACATTCTGATGCCATTGCGTCCATTATGCTGCCAACATTACCTGATGCCACATTCGTTCCATTACTGCCAACATTACCTGATGCACTAGCGTTCCATTATGCTGCCAACATCCTATCCCATTGTTCATTATGCTGCCAACATACTGATGGCACATGGCATGTCAGTGTAATGTTTACTCCCATATCCTTTTCATTCATTCATTTTTGTAAGATATCACTTCACCAAGAGTACTCTCTCAGAACTGCATTGTTACATTTATGGGAGAAGCACTAACCCCTTGTTACTCCTTGTTACCCTATCTATCTCAATACTCCTTGTTACCCTATCTATCACAATACTCCTTGTTACCCTATCTATCTCAATACTTCTTGTTACCCTATCTATCTCAATACTCCTTGTTACCCTATTTCATTCTGATGACTCATCTGTATTTATTCTTAAGCACTCTGTAATCCAATGGTGAAAGACTAATTTTTTCCTCTTGTAATGCAAGAATATGCAAGACGTCCAACTGTGCCCCTCTTCCTTTATTTCCATGATCCTGTCGTATAACTCGAGCAGGTCCCTAGAACAGAACTTCAAATCCGTGAAATTATGCTGAAGTCCTCGAGGTGTGCCAACACACACTTCCTGACTATATTCTCAAGAACTTGACACAGTGTGCGTCAGAGATACCAGTCTGTTCTTCAGTGTCTCCGGGTTATCTCCCTGCTTAAATACAGGTGCCACAGTAAGACACTAGACACAGGGCCGATGACAGTGCTCTGGCATCAGACGTGTGTCTAGCGAAGTGTTGAGGATCATCTCAACAAGCACACAAACCGACTGACTCTTCTTCCAGTACCAATGATAAGTCTTCAAGCAATATTTCTTTCACTGCAAGAGTTTCAACACCACTTCCCTCATCTTACTAATTTCCTCTTATACCCGTTATTCCATCCTGTTTCTTCCTCTCTCTCATCTCATCTTTCGTGACTACTACTACTACAACCACCATCTTATTTACCCTGAACATTTAGTCTCACACATTTCCTTCAAGTGGTCGCCAAGCAATTTCAGTTGCGGGTTTGTGTATAATGACCGAGATTTAGTTTTGGAGTCGAGTATTAGCGAGAGGTCTGGAGGGAAGGGGGATGTAATTGGAGGTAATTCTAATGGCTGCGTCAGGCTGACCTGGATGGGCAGGGTCGAGCAGGTTATGCAGGGCGAGGCAGGGTTGTGGCTAGTGAGGTCGTGCACACAAGGCTTGCGTTATGTAGCAGCCGAGTGTGTAGTGCCTGAGGGCTGAGGATATGAGAACTTACAATGTATGTTATGTGAGTTAGTGGGTTCACCAACACTGAATCTCTCTCTCTCTCTCTCTCTCTCTCCCTTCACCAGTGCTCTGTGACGTGCACAAAGTCCCAGCATCGTGGGTGTAGAGTGCAGGCAATATGCAAATCAACCCGGAGTGCAGCGTTCGACCACAACACCTGACAGCTATATCCTCATTAATTCATAAAATTCTTCAACTGGACGGATGAATTTCACCACCAGAGAGAGAGAGAGAGACAGAGAGAGAGAGAGAGAGAGAGAGAGAGAGAGAGAGAGAGAGAGAGAGAGAGAGAGAGAGAGAGAGAGAGAGAGAGAAGAGAGAGAGAGAAGAAGAGAGAGAGAGAGAGAGAGAGAGAGAGAGAGAGAGAGAGAGAGAGAGAGAGAGAGAGAGAGAGAGAGAGAGAGAGAGTCATAGATAAGTCTACGTGAACTCACCAATGCATTAACAAGGGTGTCAGGTCTTATATCCTGGCCCCGTCTCTTAAAATAATGTCGACCATCACTGGCAGCTACAATACTCGACTTGAGTCATTCAATGCAAGGAGTAAAGGAAGCTCGATCCTCCGTCCGGTAAACGAGGCCTGGTATATTTCCCTCCAGTTAGGCTACCCATGGTAAGCCACTGACTGTAACACTTAAGTCACCTAACACACGTCTGCACGCCATTAGACACCTTTCATCCGCGGGCCATTACTTACTCCCTCGCATTAAGCACTGAACAACACGAACTAAATCAATGACCAGTGAAAATCTTAGGTTATCGTATTTGAGATTTTAATATCATGTATCAGATGTTATCGTCCATGAGAAATAACCTTTTTGTACATAAGAGGTAATATGTTATCTTACATAAGAGGTAATGTTATCGTACATAGAGGTAATGTTACTGTACACGTGTAGTGGTGTTATCGTACAAGAGAAGCATTGTTATCGTACAAGTTAACTTCAGAAGTTAACGCACAACACTGCTAACTCTGCTACACTACTAACTTTAATACAGTATTATTAGCACATTATTCTTGTCACATACACAAGAGGGTGTCGTACATATTAAGAATAATTATGTAATTATCGTATATCATGTTACACTTACCCAGCCAATTATTGTACAGGGTAACTTTACCACACATTAACGTACATCATGTTACTTAACACTGAGAAGTAACACGGGAAGTTGGAAGTATATACACTGAGAAGTAACACAGGAAGTTAGAAGCACATACACTGTGAAGTAACAAAGGGAGGGGGAAATTCATTTACACAAAAGCTGAGGGGCGGGGGCAAGGTCGAAAAGTGTCTTAAGTACACACAAGGATCAATACACAGATACACAGCGAAGAGATGGGAATGAATACTAATGTTTACACGTGAGGGAAGAGGATAAGGTAGAAGAAAATGACTAAGGCAGCCAGGATGGGGAGGATAATGAGGAAGATGAGTGTAAGCATGAAGACAGCCAGGATGAGGAGGATAATGAGGAAGATGAGTGTAAGCATGAAGACAGCCAGGATGGGGAGGATAATGAGGAAGATGAGTGTAAGCATGAAGACAGCCAGGATGGGGAGGATAATGAGGAAGATGAGTGTAAGCATGAAGACAGCCAGGATGGGGGACGAGGCAAGCGCTGTTAAGAGGGGGACGTGTAACATTTACATACAATAGATACATCCATAACTGTGTCCAGACGCAGAGGTCTTGACCACACTATTGTTCCTCCGTCACCTCTTGCTCTCTCTCTCTCTCTCTCTCTCTCTCTCCACCTCAACTATCCTTACCACTGCACTCGTCTTCATGAGAGCATTTCTGTGAATGTTTTTGCACTAAATTAGGCTTGTCAGATGAGTGTTGAACTACAATTCTTAGTCCTAGCTTTTGTTCATATATTATCTTGGGCGACTTACTCCCGATCCCGTTAAGTTGTCATAACTCAATTTGAAAGTTGAAATAAAACTACTGTATTAAATCTCACCCTACTACACTTCACCTGTTAATTACTCTCAGACTGAAAGAACTTTCTTACGTTCCTCTGGATTACTTAGCTTCTAGTTTCCACTGTGTCCACTTGCTTTGTTCCCTACCTCGTAAAACAGTTTGTCTACGATTAATTTAATATAAATAGCTGAATAATTTTCATGTTGTGGTCATATCTCCTCTGATTCTTCGATCCTCTTATGATGTGATGTTCAGTTCTTTTAACTTACATAAATATATGTCACACATCTTATTTCCGTGATCAGCTTGGTGGCAGAATGTGTAGATGAACTAGAAAACAACGTAACTGCAGATCCTGTCTGGCGAAGATCTCGACGATTGTGGTGCTGATCCACCATATTTACGTCGTATTTACCTGGAGTTTCTTCTGGAGGTCACCTCCCCCGCGGCCCGGTCCCAGACCAGGCCTCCTGGTTGCTAGCCTGATCCATCAATTTGAAGTCAAGTGGGGTTCGAGTTATATCAGAGATCAGGGATCTGTCTGCAGCATTCTGCCTCGTTCATGAATAACTTATTTAGGTCTTCAATCTTTAGGTGGATTAGTGGCTCACTGAACACTGAGTCGTACTGGGTTTTGAGTATTTCACTCATTTCTTTGTTTTTTATGACGTGGATTTTGCATACCTTTGCCTCTGATATACCTCTGATGAGCATCGCGAGTTTTTATTACTACTGGAGCCCGGCCTTAGACCAGGCTCGTCGTCTGTTGCTTGACTGGTCAACTAGGATAATGCTGGTGGTATATGAGAAGAAATATTTTGGATTTCTCTCAATTTCACTTAAGGCTTTAAGCTCCTATCTCTCCTTGACTCTTTACAATGTATTCAATTTGAGCTCAACGTTTTTTAATCCTCTAAGCAGTTTAGTAACTTTTCGTTCTTCGGAGAGTTTGCTGCCTTTGAGTTCTGTTATTCGTCGTCTTCGCTTACAGAAGGCCCGTCTCTCCCTTACCAACCTGCATCTTTGTAACGGTATGTGTTTGGATCTTACTTTTAATGACTCTGAGCTCATCCTCTCGATATACTGGTTTAGGTCGTCTGTGACTGACTTGCTTTAGACGTAAGAATCCCACTCTGCCCAGGCAGAGGGAAGAGCTCTGGGTTCGAATCCGCTACTGGATTTGAGATAAGGAGTGTGTGTACTCACCTAATTGTGGTTGCAGGTGTGTGCGCGTGTGTGTGTTTATATTTGAAGAACACGTCATTGTGTTGGAAAATATACACGAAGGTTGGATACCACATGAGAATGTTGACAAGCTTGTGAGAGTGTGGTAAGTGAGCGTATGTAGGCGCATGTGCAGGCGCGCGTGCGTATGCACGTGCGCTGGAGGGCGCGTGAGTACGGGATACACCTTTATGGCGTGCTGGCCCCAGGCCACGCGATACAACCATTGCTCATGTGCTCGTTAGTGTGTCAGCCTGACCGTTGGCAGGCAGGCAGGTAGGGAGACGAAGGGAGGGTCAGGTAGGGAGACGAAGGGAGGAAGGGTCAGGTAGGGGGATTAAGGGAGGGAAAGCAAGGCGAGGAGATGAAGGGAGCAAAAGTTAAGTGGGGAGAGAAGAAAGAGGGGAATGGTGGAGGGAAAATGTGAGGGAATAACAGGGGAGTGGAATATGGGTTGACGAGGTGAGGAGAGGGAACACGAGATTGCTAAGAAGAAGTACTTTAAGAAGTCTAAAACTACCAGAATACAACCAACTGCTGGTCTACAACTGCTGCTGTAGACCACTTCTCAACAAACGCAAGATCGTAAGATTTATCTCAAATGTAAACACACAGTGTCAAGCTGGACTAGACCTCACGGTATACACACTGTGCAGACCTAGCAATATCACCACACACTTTCTGACCTCACGGTATACATACACTGCAGACTAGCTATATCACCACACTTTCTGACCTCATGGTATACACACTGTGCAGACTAGCTATACACCACACACTTTCTGACCTCATGGTATACACACTGTGCAGACCTAGCTATATCACCACACACTTTCTGACCTCATGGTATACATACACTGTGCAGACCTAGCTATATCACCACACACTTTCTGACCTCATGGTATACACACTGTGCAGACCTAGCTATATCACCACACACTTTCTGACCTCATGGTATACATACACTGTGCAGACCTAGCAATATCACCACACACTTTCTGACCTCATGGTATACCATACACTGTGCAGACCTAGCTATATCACCACACACTTTCTGACCTCATGGTATACATACACTGTGCAGACCTAGCTATATCACCACACACTTTCTGACCTCATGGTATACCATACACTGTGCAGACCTAGCTATATCACCACACACTTTCTGACCTCATGGTATACCATACACTGTGCAGACCTAGCTATATCACCACACACTTTCTGACCTCACGGTATACACACTGTGCAGACCTAGCTATATCACCACACACTTTCTGACCTCACGGTATACATACACTGTGCAGACCTAGCTATATCACCACACACTTTCTGACCTCACGGTATACATACACTGTGCAGACCTAGCTATATAACCACACACTTTCTGACCTCACGGTATACATACACTGTGCAGACCTAGCTATATCACCACACACTTTCTGACCTCACGGTATACACACTGTGCAGACCTAGCTATATCACCACACACTTTCTGACCTCACGGTATACATACAGTGTGCCAGACTATCACTATATAAAACACTACACTTCTGTATCATACCCACTCAGACTCTTAAGCTAATCACACACACATGTTTCATGACTAATTCTTATCCATGTACTACCAAACTGTTTATCATCCCCACCAGTCTCTTAAGCACATGCAAATCACATGTTTATGATAATTCTTATCCATTGTACTACGCAAACTGTTTACTTTTCTAAAGTTCTGTTCAGTATTATATTTCTTCTGAGTACCCAATATTATTTTGTAGGATACACACACAACCCGCACATATAAAAAAGAGAGGAGCTTACGACGACGTTTCGGTCCGACTTGGACCATTTACAAAGTCACAGTGACTTTGTAAATGGTCCAAGTCGAACAAAGTCGTCGTAAGCTCCTCTCTTTTTATATGTTCGGGTTGTGTGTGTATTGTTCCAGTCACGGTATTGTGCCTTTTTTTGTTATTTATTTTGTAGGAGTTATAAAACACGTACAGAAGACGTGCTCTGACAGGAGAATACTATTTTGTCAAGTGCCAGCCACACAGAAAATTTTAATACACCACACTTCAAAAATTAATGTTAGATATCTAGGCAAACAATCGTATTACATTCGAACTGTTGGATATTTAAAAACAAATTTAATGCCTCATAAACTCTTAGATGTGTAAAAGTGAAGTCTTGAGTTTTTCTACTCTCACAGCCTGGCCCAGGCTGCAGCAGGCCTACTGCTGCAGCAGTAGGTCCTCCTCATATCCAACCCCATTAGTAAGGGGGTCAACCAGCAACAGCCTGGTTGACCAGGCTGCTGACAGCAGGTTGTTGCTGCTGACGGCCCGCTGGCACACACCTGTTATACACGGTTGTGTTTCTGATATCTTCTGGTAAGATGTTAAAAGTCTGGCATAATGAATGTCCATACAATGTAATGTACTGTAGCACAACTGAATGCATTTACACACTTCATTAAAGCCACTCCAGCCTCTCCTGTCACCACTCACTGGCCTCTCTCCTCCCCTCTCTACTCTCCTGTCACCACTCCCTGGCCTCTCTCCTCTCCTGTCACCACTCCCTGGCCTCTCTCCTCCCCTCTCTACTCTCCTGTCACCACTCTCTGGCTCGCTTTCCGCCCCCCTACGTTCCCTCCCTTCTCCCCCCTGAAGCGGAGGTCCTGTCATGAAGCACAATCCACCCGTTGACAACCCCACCTCCCGCTCAGCAAATCTTGACAAACCTATTTATAATTCGCCGGAATGAGGGTACCCTGCATCAGCTTAGTGTGACCGAGGTCCACCCAGGCAGGATAAGTGTCCACACAGGCCATGCAACTGTTCTCGCACACGACACACAGCAACACGCACACGACACACACAGCAACACGCGCACGGCACACGAGAACGCATTCACAATGCATATTTCAGGAGTAGGTATAAGGTAAAGGAAAACAAGAACTAGTAATACCAATTAATCCAATTTCAGGTAGGAACAGGAGCTCTTATTTACAACATATGCATATTGTAACTAAAATTACAAATATGTCAAGAAGCCGTCTCAAGTAGTTGTGAAACTCGACCTCTGCAACAAAAGTAGGTGTGTACAGGCAAATTCTCATGGTAAGACAGGTCGATCTTATCTTCAGCGAACGACTTCCATTAGTTAGGAGTCATAACCACCAGATCAATGACCAACAGCAGAGGCTGCTGCTTCTGCTGTGCACTTATTGATGCTTTGACAAACCACACTACTTAACCTCGACAGTTTGCCTTAGGATCATAATGAGGTCAATCCAGAAACTAGTTTTCTCAGATTCTGATCAATCCAAAATAGGATCGATCCGGAATCCAATCTAGAATCTGGTTAATTCAGAATCCAGTTTTCCCAGAAACGAATAAATACATAACCTGATGACTCCTGCTTCAGCTCACCTGACTGCAGTATAAAAGCCACCTCTCTGCACACATGCTGCACATTTCTCAAGATGAACTGAACACATCGACTCTAGTCTGAGGGACTGAGGACCTCAAACTCGTCATCTTCCACCATTCTTCTCTGTACTGGACTGAAGAAGCCACTGGCAGGCGAAACGTTTCCACTGCAAAGATTTTCAAATAATACACAAGTGTCTCATTCTTCAATTTATCGATTTTCTAAATCATTAACATCACAACGTAGAGAGAACCTTCACTGCATATATTAGTTCAGTCAAGCATCTTAATTACTGGGAACTTTTAAGGTCGCTTGACCTGTACTCCCTGGAACACAGGCGAAAAAGATACATTATAATCTACCCCTGGAAAATCCTATGCAACATACGCCAATGAAAAGAAGTGGAGCCATGGATACACTAAGGGAAAACACCGTAAGTGTCCGGGGCCCAAGACTGTTTAACAGAATCCCATCATACATAAGGAAGATTACCAATAGACCCCAACTGTCTTCAAGATGGAACAAGACGGATACCTAAAATCAGTGTCCGATCAGCCGGGTTGTGGTTCGTACGTTGAATTGCGTGTGGCCAGCAGTAACAGCCTGGTTGATCAGGCCTTGATCCATCAGGAGGCCTTGTAAAGTACCGGGCCGCGGGGGGCGTTGACCTTAGCTGACACCTGTGTTCACAGGCCCTTCAAGGGAGGGCGCAATGATGCTGGTGAGAGGCTCTTGGTCAAAGGTAAAGGAGTTACTCTTCCATTAGACCAACCATAATTAGTTCTTATTTCCAAGGTGGTCTAGGATCCTTACAGATTTAGCGCTTCCCCATGAATAATAATAACAACAAAAACAGTGTGTTCCTTGATCCCTTCTCCTCTCACCTCAGCCTATGATACGCGATTCTATTCCCTAATATATTCTAAAATCATGAATACATTCCACGTCGTGACCATGTCTTCCCTGGATCCTTCTGTGTTGCGCACACTCGCTCGGGCGCAACACAAAAACTTTTCTGGCTTAGCGTGGGCCACACAGGGTGCGTATCATAAATATGGTGTGACTACACTGCCCTCATAGTGTACACACACACAGTGAGCGATGACCACCGCCACAACGGTGTAACCAACACCACCTCGCTACACCCACCTTGCTCTCAACACCTTTTAAGTGTTCAACGCCATTTTAGTCTTTAAACCAAAATTATGCGAGAAAATAAATAAATAAAAACACTTCGTTCTGTGGATATATATATATATATATATATATATATATATATATATATATATATATATATATATATATATATATAATATATATATATATATATATATATATATAATATATATAATATATATATATATAATTTACACGCACACAAACAGTCAGACACACCTTTAATAATTCTGATTTCAACAGAAAACGAGGAATAAACAAGAAAATGAGAAAAATTCTAAGCAGTCAACAGAGAAAATGGAAAAAGCCAACGACACCTACCAGAAAGCAAAGAAACAACAAACAAACCGACAGAGCACAGGCACTGTGAAACAAACAAACAACTCAGGCAGCAAACGCAATAAACCAACTGGAATGACTCAAGTCACCTTAAACCAATAAACCATGAGGGAGAAAATAATGGGTATTACAGATGCTGCCACGAGGCAGGAATTTAGTGCAGAGCGCCACTTAACATGTCAAACTTGCATAAAAAAAACTACGTCACACTCCAGATAGTCGTATGTGAATGGCAGAACATAGACATACATCAATAACAGACATAATACAGTTACAGGAACAATACACAAATAACTCAAACATAGGTGAGAGAAACTTACGAGGACGTTTCGGTCCTACTTGGACCATTTATAAGTCACACTGACATGCACGTTCGCCCTTCAAGCACTTTAATTAGCACGAGATGTGAAGTGATAAGTACCTGATGAACGAAACTTCTTCTCAATATGTC
This sequence comes from Cherax destructor, assembly GCA_009830355.1. Classification (NCBI taxonomy): domain Eukaryota; kingdom Metazoa; phylum Arthropoda; class Malacostraca; order Decapoda; family Parastacidae; genus Cherax; species Cherax destructor. The sequence goes on from WNWK01000047.1 coordinate 356,247, forward strand.
ATAAACCGCATATTGTATCTTATTAACAGATAGTGTAGATAGTTGACAGACACAGTCGTCATCCTTGGCGAGTCCAGCAGCACCACCACCAGCAACACCACCACCAGCACCACCACCAGCACCACCACCACCAGCAAGAAGGTATAATAAAAACACGTATCTCAGAACAAGTATATATTTGTTATGAAGGTTTCGTGGCATTACCTGTCTTTATATCAACTACCTCAAGAGCAAAAAGGCACAATACCGTGACTGGAACAATACACAAATAACCCACACATAGAGAGGAGCTTACAACGACGTTTCGGTCCGACCAGGTTTCAATACGATGAACAGTGTAATTAACTTTCTAATAGTCTCAAAAAGTGACCAACTTCTGCCCCTATGCTACATTTTTAAAGGGGTGGACAGGTAAGCCAGCTGAAGGCCTCGGTCAGATAACCAAAAACTCCAGCTGCGGTTCATCATATGACTAAAACCCGCGTCAGGAAACACTTGTTCTGTTTCCTGACAAAACTTACCTAACCTCTACTACATTAGTCCAAACCTTTACACTTACCACGGCTTAAATGTAAATAAAACAGCCTAAACAAGACTAAATCAACATCGTTAGGGGGAAAAAGGACACAAATGCAGTATAATACGACCATTTATTGACAACGTTTCGCCCACACAGAGGGCTTCATCAAGTCACAAACAAGATCTTTTAGTGACTTGATAAAACCAACTATGTTGGGGGAACGTTGTCAATAAAGGAACACATAATACTGCAATTGTGTCTATTTTTCCATGGTGTCGGTATATTAAACCATTTATCTCCATAGTTAGGTGGGACAAGCGACCAACCTGGAGGACAATACCAGCTGAAACAACGTTCCGACAACCCGGAGAAACAAACCAAAACAGCGTGCCTCTCTATTGTTTGTAACTGCTTGACAGAACTCATGCAAAGCGAAACGTTGCCACAATAATATGCCACATTAGTTGCACCTGTGTCCTTTAATCTAACGTAGGAATATATATATATATATATATATATATATATATATATATATATATATATATATATATATATATATATATATATATATATATAATATAACGAAGCAGAGTACACCAGAACATAAATATACACGAGAGAACACACAAAAATATTGAAACACCAATCATTTTGCAAGGAGGAGGAAGCAGCAGAAAGAACAAGCAGGAGGAAGAACAAGAGGAAGTAACAGCCGGATGAAGAACAAAGATAGAAAACAAGCAGGAATAATTAGTACGAGGAAGATCAAAGAAGAAAGGGAAGAGGGGAAAGATGACAAAAGAGTTGGAAGAAGTATTAGGAGGAGGAATCGAGAAGAAAACAAGCAGAAAAGAGAGAGAAAAGTTGGAGGAGGAAGAAATAGGATAAGGTGGGAGAAGCAGGATGAGGATGAAGTGTGTGAGAGCGCAGCACATAACGAATGAGAACAAAAAGGAGCAGCATTCACTTATCTTTAATTAAGCTGGACGCTGGGTGCTTATGGGAGGTACAAAAACTGCAGTACTTATGATGAATGGTGGGTACCCACACACACACACACCACACACACACACAACACACACACACACACACACACACACAACCACACACACAACCACACACACACAACCACACACACACCACACACACAACCCCACACACAACCACACACACACCACACACACACAACCACACACACACACCACACACACACAACCACACACACACACAACACACACACACCACACACACACACACACACACACACACCACACAACACACACACACACACCACACACACACAACACACACACACACCACACACACACCAACACACACACAACCACACACACAACCACACACACACACACACACAACACACACCACAACACACACCACACACACCCCACACACACACACACACACACACACACACACACACCACACCACACACACACACACACACACACACACACACACAACCACACACACACACCACACACACACCACACACACACACAACCACACACACACACACACAACACACACACACACCACACACACACACACAACCACACACACACACCACACACACACACACACACACAACCACACACACACCACACACAACCACACACAACCACACACACACAACCACACACACACACACACAACCACACACACACCACACACAACCACACACACAACCACACACACACAACCACACACACACACACCACACACAAAGGTCAACGTGATGGTTTTCAAACTCATTTCTGTGACAAACTTGGAAGAGAATATTGGAGAAGCACATATAATACCATCACGACAACATATACAAAGATGTTACTTTATTCTACAAGGCAAAAGACTGACAACAAAAGCAATACAGGGAACATACAAACCCACATTCAAAACAAGCAAGAAATCTTGATAAGCAAGACAATTTGAAAGGTACAGTGGCGAAGACAGAGAGGGAACTTAATCTTTTATTTAAATCTGCTTAAAGTCAACTAAAGGAGTAAGATAAAAAAAAAAAAACTCGCTGGCCGTATCCCCACCAAGGAAGGGTGACCTACAGAGAAAAAGGAAAGTTATTCTTTTTAAATTTAGTAATTTATACAGAAGGGGTTACTAGCACTTTGCTTCCGGCATTTTAATCGTCTCTTACGACACACATGGCTTACGAAGGAAGGATTCTTTTCCATTTACCCAAGGAGATAAAAGGAAATAAATTAAAACAAGAGCCATTAAAACAACAAGAAAACTCAGAAGGGTGTGAATAAATATACGTATACATGCATGTGCAGTGTGACCTAAGTGAAAGTAGAAGTAGCAAGATAGAGACTGACATGGAAGCTGAACAACCAGATGAACTATTGGCGTGTTAAGTTCTGCAGCTGGAGACTTGTGAAATATGGAACAAGCTGGGAAAAACGTAGTTGAAGCACATCCCGTTCAAGGATTCGTAAGTATGAGAGACTCCCAGGAACAAGCAACCATCTTTGCCACTGGAGGATCTCAACCCCCGGAAATTCACTCAAGTCCAGTAAAATGACGTCCTTTATCGAATCAAAGCTCAAATAGTCTACCATTATAACAGAAGATATTATTACTTGCTGTTTTAGTAAACACCTACCAGGCTTTAAATTATCAATTATTATTACACTCAAATATTTTCAACTGTTTTCATCAGCTTTGATGTGTTGATAACTTCCCAGCTCATTTTGGGTTTCATAGATATATTTATTTTGCAGTTTTTATCAACATTACAATTTATTCACTTTATAGGTCTGACCTTGCTTATTCCACGTGACACTATCTTGACCTTCTGACTTTCACCTATTTCATACTTACTCTCGCATTGATAAACTGGTTCAGAACGAACCGAAATGTCATCCAGTTATCGGTTCTTATATCTGCGCTCCTCCTCCTTACTTGCCAGTTATTAATTCAATTTACTAACCGTCTAGATCTACTTGCAATTTTTATTCAACTTTCATATTATACAGCTCAACAAACTATCATTGTCATTTGTGTAAAACAAGAAGAGAACCGGTACCAGGATAACCTACTATCAATGTCACTTAGGTAACAAGAACAGAACCGGTCCTAAGAGTGACCCCTGTGGCACGCCACTTACGTCTAGCTATTCTGCTGCATTTCCGTTAAGGTCTACCCGTTATTGCATTCACATAACCAGTTTTCAAGACGAACCTGGCCTCCAACAGCACCTCCCGTCCCTCAGGCTTTATATATATATATATATATATATATATATATATATATATATATATATATATATGTTGTGCCGAATAGGTAAAAACTGGTCAATGAACAGAACTCATTTAAAATTAAGTCCTTTCTACAATTGTCTTTTATACGTTTAAAGATATATTTTTTCATTTATGTTAATGTAAAAATTATTAATTTTGTACCAAAAGAACCTTAGAAAACTTACCTAACCTTATTATAACAAGCGCAATTTAATTTAGCCTAATCCAACTAAATATATTTTAGATAAGTTTACACTAATTTAATAATAAACAATGGAATATATTTTTTTCGTTAGGTTCAGAATGATTTTTTGCAAAATTATTGCATACACAAATTTTCGCTTGCCTTATTCGGTAAGAAGAACGTTGCTATTTAAGCCAAAATCGCAAGTTTTACCTATTCGACACAACATTATATATATATATAATATCTACATCTTGTTGCAGTGTGACAACTCTCATCACACTTTCGCCGCGCCACAGATGTCTTAATTGGATTTTTTTCAGATATTGGAGGGATTTACAAAGGCAGCCATCACACCTAGTAGTTGTGTCCAAAGGCAGCCATCACACCTAGTAGTTGTGTCCAAAGGCAGCCATCACACCTAGTAGTTGTGCCGCCTGAGAAGATAGTTTACGGTGCGCCTCATACTGATCCTGTGAGCGGTAGCCTAACAAAAACACGATTTACAAAGGCCACAATGGGTCTTTATTAAGACCCTACTGGACATAGTTTAATCATTTCATATATTACAGTTACTTCATACAGCTAATGTACACAGTACAATACCGTTTGCAATCTCATAAAAAAATCTTATTCCCACTAAAACCATTATCACAATTGGGTTGTAATCTCATCAATAAAAATTCATTCATTGAGTCGAAGCAAAATATGGATACAATCTCAAAATTTCGTGAAGGATTTGTATAGAGATGTCACTGAAAAGCTGATGTTTGGACACACACACACACATCACAATTAGGTGAGTATACGCACAAACGCGCGCACACAGCATTTGATGTCACTGACATCTCCGTATACACAAATAACCCGCACATGGGAGAGAGAAGCTCATGACATTTTGGTCCGACTTGGACTATTAAGTCACACTAACATTAATGTGACCTGTAAATGGTCCAAGTCGGACCAAAACGTCGTAAGCTTTCCTCTCCTATGTGAGGACTGCCAGACAGTACGGTTTATATAGAGGTGTGTGGAGAGGGAGAGAGAGAGACACACACACACACACACATACACTGGAACACTATCTGTAATGTCCAAACATCCAAGTTTTTCATCTCGCCTTAACCAGGTCATTCTGTCCTCAGGGACGCTATTGAAACGCTGATATTTTTAACGTATACGTTCGTTTTCGGACCCACAAAGGAGGATCCTCAACGTAATTATTTTAACGAGAACCTAATGAGAATATTACACTGTGAGAACCTTGTAAAGTTAATACATAGTAAGGACCTGGTTAGGCTAGCACACAGTGAGGACCTTGTTAGGCTAGCCCACAGTGAGGACCTGGTTAGGCTAGAACACAGTGAGGACCTGGTTAGGCTAGAACACAGTGAGGACCTGGTTAGGCTAGAACACAGTGAGGACCTGGTTAGGCTAGCACAAAGTGAGGACCTGGTTAGGCAAGCACACAGTGAGGACCTGGTTAGGCAAGCACACAGTGAGGACCTGGTTAGGCAAGCACACAGTGAGGACCTGGTTAGGCTAGCACACAGTGAGGACCTGGTTAGGCTAGCACACAGTGAGGTCCTGGTTGTTAGGCTAGCACACAGTGAGGTCTTGGTTAGGCTAGCACAGCGAGGTCCTTGTTAGGCTAGCATATAGCGAGATCTCAGGGGTGAAGACGTAGGATCTATCAGGGGAGGGGGAGGACCTATTCCAGCTGGGAGGACTTATCCCAGCGGGTAGCACCCATCCTAGCGGGGAATACCTATCCTAGCGGGTAGCACCCATCCTAGCGGGGAGGACCCATCCTAGCGGGGAGGACCTATCCCAGCAGGGAGGACCTATCCCAGCGGGGAGGACCAATCCTAGCGGGTAGCACCCATCCCAGCGGGTAGTACCCATCCCAGCGGGGAGGACCTATCCTAGCGAGGACCTATCCCAGCGGCGACCAGTGTTACCATTAGCAAGCAGGCGGCGGAGGGGCTAATACGATGATGGCATCACTGCTAATTGGATTACTGAGGTCATTACCTGCTGAGGGGAATGCTAACTCGCCTCAAGTGCCATCAGCCAAACCTTTAACTCTTCCTCTGTAAAATTCATTAACCTTGGAGCCATTTGTGTGTAAATTACCAGGAATAATGTTTTAAACTTGACTTTTATGTACTCTCCATATATTAAAATGTTTTCCCATGATACTCTCGACTTATTGCAGTCAAAATATATTTATGTATTAATGTACACACAGACATATATATATAATATATATATATATATATATATATATATATATATATATATATAGAAAAATTTTTTGAGAGAGAGAGAGAGAGAGAGAGAGAGAGATAGAAAAGCAAGAAACACCCGAGGGTGGATGAATAGAATAGCAGCTCAAGGCCTTTCGTACTGTCTCCAGCTCTTCTTCAGGAGCTTGCAATATGAGGAAATATAATTTTTTAATAACAATTACTTTCCGTTTAAATTTCAACTTTGTATAAAAAGAAGCGACAGCTGAGAATCTATAGACAAAGTTTACAATGGATCTTTCTGAATCAGACGTAGACCAAGGCAACACTAGTCTACATAAATATGAATTAGACACAGAACTAAGTAAAACTTGTCTACACAGTTCTGGACTAGGAAGAAGATATTTACGAAGGATTTTGCCTTCCCTAGAATTAATCTTGAAGTTTAGTAGCTGATGGTCGTCCCATCTTGTTGTCTTAACAAGACCTAGTAAACAGTGTCAGTGCCATGCTGGTTGGTGCTTCCCCCGCGCACTTCCACCTTGACCCCACAAACAACTCATCAGCAACTCTTTGAAGGAACAGTGATAAAAAAAAATGTTTTATGTGTACTTATGTATCCACTGTTTTTTTCACTGGGTATATCTTACTCCTGCATTTCACGGTCTAGTGTGCCTCCTGCTTTCATAAGGAGGTATTTCAGTGTGTAAATTTCGAACCAATGTTGGCGAAAATTATGACAAATCTAACCTTCCAGTGTCTGAAAACTTATCCTTGGATTGACATCTCTAGTACAGAAACAGGGAAAAATGCAGAAAAGGATAAATTTGCATTATAACAGACGTAAACACAGATTAAAAAAAAGAAACTGCATATTACAAAATACTGAGCCAACGTGATGTCTGTAGCAAACACTTAATGTAGTTATTAAATATATCTTCCGACATGATTACTCCAGTGTTTCTAACATTTCGCTACCACTCTTATAAAGCAGTATGGAGTAATTTTAAGGTGGTTTATATCGACCCTGAAGTTTGCTGCCGTCCATGACTGCTACTCTCATACAATTCGTAATATTGTCCATAAAGGACGATACAGCGGAATGCACTTGTCAGTTTCACGTGTAAGACAGAGTATCAGGAGCCAAGTGCCTTGTTCTCACCAGCACAACTTTCATAGGCAAGGCCTAAAAAGTTGCATTTTTGAGTATTATAAAATGAGTTTAAGAACAAAGCGCTAGATTCAGTTATAATCTGGAAACACTAAGACAATACTGACACTAACAATTCAACCACTGTACACTGTAAATGCAACATGTACCTGGATCATTCAACCACAGTACACTGTATACAAATGAAAATCTACTTGGATCAAACATCGTAATATGGACTTCCCCATGCCCGTCACGTACTAGTGAAGGGTATTTAGCATTTGTCATTTATGTGCAGCTGTCTTGAGTGACTATGCAAGTAGTTCCAAGAGACTGCTTGATGACAAGGGTACACCACCAGTGATAGACACAGCTGGTCACTGCTCTGCTACACCACCAGTGATATACACAGCTGGTCACTGCTCTGCTACACCACCAGTGATATACACAGCTGGTCACTGCTCTGCTACACCACCAGTGATATACACAGCTGGTCACTGCTCTGCTACACCACCAGTGATATACACAGCTGGTCACTGCTCTGCTACACCACCAGTGATATACACAGCTGGTCACTGCTCTGCTACACCACCAGTGATATACACACTGGTCACTGCTCTGCTACACCACCAGTGATATACACAGCTGGCACTGCTCTGCTACACCACCAGTGATATACACAGCTGGGCACTGCTCTGCTACACCACCAGTGATATACACAGCTGGTCACTGCTCTGCTACACCACCAGTGATATACACAGCTGGTCACTGCTCTGCTACACCACCAGTGATAGACACAGCTGGTCACTGCTCTGCTACACCACCAGTGATAGACACAGCTGGTCACTGCTGCTACACCACCAGTGATAGACACAGCTGGTCACTGCTCTGCTACACCACCAGTGATAGACACAGCTGGTCACTGCTCTGCTACACCACCAGTGATAGACACAGCTGGTCACTGCTCTGCTACACCACCAGTGATAGACACAGCTGGTCACTGCTCTGCTACACCACCAGTGATAGACACAGCTGGTCACTGCTCTGCTACACCACCAGTGATAGACACAGCTGGTCACTGCTCTGCTACACCACCAGTGATAGACACAGCTGGTCACTGCTCTGCTACACCACCAGTGATAGACACAGCTGGTCACTGCTCTGCTACACCACCAGTGATAGACACAGCTGGTCACTGCTCTGCTACACCACCAGTGATAGACACAGCTGGTCACTGCTCTGCTACACCACCAGTGATAGACACAGCTGGTCACTGCTCTGCTACACCACCAGTGATAGACACAGCTGGTCACTGCTCTGCTACACCACCAGTGATAGACACAGCTGGTCACTGCTGCTACACCACCAGTGATAGACACAGCTGGTCACTGCTCTGCTACACCACCAGTGATAGACACAGCTGGTCACTGCTCTGCTACACCACCAGTGATAGACACAGCTGGTCACTGCTCTGCTACACCACCAGTGATAGACACAGCTGGTCACTGCTCTGCTACACCACCAGTGATAGACACAGCTGGTCACTGCTCTGCTACACCACCAGTGATAGACACAGCTGGTCACTGCTCTGCTACACCACCAGTGATAGACACAGCTGGTCACTGCTCTGCTACACCACCAGTGATAGACACAACTGACCACCACTCTCTGCTCCTCAGAAATTTTAATATTTCCTTAATCACTATTTTTATCCCTCTTCCCTTTCACTCCTCCCTTTCTCTCTCTCTCACACACACCTGTCCCAACTAGTAAAGAAACAATATCAACACAGAATAATAGCACAGCAGCACTACAAAAACAAGAGCCTTGAATAACAATGAAGCTCCTCTTAATCACACTTGAACCCTACAGCAGACACAGGGAGCACCATGAGCAGGGTCATTACCATGGTAATATATGCCAGATACATTGATAGAGCACCCGCAAGCCAGACCACAGCAGGTACCACTAGAGCCCAGAGTAGGTATCACTAGAGCACCAGTGAGCCCAAAACATGTATCACTAGAGTACCTGTAAGCCCACATCAGGTACTACTAGAGCACCTGTAAGCCCACATCAGGTACTACTAGAGCACCTGTAAGCCCACATCAGGTACTACTAGAGCACCTGTAAGCCCACATCAGGTACTACTAGAGTACCTATAAGCCCACATCAGGTACTACTAGAACACCTGTAAGCCCACATCAGGTACTACTAGAGTACCTGTAAGCCCACATCAGGTACTACTAGAGTACCTGTAAGCCCACATCAGGTACTACTAGAGTACCTGTAAGTGAGGCCCATGGCAGGTATTAGTGTGTGTATGTGTGTGTATTATTTTTTATTAACACATCGGCCGTTTCCCACCGAGGAAGTGTGACCCGAAAAAAAAAAGACTTTCATCATCATTCGCTCCATCACTCTTGCCAAAGGCGTACCTACACTATAGTTAAAAACTGCAACATATCAACACCCCTCCTTCAGAGTGCAGGCACTGTACTTCTCACCTCCAGGACTCAAGTCCATCTAACTGGTTTCCCTGAATACCTCCATAAATGTTATTTTGCTCACACTCCAACAGAACGTCAAGTCCTAAAAAAACATTCTCCACTCGCTTCTAACACTCACGAATGCTTGCTGGAAGTCCAAGCCCCTCGCACACAAAACTTCCTTTTAACCCCTTCCTTCAACCTTTCCTAGGACGACCCCTACCCCGCCTTCCTTTCATTACAGATTAGTGATGTATTGGATATCCGCATCCGCGGAACATCCGCACAATTTCTTACATCCGCAAAATAAGTAAGACATCCTCATACACATCCGCATCCACGGATATCTAAATTTTCCCATCCGATACATCTCTACTACAGATTTATATACCCTCCAAGCCATTCTATGTTGTTCCATTCTCTCTAAACGTCCGAACCACCTCAACAACCCCTCTTCTGCCCTCTGGATAATACTTTTAAAAAACCCTCATCTCTTCATAATTTCCAAACTACGGATTCTCTTCATTATATTCACACTGCACATTGCCCTCAGACACGACAGCTCCACTGCCTCAAGCCTTCTCCTTGTTGCAACATTCACCATCCATGCTTACTCTCATACATTCCCTCTTTGCTTCCATGGATAACGTTCTTTGTCTCCACAGACTCTTCAATGCTCCTCTCACCTTTTCCCCTCATCAATTCTATGATTCACCTCGTCTTTCATAGATCCATCTGCTGACAAGTCCCCCAAATGTCTAAATACATTCACTTCCTTTATACTCCCTCCCTCCAATCTGATATCCATTCTTTCATTATATATATATATATATATATATATATATATATATATATATATATATATGCGCGCATACATACAAATGATATATATACATACATACTTGTGATTTGCTATTTGTAGCTACAGGAGTAGAGAAACATTCGTAATATCACGTCTTCAGTAATATTTTGCATTATATCTTTTTTTTTACAAACTTCCCACTCGCTCTTTTAGTTTATTCCACTCTGGTCTACCACTTCGTGAAGAACAATGTTCTTAAGTCCCTTCAACCCACTTTTTTTCAACTTACAACTGCGGCCTCTGGTTGTCTCTGTCATGGCTTCTGAAACGTCTTAGTCATCTGTTTTCCTGTGTCCTTTGATTATCCATCACACATAAGCACTGCCCTTCCCCATTCATCACCCCCCCTCCTCACACATCACTACTGCCCACCCCCACTCACATCACCACTGCCCACCCCCACTCATCACCACCGTTAACACACACATCAACATTGCCCTGACCCAATCACCACCACCCCTCAGCATATTACCACTGTACCACAAACATTAGCACCACTCTACAATCACCACTATACCACAAACATTAGCACCACTCTACAATCACCACTGTACCACAAACATTAGCACCACTCTACAATCACCACTGCACCACAAACATTAGCACCACTCTACAATCACCACTGTACCACAAACATTAGCACCACTCTACAATTACCACTGTACCACAAACATTAGCACCACTCTACAATCACCACTGTACCACAAACATTAGCACCACTCTACAATCACCACTGTACCACAAACATTAGCACCACTCTACAATCACCACTGTACCACAAACATTAGCACCACTCTACAATCACCACTGTACCACAAACATTAGCACCACTCTACAATCACCACTGTACCACAAACATTAGCACCACTCTACAATCACCACTGTACCACAAACATTAGCACCACTCTACAATCACCACTGTACCACAAACATTAGCACCACTCTACAATCACCACTGTACCACAAACATTAGCACCACTCTACAATCACCACTGTACCACAAACATTAGCACCACTCTACAATCACCACTGTACCACAAACATTAGCACCACTCTACAATCACCACTGTACCACAAACATTAGCACCACTCTACAATCACCACTGTACCACAAACATTAGCACCACTCTACAATCACCACTGTACCACAAACATTAGCACCACTCTACAATCACCACTGTACCACAAACATTAGCACCACTCTACAATCACCACTGTTCCACAAACATTAGCACCACTCTACAATCACCACTGTTCCACAAACATCACTTACAAAGCTCCTCGTAACATTCAGTACTCAAGGTGTGGACACAGTCATCTCAACTAAACACCATCAAGTTAAGTAAACACTAATTACCAATGACCGGAAGTGGTGACAGGTGTTATTGTGGTCATCCACCCCTCCCCCCCGTACCCTCCCCCTTACACCATCAAGGATAGCTCACCTCCCACCCCAACCACACTATCCTCGAACCTCTCCCCAACCCCACCTCCCACTGAGGCTCGTCCTGCTCTCCATCCACCCGTCCCCCCACTACCACATTCTCCACTTCCCCGCTATAGCTCTCTCCCCCTCTTTATTGAACTGTTTTAATTACTGGTTTCCAGAGGTCTCGCTGCCGGAAGTGGGAGTGAATGGTGCGAGACAGCGATTAAGTGCTGGTAGTGTTGTCAGTGCTGAGAAATATTAAGTGCTGGTAGTGTTGTCAGTGCTGAGAAATATTAAGTGCCGGTAGTGTTGTCAGTGCTGAGAAATATTAAGTGCCGGTAGTGTTGTCAGTGCTGAGAAATATTAAGTGCCGGTAGTGTTGTCAGTGCTGAGAAATATTAAGTGCCGGTAGTGTTGTCAGTGCTGAGAAATATTAAGTGCCGGTAGTGTGGTCAGTGCTGAGAAATATTAAGTGCCGGTAGTGTGGTCAGTGCTGAGAAATATTAAGTGCCGGTAGTGTTGTCAGTGCTGAGAAATATTAAGTGCCGGTAGTGTTGTCAGTGTTGAGAAATATTAAGTGCCGGTAGTGTGGTCAGTGCTTAGAAATATTAAGTGCCGGTAGTGTGGTCAGTGCTGAGAAATATTAAGTGCTGGTAGTGTTGTCAGCGCTGAGAAATATTAAGTGCTGGTAGTGTTGTAAGCGATGAGAAATATTAAGTGCTGGTAGTGTGGTCAGTGCTGAGAAATATTAAGTGCCGGTAGTGTTGTCAGCGCTGAGAAATATTAAGTGCTGGTAGTGTTGTCAGCGCTGAGAAATATTAAGTGCTGGTAGTGTTGTCAGCGCTGAGAAATATTAAGTGCTGGTAGTGTTGTCAGTGCTGAGAAATGCAAGAAAATAATAACAAACCTTACATCGTAATAAAGACGAGTGCCTTACAACCTTGGATCACGAACCCTTTACCAGCATCAGGTCGTCACCTTGAAGTGTCAGTAATATACATACTACACAGTACATTACTGACAACGGTTATGGGAATGCATATGTATACATAATACACAGTATGTATATTACTGACAGAAGGATACAGCGAACAAGAAGCCACAGCTTGACGTGAGAAGATAAAGAACAGGAGAAATGTTAAGTAGCTTTATTCAGAAACATACCGCCTTCACAGTAGGCTTTAACAGTCGAATACTGAGCTGACATGGAGACAGCAGTAGGAGTGCAGATGTAAACATGAGGTGGTCAGTCCCTCGGCCTTGAAGTGGTGTTTAGGTGGTCAGTCCATCAGCCTTGAAGTGGTGTTTAGGTGGTCAGTCCCTCAGCCTTGAAGTGGTGTTTAGGTGGTCAGTCCCTCAGCCTTGAAGTGGTGTTTAGGTGGTCAGTCCCTCAGCCTTGAAGTGGTGTTTAGGTGGTCAGTCCCTCAGCCTTGAAGTGGTGTTTAGGTGGTCAGTCCCTCAGCCTTGAAGTGGTGTTTAGGTGGTCAGTCCCTCAGCCTTGAAGTGGTGTTTAGTGGTCAGTCCCTCAGCCTTGAAGTGGTGTTTAGGTGGTCAGTCCCTCAGCCTTGAAGTGGTGTTTAGGTGGTCAGTCCCTCAGCCTTGAAGTGGTGTTTAGGTGGTCAGTCCCTCAGCCTTGAAGTGGTGTTTAGGTGGTCAGTCCCTCGGCCTTGAAGTGGTGTTTAGGTGGTCAGTCCCTCAGCCTTGAAGTGGTGTTTAGGTGGTCAGTCCCTCGGCCTTGAAGTGGTGTTTAGGTGGTCAGTCCCTCGGCCTTGAAGTGGTGTTTAGGTGGTCAGTCCCTCGGCCTTGAAGTGGTGTTTAGGTGGTCAGTCCTCGGCCTTGAAGTGGTGTTTAGGTGGTCAGTCCCTCGGCCTTGAAGTGGTGTTTAGGTGGTCAGTCCCTCGGCCTTGAAGTGGTGTTTAGGTGGTCAGTCCTCGGCCTTGAAGTGGTGTTTAGGTGGTCAGTCCTCGGCCTTGAAGTGGTGTTTAGGTGGTCAGTCCATCAGCCTTGAAGTGGTGTTTAGGTGGTCAGTCCCTCGGCCTTGAAGTGGTGTTTAGGTGGTCAGTCCCTCGGCCTTGAAGTGGTGTTTAGGTGGTCAGTCCCTCGGCCTTGAAGTGGTGTTTAGGTGGTCAGTCCATCAGCCTTGAAGTAATCACCTGCTGGAAGCTGTCACAATCACCTGCTGGAAGCTGTCACAATCACCTGCTGGAAGCTGTCACAATCACCTGCTGGAAGCTGTCACAATCACCTGCTGGAAGCTGTCACAATCACCTGCTGGATGCTGTCACAATCACCTGCTGGAAGCTGTCACAATCACCTGCTGGAAGCTGTCACAATCACCTGCTGGAAGCTGTCACAATCACCTGCTGGAAGCTGTCACAATCACCTGCTGGAAGCTGTCACAATCACCTGCTGGAAGCTGTCACAATCACCTGCTGGAAGCTGTCACAATCACCTGCTGGAAGCTGTCACAATCACCTGCTAGAAGTTTTCACAATCACCTGCTAGAAACTGTCACAATCGTCTGCTAGAAACTGTCCTGCTGGAAGCTGTCACAATCACCTGCTAGAAACTGTCACAATCGCCTGCTAGAAACTGTCCTGCTGGAAGCTGTCACAATCATAATACTCCATTTAAAAATCATACACAGCATCTGCATTTATCTCTCATAATCATTATAATCATCATACTTCTCACTGGTCACAATGACACTTCCAGCATTCATTATAAACTCATCTTACAAGTCTAAACTACTACTTTCTTTGCCTAGGATTATATTTTAATGGGTATTCGTTCTTTATTTGTAAGCAGGCAATTTCAAGAGGCAATTACTGGCTCGTATAATGACTTCATTATTCTTTAATACGTATACACATTGTTTTCAAGAGTCTGCGAGGGAGTCATAAGAAACTGATGATAATATTGTGGTTCACAGGAGAGAGGACAAGTGTTTCCAGACGAGGGTCTTGGTCATCTGATGACCCGCAGTTGGAGCTTTTGGTCATCTGACCGAGGCCTTCCACTGGCTTACCCCCACCACTTTAAAAATTATGGATATGATTATAACCATTTTACCGGAGATGGTTCTCAAACACGTCGAGTGTTAGAATTTAAGCCAAGTTAAGGTTGGCTTTACATTGCTAAGATCTGGTGACATTCGAAACTTGAACACATGTTAACTCTAGTGAACACGCATATCAACTCCCATTTTATCAAAGAATGGTAACTAACATGCATGTCCACTAGAATTAATAACACATATATGAATACGGATATAAAGAATAAGTGAAACAGAAAAGTCAACAATCAGAGCCAAACATCAACATAAAGCACAAATAACAACACATCTATAAACTATTATTTACACTTATCATGTTCACATCTGAAGGAGAAACCTACGATGACCCGTAGCTCGATTGGTAGCGCACTCAGCTCTCACACTGTCCGTGGTTCGATCCCTGGTACGGGTGGAAGCATTGGGTGTGTTTCCTTACACCTGCTTCCCCTGTTCACCTAGCAGTAAGTAGGTACATGGGTGTTAGTCGGCTGGTGTGATTAACCTAATTTGACAGAAATGCTCTGCCTAACCAGGGGCTTTCTATATACGTCACTGATGTCAGCTAGGTCTTTATAAGCTGTATCATGTACTTGTAGAAATAAACATTATTATTACGAAACACTGAGGCTGTGAGTGACAAGTAACCTGGTAATGTGTGGCTGTGGTTTAAACTCTGGAGTTTGAGAGCAAATTGCTTCTCTGGGGGAGACTTCCCTTGTTTACGTTCCTATGTTGCTTCCTTCTCAGCCATCAAGCGCTCAGACTGCGCTACCATCATAATTATAATAATATTAATGACTTGATTTGCATGTCGGGAGCCTTGGTGTTGGTTGATGTGTCCCCCAGTATACTACTGACAACACAGGTGTGTTGTTTGATGTGTGCCTCAGTATACTACTGACAACACAGGTGTGTTGTTTGATGTGTGCCTCAGTATACTACTGACAACACAGGTGTGTTGTTTGATGTGTGCCTCAGTATACTACTGACAACACAGGTGTGTTGGTTGATGTGTGCCTCAGTATACTACTGACAACACAGGTGTGTTGGTTGATGTGTGCCTCAGTATACTACTGACAACACAGGTGTGTTGGTTGATGTGTGCCTCAGTATACTACTGACAACACAGGTGTGTTGGTTGATGTGTCCCTCAGTATACTACTGACAACACAGGTGTGTTGTTTGATGTGTGCCTCAGTATACTACTGACAACACAGGTGTGTTGGTTGATGTGTCCCTCAGTATACTACTGACAACACAGGTGTGTTGGTTGATGTGTCCCTCAGTATACTACTGACAACACAGGTGTGTTTGATGTGTCCCTCAGTATACTACTGACAACACAGGTGTGTTGTTTGATGTCCCTCAGTATACTGACTCACTTAAGCTTACACCTACACAGACAAGCTTCAGCTTTGACAGGTGACGTGTTGTTTACGTGTACATGACTCCGGGGATCATCGCTTCCTCGGCCCGATCTCAGACCAGACCCTTCTATTAAAACTGATCAATGAATGTAGTGTGGCTCGCTGTGGCAGTCATGCAAGCCCCACACCAGCTTCCCTGAGGAACCTGTCAAATTTTACCCTTGAAAAGCATGGTGTTTTGACAACTTGAGATCAACTTGACCGAGATCAAACTTCCACAACAAAATTACTTGACAGGAAGACTGCAACAGCACACATGCACTTGACAACAACAGAACTACCTCTGCAACGATTTCAACATCACATCTCGAGGGTAATTAAAGGCTACGCCTTATATGCAATTAATTATTCATAAGCGGTAGTAATTATCATCTGACGCATGAACACTGAGAACAACAGAGGGAAGACAGGAGAGAGGCAGGAAAGGAGAAGGGAGAGGAGACAGGGAGAAGAGCGGAAGTCTTCCCTTCCCCACCAATCCCTGTACTCATTCTCCTTCTATTACCCCTTAGTCTCGCCTCTTTAATTCTCTTCATTCCATTTCTCACTACCTCTTACCTTCCACCCATCACACACTCGAAGGACGAAATATATAGATTATCTCTTACCTTCTCTCTCATGTTCTCCGTGTGGGCTAATATGTCCCCTGATAAACTATATCACAGACGTAATTATACTAATATATAACATTTCTTTAGATACTAAACGGAATAAAATATTGCATGCAAACTATTTTCAAATACATAAAATTGCATAACAAACACTTCGTTCCACAAACGAGCAGCAGATGGAACAAGAAGAATGATTCTATTACGGTTGATGCGAAGCCACGGGGAAGACACACATCTCTTGCAACAAATACAGTAAGTGTTCTACGGTACAAACTTAGCAGACTTGTTGAAGAACTCAGATATCAACATGCAACAAAATGAAGATAGTTTTATTTTTATGATACAGCAACAACGTCAACAGCAGGAGTAGCAACAGTAAAGAAGGAACAGCAACAAAAAACAGCGGACGCTACAGAAACAGCAGCTGCATAAACAGTAGCAGGAACAGCAGCAGTAGCAGCTGATGTATTAGCAGGAGTAGCAACAGCAGCAGTCTCAAAACAGCAAGAGCAGCAGCAGAAAGAACAAAGTTGCAACAGTTACAGAAACAGCAGCTCCATAAACAGTAGCAGGAAAAGCAACAGCAGTAGTAGCAGCTGATGCATTAGAAGCAACAGTAGCAGCTGATACATTAGCAGGAGTAGCAACAGCACCAGGCTGTTCCTAAACAGTTGTACCAACCCTCTCTCCCCCCACTCCAGCTTCCAAACTCCCCCTCCCCCCTTTTGCCCCTAACAATGTGATCCTTAATTTTCCACGTCGCAGACCAGTAAGCCAGGGCAAGACATCGGTCACATGACCAAAACCTCCGTTAAGAGTCTAATCGTGGGACCAGGACCAGCGTCACCAGAATCTCTCCCAATTTCTCCTGACCAACAAAATATCCATCCCTCTTTATCCCTGCTTCCCTCCCTCTCTGTCTATCTATTTATCTCCTCTAACAAACACATTACAGGCAAATGTCTTCCCCCTTACACCTCTTCCTTCTTTCCCCTTCTCCATACCTTTACCACTTATCTCTCTTTCCTCTTCCTTTCTTTACCTTCCTCTATCTTTCTTCTAACCTCCCTTCCCTCTCCTAACCATTTCCCTCTCTCTCTCATCTCTTCCTTTACATATTTACCCAATCCTTCCCTCTTTCCTCTCTCCCTTCCTACCTCCCTTTTTTCTTCTCCCACCTCTACCTTTTTCTCCCCACTCCCTCTACCTCCTCTCTCCCTCCCATCTCTCCATACCTTCCCAACCATCTCTCTCACCTGTCTTTCCCTTCCCTTCAATCTTCCAGCTCCATACCTATCTTTCCCTCCCTCTCCCTGACACAGCTCCTCCCCTCCCTCCCTCTCCCTGACACAGCTCCTCCCCTCCCTCCCTCTCCCTGACACAGCTCCTCCCCTCCCTCCCTCTCCCTGACACAGCTCCTCCCCTCCCTCCCTCTCCCTGACACAGCTCCTCCCCTCCCTCCCTCTCCCTGACACAGCTCCTCCTCCCTCCCTCTCCCTGACACAGCTCCTCCCTCCCTCCCTCTCCCTGACACAGCTCCTCCTCCCTCCCTCTCCCTGACACAGCTCCTCCCTCCCTCCCTCTCCCTGACACAGCTCCTCCCTCCCTCCCTCTCCCTGACACAGCTCCTCCCTCCTCCCTCTCCCTGACACAGCTCCTCCCTCCCTCCCTCTCCCTGACACAGCTCCTTCCCTCCCTCCCTCTCCCTGACACAGCTCCTCCTCCCTCCCTCTCCCTGACACAGCTCCTTCCTCCTCCTCCTCCTCTCCCTGACACAGCTCCTCCTCCCTCCCTCTCCCTGACACAGCTCCTTCCCTCCCTCCCTCTCCCTGACACAGCTCCTCCCTCCCTCCCTCTCCCTGACACAGCTCCTTCCCTCCCTCCCTCCCTGACACAGCTCCTTCCCTCCCTCTCCCTCCCTGACACAGCTCCTCCCCTCCCTCCCTCTCCTGACACAGCTCCTCCTCCCTCCCTCTCCCTGACACAGCTCCTCCCTCCCTCCCTCTCCCTGACACAGCTCCTTCCCTCCCTCCCTCTCCCTGACACAGCTCCTCCTCCCTCCCTCTCCCTGACACAGCTCCTTCCCTCCCTCCCTCTCCCTGACACAGCTCCTTCCCTCCTCTCCCTCCCTGACACAGCTCCTTCCCTCCTCCTCTCCTGACACAGCTCCTTCCCTCCCTCTCCCTCCCTGACACAGCTTCACCTCTATATTTCCTTCCCTCCTCACACCTGCCCCGTAGCTCGATTGCTAGCGCACTCAGCTCACACACTGAGGTCCGGGGGTCGATCCCCGGAACGGCGTGTTTCCATAAGATACTTGTCGTCCCTGTTCGCCTATCAATAAAATGGGTACCTGGGTATTAGGCAACTGGTGTGGGTCGCATCCTGGGACAAATATTGACCTAATTTGCGGAAAATGCTCTGCATAACAAGGGACTTTCTATATAGTAGTGTGTCATTGATGTCAGCTAGTCCTGTATACCTTGTACATGTACTTGTAGAAATTATTATTATTATTACCTTCCCTACTTTAACCTCCTAACATGTACCTCACTCTCTCCCTTGACCTTCAACTTTATTTCTTTCATTACCCAGTCCTTCCATTGCCTCATTTCCCTCCACTCTTCAATTCTCTGCCTTCACGTCAATTGCCTTTCAACCTAATTACTACACTTAACGTCGGTTCCATACCTTACAAATGTTTTCTTCGTTAATCAGATCCCTTTGACCCATCTCCTCCCTTAGAACCCTCACCTCTCTTAGAGCCATCTCCTCCCTTAGAACCCTCACCTCTCTTAGAGCCATCTCCTCCATTCCTCTTTGACGCAACTCCTTAATAGTCCTTGCTCCGTCCCACCCCCTAAGTACCTAACCTTCCCTTATCGCTAGCCATTTCTCCTTGCCCCTTCCACTCCTCCCCTTCCCTCCTGAGCCAAGTTGTAACACACACAAGATTGCATGATAAATGATTTCGGGGCGAGGCTGTCTGCACTTACAGGCGAAATAATGATATCCGTTGTAAGAACCTCGTTCACTCCACGCAACACTGCCTTTACTGTCCCAGGGTGAACGACGCTCTCAACCTCCTCGCTTTTCACCCTTCACCCACACTACTACCAACAAAATCCATCTTCTATCCGATACACTGTGGATACGTCGCGATGCCAGTACTCAAACCGTCACTAATCCTCAGGCTTTAGTTCTGCGGATAAACTCAGGAAAGTTCGCAACATACGGGAAGAATCTGCGTGGCTAGAGTGTTCCTCCTGTGTGAGGAATGCTGCCCTGTGGTTGGTCTCAACACACACCTCACTCACCCGCCACTTAATAACTCATTCTACCTCATTAACCATCATTTATAACAACAAGCACAGCCAACTCTTGCTTACTCGCAACAACGCAGCCGCCAAAGGACGACAAAGTACATTACCATACTAATCCTCAGTCCTTTAATTTTCTTGAGTCGACCCTACATATTCTATAGAGAAAACAGTGATGGAAAGAGACAGCCCAGGAAATAAGCTTTATAACGTCGAACTGAGACTAAAAGAAATACATGGAAACGTAAATAGAACAAGAGAAACAAAACAATAAAAAACACAGCGAAAGATAAACGCACAAACAAAATAAAACAAACAGTGACAAACGGTAATCACAGCAACAGCGAACACAATGATAAACAGTAAAAGGATATACATGCATACAAATAAACATATTATTATAAGCTTTAATAAAAGAGTAGACAAGAAAATTAATTAGGAATGAAATACGTGGGACACCAAAGTTACAAAATATTACTACCGTTTTGAAAATAAACAACACAGAAATACAATAGGGGTAGAGAGAAGAAAATGAACAGTATAGTCATCAATCCTGTCCAGATTAAGAGGTGCCAAGCCAATGATAGTCGTTAAGGTACACACCATCCAGGCTACAATACTGCTCTACACTAAACAACCTCATTTAAAGCTGGCGAAATTAGACAGGCAGAATTTGCATTATATTCTTGAGGAAGGTTGGTTGGTTAATTGGCCTTAAACCCCATCAATTACACCAGGGTCATTAACGCTCCGTGTCACCTATGTACCACCCATCAAGAATATTTTAATCCCTAAAACAGGGATTAAAGAAAACTCACAGCATCCATAAACTAAGATAAACACGCCAAGGTGTGAGCATCATGTGTATATACCCTGGGAAAGGTGTGTGTGACCCCTAGGTAATCACACAACGTCTGGGTAATAGGAGGTAATCAGGATTGAGCCTAGCAGAGAGAGGTTAGCTCCAATTCCTTGGATGAAAGAACCCTTCACTAGTATCAAGTTCCCCTCCCCATGAAGGTTACAGGAGAGTTTCACTGACCCCACACTATCCTCATTTAACTACTGTACGTTGATTCCTTACGTGGTTCCCAACGTTCATTTATTAACGTTCCTGTAAATTTTTAAATGTTTTATTCAAATCAGGATATATTACATAAATCTATACAACGTGCATTTAACCACAAAAAAAAATTAAAAAATACGGCAACGACACGTCTGGCAAGGTGGTAGCTGAGCAACGCCAAGATATGTACACATCTGCACGAGTGACACTGGTGGTGACAGACTGGTAACTCTTAAAATAACTCAAACTGAACTCCTTGGAGATCAGGTAAGTTATACTTTATTACATTAATAAACTAGAAAATCTGAATCCAAATCTTCACACTGAAGTAACTCCTTCAGAAAATAAGTCTCGGTAGACCGTGCAAGATACTCCCAATGGAGAATTACGTTGCAATAAATTTACCAAGAGATAACATAATAAGCATAGAGTCCAAAATTATTCAACACAGCTTCAATCATATACAAGTGGAACTACCATAACACTCCTGAATGTCTTCAGAAGTGTACCAGACAAGTTCCTGCTGATATGAGCTGTCATCTGGGTCGTCATGAAGTGAAACCCACAATGTTTGATCAGGCAGTCAACCAGGTATTGTCAAACACCTTGCCTGAGGTCGAGCTGCAGCCGCTGGACTCCATATTAAAAATTTTCATTAACTGTTAAATAGGTTTTTCTATCCTCTTTGGTTTTATACTTAATTTTCCTGCAAGTCTTTTCCAGAGCCTCCCGTTAAACATAAGATATCAACAAACCCTCACTTGTCCTTTGAGAGGAAACCTTACAAATTTCTTCTGGTCTGCGTGTAGCGAACAGCAACTGCCTGACTGACCAGGCTATAATCCAGGAGATCTAGTCTGAGACCGGGTCACGGAGCGATGATCCCCGGAACCATCAACTGGTAAACAACACACAAGTAACTTTCTCTCTTCTCTTGGTTACTCGTATTCAGTATCATTATACTTAATGAAGGAAATTGATTGAATAGTTTTCTGTGAACGAAGAACTCCAAGTTAGTTTATTTTATTACATCGCCCCAAAATGGACACTTCCCTCAGTCAATTACCTTCATTTTTCAAGTCATTACTCAGATCACATAATGAGAAATGTAGCTTCCGGTCTTTTCCTCAGAGCATTACACACCTGCTCGCCACATCATCTACATCAGGAAATTAAATAAATTTTCACATGGCTGAAACTAACTTGTCCTGACGGGTTCCTCACGGATATTAAAAAAAATATTTACCAGGTTAAATAGCAGTCAGGAAAGCCAAACAAAATATTAGGAAGATAACCCTTGAGCAATACAAAATAGCTTTTAATTATCCTCACAAAAATGGTAACAAACTTTCCAATGCAAACAGGAGACCAACCAGGCCAAAAAAAAAAAAAAATAGGGATGAACAAAATCTCCTGTATCAACTGTAACCTTCCATACATGGGACAAACTGGTAGGAACCTCGACTCAAGTACCAGATCAACCAGGCTGATGGATATGTGGGTCAGTGAGAATATCCATGTTTTCAGTGGTGTTGGTTGCTTAATTGTTAGTGGTGGTGTGTCATTGTGTGTATGTAGTTTGTAAACGTGTTGCAATGACCAGCAGGAAGCAGGTGAATCATGATCGACGAGTACTTATCAGTAACTTTTTTTTAAACTTCCAGTGTTTTACAGCTACTTTGTATTAGAGGAGCTTCCTGTCCCCATTTTTAAATAGCGACACAGTTTTCTATTTTTCGTTTATCTAATCAGTTGCCTTCTTTTAATAAATTCTCAGAGATAATCCAGAGTGGATACCTTAATTGCGGTCATTCCTTTGAAACCTATGGTGATACTTTGTCAGGACCCCCTGCTTTGTCAGGCACCCTGCTTTGAATTATCTATAGACCATGGGGCCCTCAGTTGGTGCCAATCGGTCAAAATTAGGAGACTGATTCACAGAATAAATCCAAAGCCAGTCATCTGCCAATATGCTGAATTTTTCAACCATTATAGACTAAAAATATGCATCCATGTATACATTAAAAATGTGATCAGCTATTACTGAAGGTGTCTTGAATTTGGAGGAAGTTAAGGCGGCATTGAGAAGCAGAGGAAGGGAGGGGGACGGGTGTTGAATGTGCAGCAGACATGCATGTTTGAAAATAATTTATAATTGTGGCATTTTTCATGATTTTATATATGATAAAAGACTCGTACAACAATGAGAGACCTTTATTAGAGCGAGATTTCGCCTAAACGAGGCTTTATAAAGTACCAATAACGGTCTCCTTTTCCCGTGTCTCTTCATAGTTATTGCACGTCGGTAACGCCATATTTCAACCATCTTGCCCTTAACATGGCTCTTGTTCTTCTCCCACTTTGTATCATTCTTATGAACTTCTTTTTTTTAGTTTACTTATACGTTATTTTAACTTCTGGCAATTTTCATAAAGTTGCATCCGTAGCCATTTCGAATAGCCTTGAGATACTCCACAAATTTTTCGCTCAGCCGTCAGGAATACACCTTTCCATCAGGAGAAAAACCTGGTTAAACCAAGGCAAACCTGAGAGCCAGGATCACGTCCGACCAGGTCATTAAAACCACGCCAGACTTGGTCATCAAGATCACAGCCGACTTGGTCATCAAAACCACAGAAAACCTTGTCAAGAACACACCTGACCTGGTCGTCAAAACCACCGAAGACCTGGTCATCAAAACCACAGAAGAACTGGTCAAGACCACACCTGACCTGGTCATCAAAACCACAGAAGACCTGGTCAAGACCACACCTGACCTGGTCGTCAAAACCACAGAAGACCTGGTCAAGACCACACCTGACCTGGTCATCAAAACCACAGAAAACCTAGTCAAGAACACACCTGACCTGGCCATCAAAACCACAGAAGACCCGGTCAAGAACACACCTGACCTGGTCGCCAAAACCACCGAAGACCTGGTCATCAAAACCACCGAAGACCTGTTCATCAAAACCACAGAAGACCTGGTCATCAAAACCACGCCTGACCTGGTCAAGACCACGCCTGACCTGGTCGTCAAAACCAAAACTGTTTTAAAAAAAAAACACAATAACGGACCAGCTATGAGCATGAGGACGGTCAGAATTCTCTCCTTAAAATTTAACATAAGCAAATGGCAATGTCATTGTACAGACCCAACAATTAAGTCAAGTGTTTGTTTACACTCTGTCTTGACCATAACTACAACTACTACCACCACCAGCCAAAACCATCACAGTGGCCACCTTAACAACAACCGCAACCACCACCATCCATAATAATCACAGTGGCCACCTTAACAACAACCGCAACCACCACCATCCATAATAATCACAGTGACCACCTTAGCAACAACCACCTCAATTACCAACACCACCACCACCACCACGCAACAACGATCACAACTACAACAATCATCACCACAACGACGACGAAAACAATACCCACCACAAAAACTACATAAAAATGACCACCAAAACTACCATGACGACCATCAACACCACCCTAAGAGCTGTCCCCACCACGACAACGGCCATCACCACACCAACAATCCCCAGCACCACAAAAATCACCACAATTATAAGAGGGACAACTACAAAAGCTACCAACACAACCACAATCACCACGGCAATTATAACGACCACCACCACCCTAACAACCACCACAACGACCATCAACACAATAATAAACACAACAAAAAAATGATGACATTCGGACAAAAGACAGACAATAAACAAAAGCCGAGAACTCTTATGTTTTTTTTCCCCATATGAATACTGCGCGTCCGACCGATTGGCCTAATTCACGTCATCCGATTCCGTGGACGAGTCCGAGGGTAACGAGCGGCTTCCTGACGTAGCGTCGCCGAAGCCATTGTTTCTGACAAATGCCGACAAGACAGGAGGGTAATTTCGGCGTTCTCGTAAATCATGAGCTGTAAGGAGCATTGTAATGAGCCCCAGCCAGGGTGATTATCAATGTAAGAGCTTCCTATTCTGCGAGGGGGATGAGGGAGTGGGGAGAGATGGTGTGAGGGAGTGGGGAGAGGAGAGATGGTGTGAGGGAGAGAAAATGTGGGAGGAAGGCGAGATAGAAAAAGAAAACTAGCAAGATAGGAAAAAAGTGAGATGTGTCAGGGAAGAAGAGGGGAAGGGGGGAAGGGAAGATAGGACGAGGGAAAAGTGAGAGGGAAGACAAAAAAGAAAGTTAGTGAGAAAGACAGAAGGGAAGGAAAGTGAAAGTTGGCTGTCATGTCACTACTGCGTGGGATAACTACTTATAAAAGTGCGTTGAAGTCTCCTGACGCAAATTCAATACCTTCATCCACCAATCTATTCACCCGTGCATCCATCCATCCAAACACTTATCCATCCACTGTCACCTTCCAAATCACCTATCCACGCCCCAAGCCATCACTTACCATGGCTTGCTTAGGCCAATGATAAGCTGTATTATCCACCACCAACCGTCTATCCTCAGCCTAGCTCCTGTTTATCCTCATCTCGGCTTCGTCTTCAATCCTTCGCAACCCTTCTATCCTCCTCCCGGCTCCGGCCATCCATCAACGGCGCTGTCTAGCGGTAACCTATCCATCAATTCCCTTTCTCCCGGGCAACCAATCTGTCTACTAAACTTCCTCTCCTTCGGCAAGACATCCATCAATTGCTTCTCTGTTGCAAACACCAAACATCCATCAATTGTTTCTCTGTTGCAAACACACCAAACATCCATCAATTGTTTCTCTGTTGCAAACACCAAACATCCATCAATTGTTTCTCTGTTGCAAACACCAAACATCCATCAATTGTTTCTCTGTTGCAAACACACCAAACATCCATCAATTGCTTCTCTGTTGCAAACACCAAACATCCATCAATTGCTTCTCTGTTGCAAACACCATACAACATCCTATCACGGTCATTACCGTACTAAGATGAACACTCAGAAAAAAATGAATCCCAAACGGACGTTCAATGAAACTGAGAATAAAAAGAATCTGTATATATTTCGGATGGAATCAGAGACCCTCATCAGCAGACCGAGTCGGAAACATACGGATCCTTCCTGTGTTGTACTTTCCGTCTATGTAGGATTTTCCAGTGGTAACATGGAAAGGTATATACGACGTGCGCGGAAAATTACCGCAGATTCACATCTTTTCACTGTTTATGACACTGATCAAAGCATGTGGAAACATCTTCCCCCCGCCCCCCGCATTTAACAAGTTTTCCATCTGTTTCGCTCAATATTTAATATCTTCGAACTAAGTGGAATGCAAGGTGGGGTAAATGACATATACAGTGATACCTTTAACATCAACCTTAAACATCCATAGATGACACCTTCAAGCCGCTGTGTCTTGATCCAAGAGGTAACTTATCAAGTCACAAGTTGTTATCCGGGGCCCAGCTACGTTAAACTTACTGACCTCTGTATCAAACTTTATGTGCAATTTACCACTAGCGGAGTCATAGCCCCGCCCCTTCCCAAATTTCTAAATGATGGTAAAGGTTGTTAATACTGATAAGTGAATGTTGAATACCTTTAAGATTCTTACATCCTAGCTTTATTAACCTGCTAACAGACGACCCAGCTAACAGACGACCCAGCGAACAGTCGACCCAGCTAACAGACGACCCAGCTTACAGACGACCCAGCTAACAGACAACCCAGCTAACAGACGACCCCGCTGACGACCCAGCGAACAAGCGGCGCCTGTAACCAAGGCTTCAGCAAACTCCAAGCCCAGTTATGCGAGAGCTTAATTAACCGCTGGCCCAGCTATCCGACAGCTTAGCTAATCGAGGGACCAGTTTAAGGGTCCAGGTACATGAACCCAAGCTAAACGAAAGCTAAAGTCGGCTGCACAATGGCCAAGAACATACACGAATAATGACGTAATTGTTTTAATAGTCAAATAATGCAAATTCTGCTAACTACTGCATCAGCGCTGAAATAACACACCCAGACAACACTCAGACGCTGAGAGCAATAGCCCAGGTCAGACACCACCACAAGCTAGTGGCTGCTGCTACCTGCTTAAAGATTCTCATAGTTGTTGCTAGAAGATTAAAGATCCTTGTATGATGTTTGCAGATTATTCAGGGTCTTCCTAATTGTTGCAGAGGTTTCAAGCTTCTCCTGGTTGTGTATAAAGGATTCAAGCTTCTCCTGGTTGTGTATAAAGGATTCAAGCTTCTCCTAGTTGTGTATAAAGGACTCAAGCTTCTTGAAGACATCTGTAAAATATTCAGAATCCTTGCACAGGTCTGTTCATTATACAAGAACGTCATAAGATGTTTGTTGATTAATCAAGATCCTCGTAAACATCTGCAGATAATTCAAGATCCCCGCACGTTGTTTACAGATGATTAGAAGATCCTAGCTAGTAGCTGTTAAATGACTTAAAATGCTCTTAAAGACCTGCAGATAAAATATATTCGCCATTATTTGTGAAGAAGTTTAAAACTCAGTTGTTCCCTGGAGCTTAAGAATGATTTAAGACCCTCTTAGTTATTTGTACACCCAGTTGATATATAGGCGAGTACAAATAGGAAGCCCGTCCGTCTGGCGCTTAGCAGACGGAGGATCAAGCCTCCACACGTCTTGCGCTGAAAGACCCACTTGGGTTTAGAGCTTAACATGATTTTTATGTATTTCTACACATAGTAGGTGATGGTCTCAGATGAGGACTGGACTCTGTACAATGGACTGTAGAGCCTTGGAATAACTCAAGATACTAAGTTCATACACTGATAACAGCACACACAAGTTTCTAGTTACTTGAAGAACTAAATTTTCATTATGGGAAATCTGTCTTTATTTGCTCATTGTCAAGTAAAGTATCTTTCTAGTTTCTTATTTACTTATCAAGCTATCCAAGCATCAATTCGTTGTTCTATGTTTCCATCTATCCACCTTTCTACCTCCCAGCTTCGCTTTTCTCTACTCTTCGAGGATGCTTTGCTCTCTCACTGCTATATCATCCTCCCAGCCTTCCACACATCCAGTGTGCTCCAGACACAGACCAGGATAATGCACCTCACTACTACTTTAATTCTCTCATAAAACATTCCTGCTGTCAATATTGTCTTCCTGGCTGTCACTTATCCATACAATCACTCTTATACTGTGTAGTCTTTCCATTCCTCCATCATGCCTTATAGTCACTCCAACTTACCCAACAACCCACTCTTTATCTCCTTATTCCACAGGACAAGTGGGATAGGCTATCACAGATGATGATATTCCCAAGTAATATTAACCCTAACTATGCCGGTACGAAACACCGTAACTACTGAACCTATAGTGTAATACTGATCCTGCTACTAATGCCACGCAGTTCAGGCTAATAATTCCAATACCTAATATACGAAACTAATCTTGTGCGACGAATATGATGGAGAAACGTCTAGCTTTCTTTCCTTCTATATATTACGAGGAATTAGACGTAAGAACATAAGAATAGAGAAACGTTGCAGCAGGCCTAATGACCCATACAAGGGGCCAGTAGGCCCATGTATTTCTCCAACCGTCTCCCAAAGCTACCCAAGAATTTGCTTCAGTACCTCAGGTACCGATCAAACCCAGCCCTTGAAAAATAAAAAAATAAGAGATACCCAGCCGTAGCACACCTGTCTTATTGCTCATCTTGGTAACGTTATCATTAATGTAATGCTGTATCATGCAGTCGAGAGTACCAGCACACTCTAGATGTAGGCAATCCAGTTTAATAAAATCTACAAGGACAAACAGGACCATGCAAGCAGAGGGAGGTGGAGAGCAGAGGTGTGGAGGTTCCAAGAGGCTTCTCACACCGCTGCTGACATTCCAGGTCAGTGTGTCTTGCAACCTCGCTCCTTGTCCTCCAAGTTCAAGGAACGTGGGGCATGTGTGCCATCCCTGCTGGCATCTCTGGTACACACATACTTACATGTTTGTACATAGCAACATCACTGGTACACAAGCATACCTGCATATATACACATTCCAACATCAACGACGCACACACATTTCTACATATACCATCACTGGTGCGCACACCTAAAACTGTTTTTTTTTTTTTTTTAGTTAGGAAGATTGGATACATCCGCAGTGTGCTGCTATCCCATTCTATACACAACGGTTTCAATTAATATAAAGTAACCACCCTTCGCAACAAGGGCGCATCACACAGGATGAATCTAGAACATCAAGTGCCAGCCTGAGATAACGACCTGAGATAAGACACTCATCAACTACGGGAGTCTCCCAGTCGTTCCAGCAGAGAAAAAGAATTTTTATGAAGAATATGCTGGTCATTACAGAATAAAACGGCCATATTAGAAGTAAACTAGAATCACCGGGAAAGGAAGAAGGATAAGGAAGGATTGCGAAATTTTTACAGAACGCTGAGATTGGAATTAAACCGTTACATGAAGCGCTAGACCCGTGTGGGTCATTCAGTGGAGGTAGCGGCGGAGTGGGGGGGAACTGCATACAGACCACACATGTTGCCGTGTTTCTACACACCATAGATGGCAACACCCATCCACTACACGTGACCCTGCACGCACGCACGCACGCAAACACACACACACACACACACACACACACACCCCACAGGCCTAGTGTCTAATCGACATGTGCCTAGGACAAAATGGCAACACACACACACACACACACAAAAGGCATTAAACCCGAGGGCAGAATACAGGAGGACCTGGGGAAACATGACAAAATATTAGGTGGAATTAATGGAGTGAACAGGGACAGGCTATCAAGTAGGCGGAAAACAAGTACGCGAGGGCACAGTTGAGAATTAAAAAAAACAGGAATCAGAGGGTTGCAAGTACTTCTTCAGCCTCAAAACGGTGAGGTATCAAAGAGCTGCAGGTGGGTGGACCCAAACAAGTGGGTGGACGAAGAACACAAGAAAGCAGCAGGTGGGTGGACCAAGGTACTCTACTTCAATCTGATCACAAAAGGTCCCACTTTTACCAATTAAATTACCTTCTGACGTGACCCTGGCCTTATTCTCCCCAGCATTAATAAATAACAAACCAATATGCACACATTACTCATACTGCTGAGGAGGACCTCACACCCAGATCGAAATATACACACTAACTATAAACTAGGGAACGGGTGGAGTTTGAACCCATGGCGAGAGAGTGGTAAAAACTCCAGGCCAGTGCGTAAGCCACTGGACCACCTGACCCACGTCCATCATTATTCAAAGCAGTCTTCAACTTATTCTACTCAAGAAGTGACTTAAGCTTCTTTTTAAGTTACAGAAGGACTCCCCACCAAGGTAGGGTGACCCCTAAACCAAAGGAAAAACACATTCACCGTGGTTCATCCAATGGCTGTCGTGTCAGAATCTTGTTGACATCATTGACATGTCTTCAGCGTGTGTTCAGCGTGTCTTCAGCGTGTGTTCAGCGCCCACATGAACAAAACCATATAGTACGTACTATACTGCTCTGACTCCAGCACCTCACCAATGACAAAATATTTACAATATCGCTGACTATTTTCTTAAATTCAAGATCTGTAAAACACGCTACATTATATATCACAAACCGAAAATGCACAAATATACTATATTTAATTTGCAATAAATTCCACAATATACAGTGACGTCATTCTTACATTATATAACAAAATATTGCAAAACATTTATCTTAAAATCTCCAGGAAAACTTTAACTTTAGAAAAGAAAGGAGATGGAGAGGATGTAGGTAAAAGAGATGGAGGGAGAAGCTGGAGAGGATGGGGGGGTAAGAGGGGGGGGAGAAGGGGTAATGATCACCTTGCCATGTATGTTTGTACAGGTAAGAGAGGAGGGCGGGACGGCCCGGCACGACACACACGCACGCACGTACGTACGCATGCACGCACGTACGTACGCATGTACGCGCGCACACGCACGCGCGCGCACACACACACGCACGCACGCACACACGCACACACACACACACACACACATAAAGTATAACTTAGACAGCAGACGGAAGACTATCAGATCTCAAACATCATTCAAAAACATAAGGAATCCTTCACAACTTTTTACAAGGTATACATCAAGCCATTCATCGAGTATACAGCTCCAGTGTGTAGCCCTCCTCCCCGACCCTTGTAAAGAACGTGAAGCTCAATAAGGTACAAAATTTAGCATTTACTTTTATGATTGTTTAATGTTAGGTGATTGTAGTCATGTACGAGTGTTTAAGATTGTGTGAAGGAAGTGAACCTGACAGCCTTGACAGAAACATTATGAAACACATTTACAACGTGTAAAATTTTAATAGGAATTGATAAGACAGATAGGGATAAACTGCTTAAATTAAGAGGATCAGAAATAAGAGGAACAGATGAAGGCTGAAGAGGAAACTGGATAAGTATCTTCACCAGGTGCCAGATCAACCAGACTGTGATGGATATGTGGGTCAGCGGGGCCACCTGCAGCAAGCACAAGACGAGCCTGTCCCATGGCCGGGCTCCAGGAATAGAAAAACTCCCGGAACTCATCAAAGGTAAATCAAGGGTAAAGGTCGTACAGAATTCAGGAAGTATTTAATATCAGAGTGGTTAAAAATGGAAAGAGTTGCTTGACGTTGAAGAAGCCAGAAAGTGTGAGGCAAGTAGTCTAGCAGGCGGAGTTAGCATCAGTTTAGTCACAATATAACACCTACACAAACTTAGTGAGATCCATCCTCGCCTCCACCACCACCATACTGGAGGGTGGGTGTCTACCTGGAGGCTGTTCGGGGGTCAACGCCCCCGCGGCCCACTCCTTGATCAGGTTTCCATTCTCTCCTATGGTAATAATCCTCACACGACGCAGAGGTCTGAGCTTTGCCCAGACCTCTGCAACACAATTGTCCTCAAAGATTTGTTAACTTATACCATGAATTAAGGAAAGATTTTAGACTTCACCTTACGAAAGCAGACAAAACAAATGCGATAGTAATTATGGACAAGGTAGATTATAGGTGAAAAATAAACATGATTTTATGAGGCAGTGCCACTCACGCACCTCTGAAGGGCACTACAGTGACCAAGAAATCTGAAGAAGATTTGGACAAACTACTGTCCAAGAGAGCCGGGGGATGGTTTACGAAAGAAATCCTAAGTTCATTCTAAAAATACAAGAACAGTTGAGAACCAAAAAAAAAATGCTCAGGGGATTAAGCGAAGCAGTCAGGAATATAATAACTCACCGAACAGAGGAGAGTTTAAAATGCGAGTAGACAGCAGCAGACAGCAGTAGACAACAGTAGACAAGCAGCCCAGACAGCAGCTTAAGACGGATATGAGGAAATATTTAACTGAACAGGGTGGAATAAATAAGAGAGGGTAAATGGGGAAAACACCATACAGAGCTTCAAGAGAAGGTATGAAGGAAGGAATCTGAGAGATATGAAGAACGCTTCGATTTAGCTGATTATTTCAGTGTCTTTGTAAATAAAAAAATCCAAACAAAAGCGTCAAAGGTAAAATTAACAAATTATTCCCCCAAACACAGGAATGCAAATTCCCCCAAACACAGGAACGCGAACTCTCCCAAACACAGGAACGCGAATTCTCCCAAACACAGGAACGCGAATCTCCCAAACACGGGAAAGCGATTTAACACAGACGAATTCTCCCAAACACAGGAACGCGAACTCCAAACACAGGAACGCGAATCTCCCAAACACAGGAACGCGAATTCTCCCAAACACAGGAACGCGAATTCTCCCAAACACAGGAACGCGAATTCTCCCAAACACAGGAACGCGAATTCTCCCAAACACAGGAACGCGAATTCTCCCAAACACAGGAACGCATTCTCCAAACACAGGAACGCAATTCTCCCAAACACAGGAACGCGAATTCTCCCAAACACAGGAACGCACATTCTCCCAAACACAGGAACGCACATTCTCCCAAACACAGGAACGCACATTCTCCCAAACACAGGAACGCACATTCTCCCAAACACAGGAACGCGAATTCTCCCAAACACAGGAACGCGAATTCTCCCAAACACAGGAACGCGAATTCTCCCAAACACAGGAACGCGAATTCTCCCAAACACAGGAACGCACATTCTCCCAAACACAGGAACGCACATTCTCCCAAACACAGGAACGCACATTCTCCCAAACACGGGAAACGCATTCTCCCAAACACAGGAACGCGAATTCTCCCAAACACAGGAACGCACATTCTCCCAAACACAGGAACGCACATTCTCCCAAACACAGACCTGATATCCCTTGAAAGTTCGAGAGTATCTCCCTAGCCCGGCCATGGCCAGGCCGCTGGTGCTGCCTGGTAAACCCGCTGTTGCTGCTGGAGGCAGAATTCTCCCAAACACAGGAACGCGAACTTCCCAAACACAGAACGGAACTCTCCCAAACACAGGAACGCAATTCTCCCAAACACAGGAACGCAATTCTCCCAAACACAGAACTGAATTTCCCAAACACAGGAACGCAATTCTCCCCCAAACACAGGAACCGAATTCTCCCAAACACAGGAACGCGAATTCTCCCAAACACAGGAACGCAAATTCCCCAAACACAGGAACGCGAATCTCCCAAACACAGGCAAATTCTCCCAAACACGGACGCACATTCTCCCAAACACAGGAACGCGAACTCTCCCAAACACAGGAACGCACATTCTCCCAAACACAGGAACGCGAACTCTCCCAAACACAGGAACGCGAACTCTCCCAAACACAGGAACGCGAACTCTCCCAAACACAGGAACGCGAATTCTCCCAAACACAGGAACGCGAATTCTCCCAAACACAGGAACGCGAATTCTCCCAAACACAGGAACGCAATTCTCCCAAACACAGAACGCGAACTCTCCCAAACACAGGAACGCAATCTCCCAAACACAGGAACGCACATTCTCCCAAACACAGGAACGCGAACTCTCCCAAACACAGGAACGCGAATTCTCCCAAACACAGGAACGCGAATTCTCCCAAACACAGGAACGCGAATTCTCCCAAACACAGGAACGCGAATTCTCCCAAACACAGGAACGCGAATTCTCCCAAACACAGGAACGCGAACTCTCCCAAACACAGGAACGCGAACTCTCCCAAACACAGGAACGCACATTCTCCCAAACACAGGAACGCAAACTCTCCCAAACACAGGAACGCGAACTCTCCCTAACACAGGAACGCGAATTCTCCCAAACACAGGAACGCGAATTCTCCCTAACACAGGAACGCGAATTCTCCCAAACACAGGAACGCGAACTCTCCCAAACACAGGAACGCAAATTCAAACACAGGAACGCGAACACACAAACTCTCCCATACAAAACCCAGCAACAATAATCCCCACAAAACGTATTATGCTGTACGAGGCCAACCTGCTTGCCCAAGAAAAATGTACTGACGGGATAAATGCCACTGGAATGACTTAATAACTGCAGCTGTGTAAAGAGCAGTGTGGTAGTGTACACATTATGTTCAAACAGCAGGAAGCAGGTAACAACTATATTAAGGTAACACACTGTAAATACACTGAGAAGAGTGTAGTTCTCAGTGTATATACACCAAGAAGGGTGTAGTTCTCAGTGTATATACACCAAGAAGAGTGTAGTTCTCAGTGTATATACACCAAGAAGGGTGTAGTTCTCAGTGTATATACACCAAGAAGGGTGTAGTTCTCAGTGTATATACACCAAGAAGGGTGTAGTTCTCAGTGTATATACACCAAGAAGGGTGTAGGTCTCAGTAAAGAATATCTCTCTCAGTGTGTATATACACCGTGAAGAGTATACTTTTCAGTGTGTAGACAATTTAGTGATAAAAGCGAGTGGATTGCGAGCTTAACAAACCAGGTAGTTGACGGGAGTAAAATCTTACAAACCGACAGGAATATAATGAGACAAGTTACGATGAGTAGAATACTAAGACAGATATACTCAGCCATGATAATACTAATTTAGAAGTATACTGAGCCGGGTATAAGTCAAAAAATATATAAAAGTAGGTAAACTGAGCTAAGAATATGAGTGGGGTTTAGTGAGTTAGGAGGAGAATCAGCAGCAGCAGCAGCAGCAGACCAACACCAGCCTTACCTGTCACAGACACACCTGTATACGTACTTGAGAAGTTGTGTCAACATCGGTTAAAAATCTCTCGTTCTGTTTCACCAGACATACCTATGATCGGTTTCGAGGGTTCTTGTACCCTGGCAGCTCGGCCTGAGACTTCCTTGTAATAATTATATCATGCTCTGCACCTCATTCTGTACCTAAATATACCCCTCTGTATCCCTGTACTCTTTGTAACGTCTTGACAAAGCTCATGAAGAGTGAAACGTTGCCACAATAAAATGTAGAATTAGTTGAACTTGTGTCCTTTTGTCTCAGACTTCCTTTGTCTGGTGAACCAGGTTGTTGCTGCTGGTGGCGGCAGCTCGCTGGTCCACACAGCCATCACAACCTGCTTTATCTGGTACTTGGCGGCAGTGGTGATCCAGTTCCCTCTAGGAAACTTCTACATTTGCTCTGGCACTGTTTCTGATGTCTGCTGGTAGCAGGATCAAGAGTATTGGCGCATCCATGTTGACAAAGAATCGCCTACGTTTAGGATTGGATATAACGTAAGTTGTCAGAACCCCTAAAAACACCGAAGTATAAAGGTTCAATACAGCGTAAGCTATCAGTGGCCCTATAAAGCAACAATATAATAATAATCATGTGTATAACTTTCGTTCCCAAACATATTATAGACACTGCAGAATTACGTGTGCGATCTGACTAATATTAACACATAACCTTGCCAACTGGGGTCGCTGGTTTGCCTAGTAATAGTTCTGGTCTCAGACCAACAAATACTCTCCATTAAAAAACTATTTCTTCACAACGTATTTCTTACACAAAATAAAACACACACACCTCCAGTAAATAACCTGTTCGTACCCGCAAGTTATACCACTTGTCACAGAGCTATAATTTATATATATATAAATGCTATAATTTACTGCATCAATAATAATTCAGTACTCACTCTTATCCATCAAGAGCCGCGTCATACATACCTGCAGTGAGAAAAAAATGTATGTAAATTATTGAATGATTTTTAAATGCGAGGAGAGAGATTAATACTTAAGTTAACACTATATTTAGAGCTAGTTAGATGCGCAGAAACGGGAAAAAATGTGGGGAGGCGCGCATATGAGATGTGTCTGCAGGAATATTCTCGAGGAAGGAGAGAGAGAGAGAGAGAGAGAGAGAGAGAGAGAGAGAGAGAGAGAGAGAGAGAGAGAGAGAGAAGAGAGAGAGAGAGAGAGAGAGAGAGAGAGAGAGAGAGAGAGAGAGAGAGAGAGAGACAGAGAGAGAAGAGAGAGACAAGAGAAGAGACAGAGAAGAGAAGAGAGAGAGAGAGAGAGAGAGAGAGAGAGAGAGAGAGAGAGATTCTGTCGAAAGCTTTCCAGAAATCCATCCAAATAAACGCAATCCGGCATGCAAAAGATGGCAGACTGAAGGCGGCAGGCAGCAGAAGGGAAGAAGCAGTAGGCAGGAGGGAGGAAGTAGTAAGCAGGAGGGTGTAGTAGAATGCGGCAGGCAGGAGGAGGGTGTAGTAGAATGCGGCAGGCAGCAGGAGGGTGTAGTAGAATGCGGCAGGCAGCAGGAGGGTGTAGTAGAATGCGGCAGGCAGCAGGAGGCGGCAGACTGGAGGAAAGACTTCAGTACACTAGCCATTTTTTTTCCTGCTGGAGGTAATTACCCTGGATGAAACCTGTTGATCGTCAATAATTAACTCCCTAATTGCCGGAGATACCTGGAGATAGCCGGCGAGTATGAGCGATGGAGCCTCAGATATCCAGGGGTGGAGGGGCGGGTGGGTGAACGGCGTGGGCGTGAGTTTGGGCGTGTGGGGGATGGAAGAAGAGGGGAGATGCGTGCCGGGAGAGATCTCACGAAGAGATAGAGAAGTGTGTAATGAACTTGACAATGAGGGAGGAGACAGTGAAGGAGGCATTGAGGGAGGAGACATACTGAGGGAGACACCGATAAATAAATGAAAACAATGAAAATTTGATAAGGAAAAAAATAGAGGAAGTGGTAAAGGATTTAGAAAATAAAGGAAGTGATACAAGGTTTACAACATAGTGGAAATATGATAGTAATGTTATACATGGTAGTATGATAGTAATGTTATACATGGTAGTATGATAGTAATGTTATACATGGTAGTATGATAGTAATGTTATACATGGTAGTATGATAGTAATGTTATACATGGTAGTATGACAGTTTTGTTATACATGGTAGTATGACAGTTTTGTTATACATGGTAGTATGACAGTTTTGTTATACATGGTAGTATGACAGTTTTGTTATACATGGTAGTATGACAGTTTTGTTATACATGGTAGTATGATAGTTTTGTTATACATGGTAGTATGACAGTTTTGTTATACATGGTAGTATGACAGTTTTGTTATACATGGTAGTATGATAGTTTTGTTATACATGGTAGTATGACAGTTTTGTTATACATGGTAGTATGACAGTTTTGTTATACATGGTAGTATGACAGTTTTGTTATACATGGTAGTATGACAGTTTTGTCATACATGGTAGTATGATAGTTTTGTTATACATGGTAGTATGATAGTTTTGTTATACATGGTAGTATGATAGTTTTGTTATACATGGTAGTATGATAGTAATGTTATACATGGTAGTATGATAGTAATGTTATACATGGTAGTATGACAGTTTTGTTATACATGGTAGTATGACAGTTTTGTTATACATGGTAGTATGACAGTTTTGTTATACATGGTAGTATGATAGTTTTGTTATACATGGTAGTATGACAGTTTCGTTATACATGGTAGTATGATGATTTTGTTATACATGGTAGTATGATAGTTTTGTTATACATGGTAGTATGACAGTTTTGTTATACATGGTAGTATGACAGTTTTGTTATACATGGTAGTATGACAGTTTTGTTATACATGGTAGTATGATAGTTTTGTTATACATGGTAGTATAATGTCCATCGTGGACGTATTCTTCTCATGGTATATCTTTCTCCTCTGGGTTTTCTTTCTTTTGTCTTGTATTTGTCCTTCATTATTATTTTTTACCCCCCTTCCCCTGTGTTCTTGCCCCTACCCTATGTGGGCCGCTAGCTCCCTTGCAGTGCTCCTCTTTCCTAGTATATGACTGACTCCACTACTACCACTATTACTCCTCCACCACTTTCTTGTTCCCTTCCCTGTCTGCTGGCCTCTATATATACTCCCTCCTGCTCTTCTTTTTGTTAGTGTGACTTTGTAAATGGTCCAAGTCGGACCGAAACGTCGTCGTAAGCTCCTCTCTTCTATGTGCGGGTTATTTGTGTAGCAACTTTTAATGTTTAGAGTATTGTAATAAAGAAGCATTGCAATGTGCATGTATCCCCTAAAGGAGGCTGTGGGTAACCCCTGGGGAGGCTGTGTGTGTCCCCTGGGGGAGGCTGTGTGTGTCCCCTGGGGGAGGCTGTGCGTGTCCCCTGGGGGAGGCTGTGTGTGTCCCCTGGGGGAGGCTGTGTGTGTCCCCTGGGAGGCTGTGTGTGTCCCATGGGGAGGCTGTGTGTCCCCTGGGGAGGCTGTATGTGTCCCCTGGGGGAGGCTGTGTGTGTCCCCTGGGGGAAGGTGTGGCCTGTCCAGAGGTTAAAGAACACAAGGTCGTCACTCTGGCATCATGCCTGCTACGACCACCGTGGAAACAAGCCCATCAGAAAAGGCAAGATAAACCGGAGAAGTGAACGAGGTGGTAGAAGAGGGGAGTGAGCGAGGAGATGGCGGGACAGACAAGTCTTGCTTCAGGATTCCGGCTTAATCCTAAAATATTCCGCCATACCCACACCACAGGTCAAAGATGTGCACAGTATAGCGTTTCCCGGTGCTGTTGTTCATCCAACGAGGGTCGTTAAGCCTGCATATAACTTGTTCAACAATCTCTTCACTTTACAATTTATATTTCAAGGTAAATTATGGATTAAATTGAAATGTTGGACAAAACATTAATCAAGAATACTTTTATCTATATACTTTTATCTATACTCTTTTAATCGAAACTGCTGCTACAATTGCATTTTATGGGAAAAGTTAACCCAATCATATTTTTATTTTTCAAGTGGCATATATGTATATTTTAGCTAAAAACTGAGGTTTGACAGTAAATACTTGAAACCGCCCTGAATCGTAGAAATACCCAATAAAATAAAGTTTTACCACATTTTTTTTTTTGGTATCAGGAGATGTCTATTTGTCTACCGCTTATTATAGACTTTTCTGTAATTTCGGAAAGTTTTAAGACCAACCCGAACTTAACTTCGAGAATTTTTTTTTTTTTTTTTTCTGGTATCGTACAGAAATGTTTACGTTGGGAATCGCGTAAGAAAATTAACGTAGTGACTAAGGCGAGTGTGACTAAGACTTGTTTACAAAATATCTAAGATCCCACAACAGCCTTGGCAACGTCAACTAATGAAGCGTATCAGTGTACGTCATAATGAATAACAAAGTACTTGTATACATAATACTGTCTCACACTGCCAGCGTGACAGTGTCCTCCATGACAAGCTCTGTATACACGCGCGCACACACAGAGAAGAGGTATGATAAAGCTCACGGAGCAGGGAGTGACATAGTGGCAATCAATGAAGAAGCGGGGCCAGGAGCTATGAATCGGCCCCCTGCAACCATAATTAGGTGAGTACACACACACACAATTATACAAAAATTACATAGCATATTGGAGTATCTGTGCCGTAGTGTCTTATTAACTGATTGAGTATGTCTGTCATGTCAACTTTTCCGCCACTTTCCTACGTGGTAATTTAAGTTTACAATTATTTTATAATAAATGTTAATATTTCTATTTTACTTTTACAATTAATATTTGTAGCAGACAATGTAATTGTGAGGCGGAGTGCACGTGTCAGCAGGGTGGGTGGAGCCCCCCCCCCCCCACACACACAAGTAGTGAGATACTCGAGAAAGTTACCAAGTTTGTCACCAACTGGTCTTGGTGTTGAAGGTCACGATACTGATGGTGCTGGGTGAAGGCAACAAGTGTCTGACCAGGGACCACAAGACTGCATACTGGGACCACAACAAGAGCATACTGGGACCACAACAAAGCATACTGGGACCACAACAAGAGCATACTGGGACCACAAGAGAGCATACTGTACATGCAACATCAACACAAGCCCTTTAGATGTATTTCTGTGAATTAACCTTGTATATATTTTTTGGGGACCACCATTAGCCTAAGCTAACCTTGCTGACATTAAAGCTATATAACTTAATCGTACCTTACCTGTACTAGGTCAGTTTAAATTGATTTGACATCAATATATAAATTTCACGACTATCAAAATACTTTAGAAGTTTTAAAACACTGAATAACACTTGTTTCGTAAGTCAAGAACTGTCTGAAATAAACGATATATAGACATCTCCTAGCGAAGAGACGGGACCAGGAGCTATGAATCGACCCCTGCAACCACAAATAGGCGAGTCCAGTCCTTCCTTCACTCTCAAATTATTTCTCCCTCGTACACCCGTCAGCTTATTTCTCCCTATTCCACACGTCAGCTTATCCCTACCTCCTTCATTCGCAACTTAACCCTTTCTCCTCCTCCCTCTCTTCCACCACCCCTCAGCCTCTCCCTCCCTCGCCCCTCCAACATTCGTTATCGCACCACCACCGCCACAAATGTCTCTGCAACAACACTGCCTGACCAACTTATTACCGACACACATGACATTTGTGCTTTGTTCACTACGAGTTATCTCCCACACTAACATTTATCCTCTGGAAAACATGGCCTCATTCTAAACCCAACCTCCTACCCAATTATATACGCTGAAAAATACTTCCTATAATAAAATATTAAGTCTCAATACTTCCTCTAATAAAAATATCAAGTCTTAATACTCCTTTGAATAAAGTATTAAGTTACATTACTTCCTGTAATATATTAATTCTCAATAAGAGTCGCGAAAATAATTTTGAAGAACTGAAAATGTTTTAGAAAAAAGACAAATTATAAGAAAGTTTCTATTGATTATATTTTATTAAGAGAATATCTGCAAGGACCTCCACCACTAAATCTTGTCTTAAACTGACAAGTTAAATAACATTTGTGAGGAGGTCCATGTCGTAAATTTTAGGTTAATTGCCAAAACTAACATACCGTACGCGGGACCCGGCAGACCAACTCTCACTCTTCAAGAGCTGAAATAAATTACCTGTATGACACAGGGGTAAATAACAGACAATAACGCCAACCACAACTTTCCTCAAACTGAAATAATTACAAATTACGCTCGAAGGATCACGAATTTAACTAAAATGATCATACATCAAGTTGGAACAACAAATTTAAAACACTTAAAGGCAAACAACACAGGCTGGTGTATCACGACAGACAAAAGAAAGGGCAAAGTTTGTCTCAGAAAATCGCCAAGTTTATCACAGCAGACAGGTTGATGTATCAAAGCAAACGGGCAAGTGCATCAGAGCAGACAGCAGAGGCAGATGTATCAAAGCAAACAAATAGGTATATCAAGGCAGACAACAAAGACAGGAGCATCAGAACAGACACCAGAGGCAAGTGTATCAGAGCAGTCAGACAGGTATATCACTGGAAACATCAGAGCAGATAAGTGTATGAGGGGGAAACATCAGAGCAGACAGGTGTATCAGAGGAAACATCAGAGCAGACAGGTGTATCAGAGGAAACATCAGAGCAGACAGGTGTATCAGAGGAAACATCAGAGCAGACAGGTGTATCAGAGGAAACATCAGAGCAGACAGGTGTATCAGAACAGAAAACAAAAGGAACATCTGCCACGAGAACCATCACTGCTGCCAGTCAACACTGAGGAGACAACGTTCACGAGGAACTACAAAAAACATTTGGATGGCCATGAAGGGAGGTGTACGAGGCTGTGATCAGCTGGCAGGCTGAGGTACCTCAGTGGTGGCCACTTCGAGTGGTCGACAGCAACCTCATTAATCTAACATTTAATTAAGACTCCAGAGATGAGTTTTAACGATGGAGCGTCAACGCCTCTTATCTCCCTCCCCCCGTCCAACCTTCAACCCTTCCTGTTCCTCCATCATCCCATCCCCATTAAACTTAACCTGCATTACTATTATCAAGACTAACTACTATTTTTAACAGTTACTAAACCTGGGTGTACGAACCCAGGGCAAGCCCGTCCTAGCAGTCACTGTGCCATGGTACGGTGGGTTGGCTGGTCACGAGTTCAAACCTTCCCTTCAGCGAGTAGTTTACAATCGTATCATTACGATTTTA
Source organism: Cherax destructor (assembly GCA_009830355.1). NCBI lineage: Eukaryota > Metazoa > Arthropoda > Malacostraca > Decapoda > Parastacidae > Cherax > Cherax destructor. The sequence continues at coordinate 399,224 of WNWK01000047.1, forward strand.
TGAGTAAATTGTGTTTTTTACTAATAATTAAGACGTGTAGGCGACCTGGCAGAAATACTTGAAGCATTGTCCTCCCTCCAAATTTTTCGTAGACAGTTATCTTGAAGTTTCTTCACAGTGGTTGAAAACTTGCTATTTACATCTATAAAACAACAATTTCTATTGAAATTTGGCAGTTTTAAGAAAATAATTATCACGCAAGATGGGAGGAATTTATTCCAAGGCCTAAGCTGTGACAAAAGCTAAACACACTCTAGGTTTATAGCTGTAATCGATGGTCTCTGCTGAAAGTGTAGTCCAAAAAAACATTTCTCATGTTAGGTAAGGAGGTTGCTTGGTTATGTAACCTCACGTTAGATAAGGTTTGGCTGGGCTACTAAAGATAGTATTTATGAGAGACTGAGGTAGGTTAGGTGAGGTTATCTTAAAACAGGTAAGGTTAGACCAAGACAGAGTAAATAAAGTTGGGTAAGACTAGGTTAAGAAAGTCTGGGTAAGAAGTCAGACCAGGTAAGGTTAGGCTAAATCGGATAAGGCTACAAAGCGTATTTTTCACAGTAATCTATTATCAGTAATAAAGATACCGACGACTGATCGATGATAACCAAGCTTTCTTATGCTCGGAGAAATGCCCATATTTTACCCCATTTTATTTACTCACTTTCCTTATTCACAGAGTAAATAAAGAATTACAGATTATATCACCAGTAAGGAAGGTATGTAGCTTACAAAGATTATACCACCAGGGAGATAACTTACAAATATAGTCACAGGAAGAGAGGGAGGGAGGGAGATATCTTAGAAAGAAAAGCAATAAGTGGAGAGGGTCGCCCTACACTCAGATGAACCTTCACACTCGAAGACTTGAGTAAATCTGAACGAGCAAAACTGGAGTCAGTGCTGAACCGCGGACACAATCTGTGAACTAGAGTCAAAGAAACAACTATTTAATTTGCGGCACAGTCTTAAGATGGTCTGAACGTGCCAGAGCAGGTCATGTTATTAACACCCGCCTCAGGTGGTGTTTCTCCACGACAAAAACAGAAACACAGGAAAAAATCGGCCAGATGAACGGGTAGAGAGACATACAAATACATTTTATTATTCAATAATGTAACACTCAAAATACAGACGTGAGGAAATTATGGAGTAGCAGAGTAGTGTATTTAGATACTCGTTGCTACAGGCACGAAGCTATGCTCCTAGTGATAATTTAGTATATATATATATATATATATATATATATATATATATATATATATATATATATATATATATATATATATATATATATATTAATTTCTAGTGGTTGTAGAGCTCAGTACATAGTCTTCTATGTGCTCCCATTGTTTACCACTGTGTAGAGTGCTTCACTGTGTGGTCCAGTGGTTGTATTACTATTGTTTACCACTGTGTAGAGAGCTTCACTGTGTGCCCCAGTGGTTGTCTGGTGTCACTTGAGGATGGGTAGCGTGCACATGACCGAGGTACTGCTACCCACGTAAGTGATAGCAGTGTAGGGTAGCATGGAGCGCCTGAGCGTGACAGTGTTCTCGTAGCGGCGCGTAGCAACAATAACCAACCCATGACGACGTGGGCGGGCGTCGTACAGGACGTAGCGTGGGCGTTTAAGCCCGGCTGTAGCGACCACAACCGACCCATGACGACGTGGGCGGGCGGGCGGACGGCCTACACAACATAAACCAACAATAAAGGCGGCGTCATAATGAAAATAATGAAGACGCAGATATGTCTACACACTAACTAGATACCGGGCTGCCGCTGCGCCCCGGCGCCCACCACCCGCGCCCCACCACCCGCGCAACCGCCTCACCACCCCAACGCCCAAGAAGCAACCCACCGCAGGAGGAACCTCGCCCCTGGCAACACCCGCCGCTTAGCACTATCACCACGCGCTGCACCGCAACCATCGCCCCGGACGCGCGGCGGGTTGCGCCTCTAATGCACTCATCAACGCATGAATTATATCGAAGGATCATGCAACTTAAATCAATATCATAAATATTTTCGAGGTGATTTTCCCGGATAATGAACATCATATTTCGCTAGAGTCGGCTGTCTTCACCGCACTTAAGAGAGTACCGCAAGAGGCTGGGACAACACCCACACCAGCCTGCTACTTTTTGTACCCACCTGACGCACATGACAAGATGACGCCAGAAATGGGGGTAAGGGAGAGGAATAGAGAGGGGTTAAGAGTAAGTAGGGTGAGTACTATAAAGGGCAATGTGGGAGATAAGAGTGAGGGAGAACAAACGTGGTGGACAGAAAACATCGCCTGGGAGTAACCTCACCCCGTGGCTCAACTGCCAACCTCACCGCTCACACAAGAAAAAAAAAAAAAAAAAAGAGGAAGAGGAAAAAGCAGAGGGTGATGATGTGGCAACACGCTTGTTACACCCCCACCCCCGCCCCACTCTCTACCCCCCTCCTCCCTCCCTCATACCAGAAATGCTCTGCATAATCACTGGCTTTCATATCAGTTTACACTACTTTCAACTCATTATTTGTAACCAATGAAAGTTTTTTTTTTTGGGGGGATAGTAAACTTCAGTGTCACTTTCATTCATTCACTAATCTCTCACACACACACGAGCTGTGACTCGACCCCTGCAACCACATATAGGTGAGTACGAAGACACACACGACGCTGGTGGGCCGAGCCTAGTCAGAGCCATGCCTGGTGTGTGTTGCACACACGCACATGAGTAACCTTAAACACTAGGCCAGAGAGGTGGCCACAATGGAGCGTCACCGGGCCAGCGCGACCCCGCCTCCTACATCACTTGCCATGATGAACCAACAACAATGGAGTTTTCACGGTGTTAACAATGCCGCAGCGGTTAACAAACGGCAACCACTTGATGGCGTGCACCGAGTAAAACAAACAGTGCTCACTTAGTGGTAATCAATTTACATACATTATAGCCCAGACGCTGGTATTCAGGCGCTTATTTTGGGGTATAACTACATATATTTAGAGTTGTTAACAGTAGATGCCTGGGTTTGTCTATGCTGTGTATTACCCAATTGAATTTGTACAGAAGAGGTGGGGAGAGTTAAACTGTAGCTCTTGGCCCCGCTATTACCTTTCGACCGACAGACTTGAAATAACCCTCTTATATGTCGTGCCGAATAGGTAAAACTTGCAATTTTGGCTTAAATAGAAACGTTCTTCTTGCTGAACAAGACAAGCGAAAATTTGTGTACGCAATAATTTCGAAAACTCATTCAGAACCTAACGAAAAAAAAAATTTCATTGTGTTTGTTTATTAATAAATTGTAAAGTTATATAAAATATATTTAGTTGAATTAGGCTAAATTAAATTACGCTTCTTATAATAAGGTTAGGTAAGTTTTCTAAGGTGCTTTTGGTGCAAAATTATTAATTTTTACATTAACTTAAATGAAAAAGAAATACATCTTTAAACGTATAAGATAAAATTTTAGAAAGGACTTAATTTTAAACGAGTTCTTGCTAACTTACCAGTTTTACCCATTCGGCACGACATATATATATATATATATATATATATATATATATATATATATATATATATATATATATATAATATATATATATATATATATATATATATATAGATATATATATATATATATATAGATATATATATATATATATATAGATATATATATATATATATATATATATATATATATATATATATATATATATATATATATATATATATATATATATGGCCTAGCACATTTGATTTCGTCTCCTTGGTTCGAACCCACAGCATTGAGTCGTAATATTAAAATTTAAAACACCCTGACTAGGACAATTCACAATAAACCCACAAACTGTAAAACGTTTCGCTCCAACCCGGACCATTATCAAGAATAAACTAAAACGTCTTGTAAGTTTTATCTCCAATTTGTGGGATGTAAATAAGTTTGAGTTTATCTCTGGTGCCAGATAGTTAATATACACTAGGAACAATATGAGGCCCATCACTGATCCTTGTTTGGACTCCACTAATTACATTCTCCCGTCCTCATACCTCGTACCTCATTGTAACGCTCTGCTCTCATTCTATTGTTTCCTTATCCATGCTGATGGATAAGGGAAAGTTTTTTGTACTTCTCACCCAAAAAATATTTCAGGCTCTTGCCAGCTTGCCTGTTCTCTCTCCTGTCGAGTTCTCACTGCATTCTCTTCATGTTCTTCTCTTATTGACTTCTGCGTTGAATCCAAAGTTCTCAAAGCATCTATTACCTCTGCAGGCTGCCAAATTTGTCTGTCAAGAAGAGATGTTTAACACTTGGTTGCCTTCACCATGGAGATGTTTCGCGAATCAGTGGATTTAATAATCCAATACACACATTAATTACTGGAGACGGTGTTGAAAATGTGAAGCAGCAGTAGTGTGAGGTAATCAGTCCCTCAGTCTTGTCAGTCTTACTTAAGGTGAAAATACAGTTCAGTCTCTCCGGCTCACCATTCCTTCTTCATCTCAGCAGTTCTTTAACAAGGTGTCATCATGGGAGATTCTGAATTACTGGTTCGGGCAGCTTGTTCCTACGGATTTCTGGACCCTCGCTTGCATCCCAGTTTATATATCCCAGGATAAAATCCACTATCAGAGGTATGTATCTCTGGATAAAATCCAGTATCACAAGAATTTATCCCTGGATCAAATCCACTATCACATGTATATATCCTTGGCTAAAATCCATCGTAGCATATTGATGGTATCCACATCCTCACCACATTCTACCTGCTATATTGGTGTTATCCAAATCCTTACCCCATTCTACCTATCATCCTCTCCTCTTCCTTCCCTCACCTTGCTGTGACTTATCATCCATTATGTTTGTCTTGCGTCTTGCCTTCCAGTTGATTCATCAGTCTCCACCCAATAAGCAGCGTGTGTGTGTCGGCAGGGGTGGTCCCTGGAGCATGAGACACTGATGCCTAGTCTAGTGCCTGCCACACACCGTCTGTGTACTACACCATCTATCACACTCCATCCAAGTGTCACACCTCATCTATCTGGCGTACTCCATCTGCCTCTCTCTCCATCAGTCTCTCCCTCCATCAGTCTCTCCCTCCATCAGTCTCTCACTCCATCAGTCTCTCACTCCATCAGTCTCTCACTCCATCAGTCTCTCACTCCATCAGTCTCTCACTCCATGTATGTGACACAGTCTGACACACACAGTCCAGTCTTATTACTCTCCCCTTAATTCTTATTTATATTTCAACCTTAAAGTTTCAGTCTTATCTTTATATATCATCTATGTTAATTTTTATATCATTGCCAGGGATGAATTTTTTCTTTGTGTTTGTCTCTTCTCTCTAATTTCATCTTTACTCTTTATGCTTCGACTCTTTATTTGAGCATTATCTTTGTCACTACGTCTCTCCTTCCCCTACCTCTCTTCCCAGACTTTCCCTTCTCCCCACCATTGCTCCCTTCTACCTCTTCCTCCCTCTCTATTCCCCACTTCCGCCCCTCCACCTCCCCCAACACTTTTTATTGATAATAATTATTCACTGGCCCTTCCCATATCTTAAGTCATCTCCCTTCCCTTCCCTCCCTTGCCATATTTATCGTCTCCCTGGTAATTACCGTTTATTCTCTCCTTTCACCGTCACTCTGGCTCACTACTCTCACTCTTTTACACTCTCTTATTTAACCTACCTACCTCTTATACTTTATTTCTCCTCTGCTAATGAGTTATTAAGTTTACTTCTCCTTTACTATTGAGTTATTATTTTTACTTCTCCTTTACTACTGAGTTATTCAGTTTACTTCTCCTTTACTACTGAGTTATTCAGTTTACTTCTCCTTTACTACTGAGTTATTCAGTTTACTTCTTTACTAGCGAGTTATTCAGGTCGTGGTTGAAGCACGTCTCACCCACAGTGCTCCAGAAGTTAAGTATCTTTGACTTAACTTACAAAGTTACGTATATTTCCATCAATCCAGCATCAATGACCAAACTGTTATGATGATAAATGATCAGGTAATTAACTTACCTCAGCCTCCCTCCTCCCTGGTAGGCTTATCCTCGCTCTGACCTCAACATGAGGCCTCTTCACCTACCTTGTCGCTCCCTCCTAGTCATTTCCTATTCCCCTTTTTTTCCGTGGAAAAGGATACTCGTGTCCACTTGTGTAATGTACACAAAGCGTCATTTTTACAGTTTGTCGGAACCACCGTAACATTTACAACCAACCCTTTTTTTTCGTGTTACGGATTTATCTTCGTATTCACTTAAAGCCTCTTCACACACAATTTTATCAGCCTCTCCATCTTCTGGTTCGTGCACCAAGCTAGGTATCTTGTATTAATCTCCCTTGCGCTGTATTGCTTTTCCATATTTACCTTGGCCTTAGAACAAACAACTTGTGGGGGACTTGGAACAAACAACTTGTGGGGGACTTGGAACAAACAACTTGTGGGGGACTTGGAACAAACAACTTGTGGGGGACTTGGAACAACCTGAATGAGCCTCAGAACAAACAACTTGTGGGGGACTTGGAACAACCTGAATGAGCCTCAGAACAAACAACTTATATGAGCCTGAGAAACAACTTCTATGAGCCTCAGTACAAACAACCTGTATGAGCCCCAGAACAAAACTTGTATGGGTCTCACAACAAACAACCTGTATGAGCCTCAGTGCAAACAACTTGTATGGGCCTCAAAACAAACAACTTGTATGGGCCTCAAAACAAACAATGTATGGGCCTCAAAACAAACAAACATGTATGGGCCTCAAAACAAACAACTTGTATGGGCCTCAAAACAAACAACTTGTATGGGCCTCAAAACAAACAAACATGTATGGGCCTCAAAACAAACAAACATGTATGGGCCTCAAAACAAACAACTTGTATGGGCCCTTTCACCAAAACTTCACTGTCATATGACATACAAGATGTATATAAAGTGCCACCATTTGTCATGGTATTTTCCCAAAAGATATAAACTTATTTCATAAACAAGGCAAATGTCTCTTGACAAGGTTGAATGTAGTGTGCCCTAAGCTCCCCAGAACCCTACCTGCTCTATGGAGGAACCCTTTCGAGTCGGGACCCTGGGTCCAGTGCCCGGTTGCTTGCTCTTTAATCCGGCACTGCCTAGTGCCCCCTCCTACCTAGCAGTGTACTCCTAGCACCTTGTGTTGCCCATCCTTAAAACGAGCGTTTGGTTTCCAACGTGTTAGGCAGGACACATGAGGCACTAAAGACATTTATTGTGGCTACGTTTCGCTTTCCAGGAGATCCCAGAACCAGCAGGTACTGACTGTTATCACATCACAGTGTGATCCCTGAACCAGCAGGTACTGACTGTTATCACATCACAGTGTGTGATCCCTGAACCAGCAGGTACTGACTGTTATCACATCACAGTGTGATCCCTGAACCAGCAGGTACTGACTGTTATCACATCACAGTGTGTGATCCCTGAACCAGCAGGTACTGACTGTTATCACATCACAATGTGTGATCCCTGAACCAGCAGGTACTGACTGTTATCACATCACAATGTGTGATCCCTGAACCAGCAGGTACTGACTGTTATCACATCACAATGTGTGATCCCTGAACCAGCAGGTACTGACTGTTATCACATCACAATGTGTGATCCCTGAACCAGCAGGTACTGACTGTTATCACATCACAGTGTGTGATCCCTGAACCAGCAGGTACTGACTGTTATCACATCACAGTGTGTGATCCCTGAACCAGCAGGTACTGACTTATCACATCACAATGTGTGATCCCTGAACCAGCAGGTACTGACTGTTATCACATCACAATGTGTGATCCCTGAACCAGCAGGTACTGACTGTTATCACATCACAATGTGTGATCCCTGAACCAGCAGGTACTGACTGTTATCACATCACAGTGTGTGATCCCTGAACCAGCAGGTACTGACTGTTATCACATCACAGTGTGTGATCCCTGAACCAGCAGGTACTGACTTATCACATCACAATGTGTGATCCCTGAACCAGCAGGTACTGACTGTTATCACATCACAGTGTGTGATCCCTGAACCAGCAGGTACTGACTGTTATCACATCAGTGTGTGATCACTGAACCAGCAGGTACTGACTGTTATCACATCACAATGTGTGATCCCTGAACCAGCAGGTACTGACTGTTATCACATCACAATGTGTGATCCCTGAACCAGCAGGTACTGACTGTTATCACATCACAGTGTGATCCCTGAACCAGCAGGTACTGACTGCTGTTATCACATCACAGTGTGATCCCTGAACCCGCAGGTACTGACTGTTATCACATCAGTGTGTGATCACTGAACCAGCAGGTACTGACTGTTATCACATCACAATGTGTGATCCCTGAACCAGCAGGTACTGACTGTTATCACATCACAATGTGTGATCCCTGAACCAGCAGGTACTGACTGTTATCACATCACAGTGTGATCCCTGAAAAAGCAGGTACTGACTGCTGTTATCACATCACAGTGTGATCCCTGAACCCGCAGGTACTGACTGCTGTTATCGTGTCATCTGAAGAGGGCACTAAATCCGTCGCCATGACAGGGAGGCCCCGCTGCCCCTCCATAACACACTAATGAACTCAACACACATTACGCCCTCCTCGACCACACCTGCGTCTCCCCCCCCCTCCCCTCCACACATCATCCTACGATACTCAGTTATCGCGCTCAGTTATCGGTAGTCAGTCTTCGAAGGATAGCTATTGTATGCTATTGTCGCAATCATGAAATAGTTGTATTTACCAGACACAGTTGTAATACAGTACTGAATAAACAACTTTCAACCGATATATTCAACCCCGGTATTCAATCGAGCGCTATTTTAATTCACAACTTAAAAAAAAAAAATGATGGTTTTAGACAATCATTCTCAGATGCGTGTTCACACACACACACACACACACAAGGTAGATAGTGACAGGATGTTCCAGAGAGGAAACACAGAAACAAGGGGACACAACTGGAAGCTGAAGACTCAGATGAGTCAGAGGGATGTTAGGAAGCAATTCTTCAGCCATAGAGTAGTTAGGAAGTGGAATAGTTTAGCGAACGATATAGTGGAGGCGGGAACCATACATAGTTTTAAGACAAGGTATGATAGAGCTCACGGAGCAGGGAGAGCAGAGACCCAGTACGGACAGTGCAGAGGCGGGGCCAGGAGCTGAGTCTCGACCCCTGCAACCACAATTAGGTGAGTACAATTAGGTGAGTACACACACACACACACACACACACACACACACACACACACACAGGGTGTATGAAACACTGATATTTTAACTGATACATACCACATAATCGCTGAGACACATTTTAAAAAACGCGAAATAAAGATAAAGATCTTTTGATTACGAACAACTTGTTATAAAAGAACGTCGTAGAAAAATATTTAGTGAAAAAGGTTCTGCTATACTGGGCAAAATTCAGAATAACCTTCGTATATAGAACAGCATTTAGCTCTGTCTACCTCTTGTCCACTATACTCGTACCTGTCTTCACAGTCTCCCCCTCTTGTCCACTATACTCGTACCTGTCTTCACAGTGTCTACCTCTTGTCCACTATACTCGTACCTGTCTTCACAGTGTCTCCCTCTTGTCCACTATACTCGTACCTGTCTTCACAGTGTCTCCCTCTTGTCCACTATACTCGTACCTGTCTTCACAGTGTCTCCCTCTTGTCCACTATACTCGTACCTGTCTTCACAGTGTCTCCCTCTTGTCCACTATACTCGTACCTGTCTTCACAGTGTCTTCCTCTTGTCCACTATACTCGTACCTGTCTTCACAGTGTCTCCCTCTTGTCCAATATACTCGTACCTGTCTTCACAGTGTCTCCTCTTGTCCACTATACTCGTACCTGTCTTCACAGTGTCTCCTCTTGTCCACTATAATCGTACCTGTCTTCACAGTGTCTTCCTCTTGTCCACTATACTCGTACCTGTCTTCACAGTGTCTTCCTCTTGTCCACTATACTCGTACCTGTCTTCACAGTGTCTTCCTCTTGTCCACTATACTCGTCCTGTCTTCAGTGTCTCCTCTGTCACTATACTGTACCTGTCTTCACAGTGCCTCCCTCTTGTCCACTATACTCGTACCTGTCTTCACAGTGTCTTCCTCTTGTCCACTATACTCGTACCTGTCTTCACAGTGCCTCCCTCTTGTCCACTATACTCGTACCTGTCTTCACAGTGTCTTCCTCTTGTCCACTATACTCGTACCTGTCTTCACAGTGTCTTCCTCTTGTCCACTATACTCGTACCTGTCTTCACAGTGTCTACCTCTTGTCCACTATACTCGTACCTGTCTTCACAGTGTCTACCTCTTGTCCACTATACTCGTACCTGTCTTCACAGTGTCTTCCTCTTGTCCACTATACTCGTACCTGTCTTCACAGTCTCCCCTCTTGTCCACTATACTCGTACCTGTCTTCACAGTGTCTCCCTCTTGTCCACTATACTCGTACCTGTCTTCACAGTGTCTTCCTCTTGTCCACTATACTCGTACCTGTCTTCACAGTGTCTTCCTCTTGTCCACTATACTCGTACCTGTCTTCACAGTGTCTCCCTCTTGTCCACTATACTCGTACCTGTCTTCACAGTGTCTCCCTCTTGTTCACTATACTCGTACCTGTCTTCACAGTGTCTTCCTCTTGTCCACTATACTCGTACCTGTCTTCACAGTGTCTTCCTCTTGTCCACTAAACTCGTACCTGTCTTCACAGTGTCTTCCTCTCTTCTTAACCTTGTATAGTCAGTCCTGACGCCTTTAAATCTAAGTTCCTGGAGTGCCACGGTTTATATAGTGGTTTCTGACTGCCACGGTTTATATAGTGGCTCCTGATTGCCACGGTTTATATAGTGGTTCCTGACTGCCACGGTTTATATAGTGGTTCCTGACTGCCACGGTTTATATAGTGGTTCCTGACTGCCACGGTTTATATAGTGGTTCCTGACTGCCACGGTTTATATAGTGGTTCCTGACTGCCACGGTTTATATAGTGGTTCCTGACGGCCACGGTTTATAGTGGTTCCTGATTGCCACGGTTTATAATGGTTCCTGATTGCCACGGTTTATATACAGGTTCCTGATTGCCACGGTTTATATACAGGTTCCTGATTGCCACGGTTTATATACAGGTTCCTGATTGCCACGGTTTATATACCGGTTCCTGCCACGGTATATATACCGGTTCCTGATTGCCACGGTTCATATACCGGTTCCTGATTGCCATGGTTCATATTCCGGTTCCTGATTGCCACGGTTCATATACCGGTTCCTGATTGCCACGGTTTATATACCGGTTCCTAATTGCCACGATTTATATACTGGTTCCTGATTGGCACGGTTTATATACCGGTTCCTGATTGCCACGGTTTATATACCGGTTCCTGATTGACACTATATAATAGTTCCTGATTGCCACGGTTTATACAATGGTTCCTGATTTCCACGGTTTCTATATTGGTTCCTACATTGCCAAGTTTTCTACATTGGTTCCTGCATTGCCAAGGTTTCTACATTGGTTCCTACATTGCCAAGTTTTCTACATTGGTTCCTGCATTGCCAAGGTTTCTACATTGGTTCCTACATTGCCAAGGTTTCTACATTGGTTCCTACATTGCCAAGGTTTCTACATTGCCACGGTTTCTACATTCGTTCCTACATTGCCAAGGTTTCTACACTGGTTCCTACATTGCCAAGGTTTCTACACTGGTTTCTACATTGCCAAGGTTTCTACACTGGTTCCTACATTGCCAAGGTTTCTACACTGGTTCCTACATTGCCAAGGTTTCTACATTGGTTCCTACATTGCCAAGGTTTCTACACTGGTTCCTACATTGCCAAGGTTTCTACATTGGTTCCTGCATTGCCAAGGTTTCTACATTGGTTCCTACATTGCCAAGGTTTCTACATTTGTTGCAAGCCATTATATTTGAGGTTTCTCCTGCGCCTTCCATTAAAACATTCATTGTTTTAGTGCCTCTCACCATCTTCTACAATAAACTGTTCTTCATGGTTTTCACAAACGTTCCAAACTGCCTTGTATACCTATATTGATTTACATGTATTTCCTTGCAATATTTTACTCCATTTTTTTCTTCTAAGATATGTCCTTAAGTAATTATATTGCGTGTGCGTGTGTGTGTCACAGCTCTTGGTCCCGCCTCTTCGCTGGTCGTTACTAAGTCCACTCTCTCCCTTCTCCATGAGCTTTATCGAACCTCTTCTTAAAACTCAGTATGGAGCCTGCCTCCACTACCTCACTCTCCAGATTGTTCCACTTCCTGACGACTCTATGACTGAAGAAATACTTCCTAACATACCTGTGACTCATCTCAAGTGTGTGTGTGTACTCACCTAATTGTGGTTGCAGGGGTCGATTCACAGCTCCTGGCAAAGCCTCTTCACTGGTCGTCACTAGGTCTCTCCCTCCCTCCCTGCTCCGTAAGCTTTATCATACCTCCTCTCAAAGCTATGTATGGGTCCTGCCTCCACCTCCCTTTCCAGACTATTCCACTTCCTGACCACTCTGTGACGTACACCCACGTACGTACGTGTGTGTGTGTGTGTGTGTGTGTGTGTGTGTGTGTATTTGTGTGTGTGTGGGCGAGTTAGGGAGGAGGCCCCGCCTGCACCAACCTCGTTAGTATGGAGATAACGACCCTTTAGAGATGGTTTCCTGATAACACCAACCTGACCACCTTGATCTATGAAGAGGTAATGAAAACTAGAAAGAGGCTGAGGGAGAATTAGAGAAAGTCAGTCAGAACAAGGAGGGGAGAGGGAGGAAACAAGAAAAAAAGGGGGAAATACATCCCCTGAAAGGTTCCTTGATGCTGGCGAGGGGCTCTTGAACTTGGGAATTGGAGCTGTGTTCCAATTCCCTGAATTAAGCCTGAATGCCTTCCATAACCCACCCACAGGTGCTGTATAATCCCTACGGGTTTAGCGCTCCCCATAATAATAATGATAATTGAGATTGAATCAGGACAAGCCACGGGTAGCAGCAATGGAATGCTAAAAGGTTAAGCAATCCAGGAAAACCTTAAAAACCCAGCTAAGCCTCAGAACAAGTCTGATATCCAGGTAAGCCCACGAGCAAGTCTGATACCCAGGTAAGCCCAAGAGCATTTCTGATACCCAACTAAGCCCAAAAGAAAGTCTCAAAAAGTTAGTTAAAGAGAGTCAAAAGTTGAGTTCTAGTTAAAGCCAAACATTCAATCAAGTCAGATACTGGTACGTGATATCAATCAAGTCAGATACTGGTACGTGATATCAATCAAGTCAGATACTGGTACGTGATATCAATCAAGTCAGATACTGGTACGTGATATCAATCAAGTCAGATACTGGTACGTGATATCAATCAAGTCAGATACTGGTACGTGATATCAATCAAGTCAGATACTGGTACGTGATATCAATCCAAGTCGATACTGGTACGTGATATCAATCAAGTCAGATACTGGTACGTGATATCAATCAAGTCAGATACTGGTACGTGATATCAATCAAGTCAGATACTGGTACGTGATATCAATCAAGTCAGATACTGGTACGTGATATCAATCAAGTCAGATACTGGTACGTGATATCAATCAAGTCAGATACTGGTACGTGATATCAATCAAGTCAGGATTATGGTCACGTGATATCAATCAAGTCAAAACAGGTAGTTGGATGTCAATCTCTAGCCAGATATGATGGTTGTTGACAAGTCACAGTCACAGGTGTGGTGGTGTAAAAGTCAGGTACAGGTGGTGGTACAAGTCAGGTACAGGTGGTGGTGGTAACAAGTCAGGTACAGGTGGTGGTGGTAACAAGTCAGGTACAGGTGGTGGTGGTAACAATTAAAGTCAGGTGGTTACTGTGGTAGCGAGGATCAAAACAGTTCCTAAGAAAACAAATGAACACTAACTAGCACAACTAAGTGGATCAGTGAACAACGCTACGTGTCCCTTCCCTGATCATCCCCCCCCATTCTACTTCTCTGTCCCCCACTCCCCTTCCTCATTACCTTATTAAACTCCCCTCCCCACCACTCCATATTTCCCCATCCTTCCTTCCCCTTCTCCCCCCCATCCCCACCAAATCTTGACCACAAAGTCACGATTCACTAATAACTATCAGAAGTGAAACTATCATGCCGGTGGTAGTCAAAAGATTATAAAGGGAACATAATAGTTCAAAAGACTGGCACGCATGGCATCAAGGTCAAAGACTGGCACGCATGGCATCAAGGTCAAAGACTGGCACGCATGGCATCAAGGTCAAAGACTGGCACGCATGGCATCAAGGTCAAAGACTGGAACACATGGCATCAAGGTCAAAGACTGGCGCATGGCATCAAGTCAAAGACTGGCACGCATCATCAAGGTCAAAGACTGGCACGCATGGCATCAAGGTCAAAGACTGGCACGCATGGCATCAAGGTGAAAGACTGGCACGCATGGCATCAAGGTCAAAGACTGGCACGCATGGCATCAAGGTCAAAGACTGGCACGCATGGCATCAAGGTCAAAGACTGGCACGCATGGCATCAAGGTCAAGACTGGCACGCATGGCATCAAGGTCAAAGACTGGCACGCATGGCATCAAGATCAAAGACTGGCACGCATGGCATCAAGGTCAAAGACTGGCACGCATGGCATCAAGGTCAAAGACTGGCACGCATGGCATCAAGGTCAAAAACTTGTCAAGGTTTATTATGTAAAAATCTGGAGTTTCACCGCTCACCTTTCAGCCGAATATTACCTAATATAGCTTCGCTCTAATATAAGTATTACCTTAGGTACACTTGATGAGTTTCCAGAGTTTTCTTAACCCCGCAGCCCGACCCTGGGTAAGGCTTGTCTGGTGCTTGCCCGGCCAACCAAGTTGTTGCTGCTGGCGGACCACTGACAGGTGTGTTATAGCACTAAGGTCTTCAATGTAACCCAAAAGTATCATTACAGGCGTCAAACTGTGTATTTCGTTAACTGCATCTTTGGTAAATAAACGGATCGTCACCGAAATGAAGCCTAGGCCTGAGCGCCTCGACACCGTCGTTCTGAAGTTAAGTCTGATCGTCTCAAGTGTTTACAAAGGTGGGATCAAAGAGTACTTTTGTGATTTGTTGTACTCTTGTGGTCGTTCTACCTTGATAGTTAAATATTAATCATTGCAGACTAGTAGTAAATCAGGGAAGTCAAGTTTTATTAGAGATCGTTCAAGATGTTTGTTGTGGCTCTTTCATAATTTCACTGTCACTGTATTAATCTTTATAAAATATAAGTGAAAGCTAATGAGAAAATAACAGGGTATATACACAGATATTAATCTTTATAAAATATAAGTGAAAGCTAATGAGAAAATAACAGGGTTATACACAGATATTTCTTAATGTATACACACAGGTATATATTTATATACATTGAGAGACATATGTTTCTCATTATATATTTACTGAAAGATTAATTTAATCTGTTATTATTCAAGCATTCTTGATGTTAGTGAACTGAAGAACTGTAGCCTTAATGACCCAGGTGCAGTTAGTAGTCTAAGTCTTAATATCTAAGTTGTGAGAGGTGCTATCATACCGTCTTTGACTATTTCACCTGGGCTCCTATGATTTACAACAGTGTTAATATTATCCTGGTCATCAAATTTTTGATCAAGCTCTTCTTGTTGGGCTGGATAAAATTTCGAGTAGCTATTCTTGGCTAGCTCTCATATCCGATCATCATTTTCTTTAAGTTAGCTGGGAGACATGTTGACTAGCTGTCAGATTTGCCAGGCGCCATGTTGGCTAGCCGTAGCAAGACCTGTCAGGAATGATCTGTAGCCGGACAGCTTGACTCAAACAGCAAGTTCTATCCGGCACGAAGCTAGCCAGCTAAGCCAATTAAGAATTCCTTCAGACCACGTTTAATTGACAGGTTTCAGGCTCCCTTATCAATAAACAGGTCCAGGGAATCTTACACTATTTAACGAATGTCGTCGTGTGATCCCAGTGAGGGATGTTTATCTTCAGCCTCCTTCGTCTCCCAACTCTCCCTCGTGGCGGCCGAGGACACGGACCGTCGTGCTTGTCCAAAAACGCCAACACGTCAGCCTTCATTAGAGATTAACGGGAGCCGACCTGCATGAAGCAGATCACTGGCTGTTTCTTGTAGACGAGAAACGTTGCAGCTAAAGTCCGTCAGTCCTGTGTTTAATTAACTGACGAAGATAAGCAAGGGAGCTGTAACAAGGGAGCTGTAACAAGGAAGATGTAACAGAGTTTCTCCAGTGGAAAAAATTGTTTACTGGAGCAACCAAAATTTACACTATGCACTTTCACGTTCAAGATTTCACAAGAATTTCTACGGGAATTCCAATGAAAAAAAGAAAGAATTAATGACGGACATGACACAGTTTGAAAAAAACTAGACAGCTGGAATTTGAAGCTTTTTACTAAAAGATATTCACACGCCAATTAAAATCACGTAACCAATATGGATAATAAGTCAAAGTTCGGTTATGTATTCATGTGGTATTCAGGACAAAATGTGTATCTTGGGTACCTGAAGTGCTGAAACGTATCGCCCGTACAGCAGCTTCAATCGAATACAGGTGAATATAACACTGAAGACAGTATTAGTAATTTTAAGGTGATCAGTCCCCTAGCGTCAAGCAGAGGCTTGCTGAGGGACTCACCTCAAAATTACCTCTACTGCCTCCAACATTATATTCGCCTGTATTCGACTGTTTCAATAAGAGTGCCAGTGAGTGCCAGGTGTGGCACATATATCTCTTCCATCAACTTGTCGGTATTGTAAGCCGTCAATAATAATAAAAATTACCCACACACCAGTACGCCATACACCAACATTCCGATCACCAACATGGAACCATCTACATTCACCTTCCAGAACTTCCTTTATGGCACTCAAACAGCTTTCTCCTACACTGGTACCGCAGATGTATATCGCAGCCAGACCCGATCAAATGAAACTGCTTAACCCGGTTGAGTAAATGATGGTAATAATAATAATAAACAGTTGAGTAAATGATTGTAACAATAATAACCCAGTTGAGTAAATGATTGTAATAACCATCTGGGTTATTGTAATAACCCAGTTGGATAAATGATTGTAATAACCCAGATGAATAAATGATTGTAATAACCCAGATGAATAAATGATTGTAATAACCCAGATGAATAAATGTTTGTAATAATAATAACGCAGTTGAGTACATTATTAGGATTAAGTCTCGTGGCTCAAACTATGAGTACGATTCTTAGAGACGACTCTTCAGTACAACGCCTCAACCATGAATACAGTGACCACCCCCCCAAACATTTACAAATTCCCTCTTGGGTAAAATGCCCAGTAATTATTGAGTACAATGTCTAATAATTATTGAGTACAATGTCTAGGCAGTACAAAACAATGTCTTGGCATTAAAGTACCATATCTTCACCGTCGAGTACAATTTCTTTGATCAAGAACCCTTCGCCAATATCAAGGTGCCACTCTGTGGGTATATAATCTGAAAATCTTCCCTCCTTTATCTTAAAATGTGATCCACTGAAGCATGAAAATCTAGGGGTTAAAATATATTATCCTGGAATTGATGACTATCGTTACAGGCATCTACATGGTACGCTCTCTGTATGAATCTTAAGGGTCAAATAGTACCTGAGGAATGGAATCAGGTTTGTTCCCAGGAAAGGGAGGGTAGTACCATTTCCTCAGATCAAGAACTCGTCACCAGCATCAATCTTTCCTCCCTAGAAGTGCGAGAGAGTAAAGCTCTTGAGGCTCTTGTCCCACCCTCACTTCCACCTTGCTGGTGGTTTATAGGGCTAGTGACAGCTTACGTCGTATGGACCCTCACTCCCACACCCTCGAAACACAAGCATGCACGCGTTCACCAACGCGGGAACACGCGTGGACACGCAGGCACGTGCCTGTACCTACGCGTGCACACTGTCGTTGACATTACCATGTACTTATTCAATCATGCCTGGTTTCCCTCCCTCCCATAGAGCATTCCAAACCCTCCAGCTACTCCTGCAAGTGAACCCCCTTCCTCACGTGCGTCCCTCACCGAGACAACCCCAGCAACGCAACATAGGGACGCACCTCACTGCTAAATAGAGACGGATGGGGAGCACTGCTGAGGCACCCTGGGAAATCATCACCCCCACCCCTCCTTCCAACCCCAACTTTGCCCTTATTGGCTAATAATCGGTTCACCTAACTGCCCCAGGAAAATTACTACTTCCCCACACCACCCCCACCCCTATACCCGAACACCACGAACACCCCCTAACCCACACCAACCAACTGTACCCAGCCACCCCCTCCACCTGGGTGGAGGGGGGTGGCGCTGAGGGAATACTATCGGCATCCATCAAACAATATAATTACTATAATCCCAAAATAATTGATGAAATACTGGTACCACTGGGCCTGTGTCGACGGCTGACACAAGTGGAGGTGTGACGGAAGTGGGTGACGAAGGGGTGACGGAGGAGCAGGGGTGACGGAGGCTGAGAAGTGACGGAAGTAGGTGACGGAGGTTGAGAGGTGACGGAAGTGGGTGACGGAGGCGAAGGGGTGAGGGAATAGTACAAGGGAACCATCCATAAGAGGGAAAGAAAAGGGAAAGTGGGGAATAGGGCAGGAATCGAGGTCGAGAGGGATGAGAGGAAAAATAGCAGGTATAGTATAGAGAATGAATGGAAGACAGGAGAGGCTGGAGGGAGGACCGAGAGCAAGGTGAATATAGTGAGCACAGTGTTGCAGGAGCCCACACAGTGTTGCAGGGGTCCACAAAGTGGTCACAAGACAATACAGCCAATATGATGCACCTCCCAAGATCAAAAACATGCAATCCGGAAAAATACAGCGAACGAAAAGCAGTCTAGAACAACTAATACAAAGAAAGTTGTATCTAGACAAGCAACACCCTCAGTAACATTACTTTCTGTTTGACACACTGCATCATCTGGACGAGCAACACCTCAGTAACACTACTTTCTGCTTTAGGTGCTTAACGTCACTAGCAAATTCAACAATAACTTGGAGTGGTGCAGTCAACACAAGGTGTGCACCAGAAACATATATATGGATCATGAACCCAGGGTGATACTCTGTGACGTCTATACATCTGCACGTCCTCACACCACCAACACTGAATGTGACTCACTAGGTGAACATGTGACACAAACAACACAGATGGCAAACTGAACCAGTGTTAGTGTGGTCACTAATTTTTGTTGCAGAGGTCGAGTCTTGGCTTGTGGCTCCGCTTCTAACCTGGTCAAGACAGGACTCACTAACCCTCGTGGGTTGTAGCAAACCAAATCTCAAGACTGACTATTCATTTTTCCTCAAGTCATTCCCTCGCTGAATTAAATGGTTATAATCATAACCATAATTTTTAAAGGGCTGAATGCCTCGGTCAAATGACCAAAAGCTCCTCCAGCGGCGGGTCATCATACGACTAAGACCCGCGTCAGGAAACACTTGTTCTGTTTCCTGACAAATCTTACCTAATTAATTTTCTCGCTCAGGTCGTTCTACTTTCTTACAACCCAAAGGCGGAAGAAATTATTCGTGGCGACCCCAACCCTCAATCCTGTCTTCAGCTTCCAACTATACATCCTTGTACTTCATCCAAACCTGCCAGTCTGCCCTGCCCGTCTTTACTATCAAATCTTCTGGGTATCTTTTTTAGGTCGTGATCATGTGAGCTCTGGTCGTTCTATCCTCAAAAGTCACTAAGATCTTTTGATTATTAACCTTTCTATTGCTCATTCCCCATAACTTGCTTAGTAGCCTCGTTGTTAATCTCTACACTTCCTCTAGTTTCTGAACACGCTGGATGAGGTGTGGGCTCCATGCTGGCGCTGCATACTTTATGAGTGGGGTGACCTATGTTGTATACATCACACTGAATTGCCGTTTTTTACATTCCCCTCGCGCACATCCCGCCTCTTGAGATGTGCTCGGTACTTTATAAATACAGAGGTTTATTTTGAGAGTTTTACAGCTTCCACTAGACCCGCTAGTTTGTATTCTGTTTCCGGTCTTCTTTCGCCTTCCATCATTTCCATAAAATTGAACTTTTCCGAGTTTAATGTCAAGTCTCCTATCTAAGCATCCCTGCTTATTTTTGTTTTATCCTTTTCCTCTCATCTCCAGGTGCGTGTGCGTGCGTGCGTGCGCCTTCTGGTCCTTCTCTAGGGTTGTTAGTGTTAAGTGTCACCTCGCAGTCAAGACCCTTAGTTCCGGTACGTCTCTTCGAGAACCTTGGGATCTTCTGGTTTCTTAAGGTTTCCACTGCCGCTGTATACTGCAAGATGGGTCTAACGTACATCTATAAAACTCTGAAGGATTCCACGTTAAGGCTCCAGACAGCAGTTTCACATATGCTAAAATTATACAACAGATACACGCATTTGGTGATATACTTGGTGTGATGCTTACCCCCAACTCTTTTTCTTGGGAGAACCACGAAAACTGAATCCCTAATACCTCCTCTCCTTAAAAATTTCAAGGAATACCACGAAAATCACCACCAATTGTCAGAAATAGAGAGCCAGAGTGAAAACATATAACTGTTGAGAGGAACATCACCCGTGAGTCTTTCAGTCAGAGAGGAATACGAAGCAAGAAGATAAACAGGGACCCTTGGTTAATAAATCACTTATTTCTACACGCACTTGTTAATAGTTACTACGGTTAATAAACGTTAAGCAACAACAGAGCGCCGACGGAGTCACATGGGTTGCAAAACGAGTCGGCGGAGGGAGGTGAACGAGGGCGCTCAAAGTGAGCCGAACACCCACAGCACGCTCGTAAATCTAACAAATTTACATACGCTTATTAATAGCCAATATAATGAATATAATACACATCAAGGAGAGACAGCAACAGAGTGGTAACGACGGTGAGTCCAGCTGCTACGAGAGGGATACCAACCAGGATACCCAACATCAAACTCAAAATCACAAGCCCCACAAATCTATCGAATTTCCATACATGATTCATAATAGCTGATATGATGAATATTATGCACAGCAACAAGGGGCAGCGGAATGGTTGCGACGGTGGCGTGCGGGCCAGCGCCGGGCACATACCAACCACGATACTCAACATTAGCCTAAAAACGACAACATGCTCGTAAATCTCCGGCATGTACATAGCCGAGACTTCCTAGTTAAAAGCGAGAGAGAAGAGTAGGGGATGGGGGAGGGGTCACAGCAAGGCGACCATACATCACCTGGGCGGACAGGTGAGCAGCTATGGCCTCCTTGCCTCTCCTACACTCTCACGACACCACGCTCCGATATTTGTACATATTAATGACATTAGTAATGGGAGGCGGGCAATGGATCGGTGTAATGTTCACTTACACAGGGGGAACACCCACGAGTATCACTTACAAGTTATGGCCGGCCCCACACACTGCACACGGGCGTATCCCCCTCACCTGTTCCACCCGCCTCACCACATCTACCTACCGCCCCAACACTCGCATTTACCAACTACTTAAACGCCTTCAATCATTATATAAAAGCTTGAATTCCAATTCCAATTTCTCTAACAGAATGTTTAACTATTATTAAAAATTTCAACAGCTTTATGTACGTAATAGCAAATACACACAGGCTACAAATATGCGAGAAATGGAAAATAAGTGGGAGTACCGGAGAAGCTAACCTGGTTAAGAGTGTTGAGTGCGTCGGGCGCCTTGCCACAGCCTCGGCATCGCCTGATTAGAATTCATGCATGCCCGGCTGCCCTCGGGCTATTTACTCCAGACAGCCGGGAAACAAACATAGCCCACGCGTCCGAACACCGCCAAGTTAATGATATCCGACTGCTCAACCATCCAACTCATCCTCCCCATCAATGGTTCAATATCAACACTGGCGGCCGTCTTGCACTATGTATTCCCTACTATAATGTATACACATTTCGCAACCCATAATGCTAATTTAACCATCTAACCATATTAGCAATATATTTATATTTCAATATTACAAAAAATATATATATTTAAAGAACTGGAAAACACGAAAGACTAATAAAGTCATGTTGACGTCGTGCGACAGCCAGGGACGAGAACAGCAGTCGTGAACGGACGGACGGACGGACGGACGCGCACACAAACACACAGTCCAAGTATGTGCCAAAGTGAAACTTATTAATGTTTGATAAACACTTGAGAGAGAAGCACCTGCCAATGACTCCACAGTGACAAAGCATCAACACTCAGTCATGAACGAGAGTGACAGAATGAACCATGCTATAGGAGAGTGTCAGGAGAAGTTAGAGACTAGATCATCCTCCACAGCAATGTGGAACCTTGCGGTTCTCTGGGTCTGTGTTGAACCTGCTCTTGAAGCAATGTTGCTGGGTAGTCAATATTCATGTATTAGATCTATGTGGAAGCGCTAAACCAGTCGGCATCACAAAAGAATGGAAGGCAATCAGGCTCTATCCAAAGAAAAGGAGGGAAGACATGTCCAATTCCTTGGATCAAGAGCCCCCTCACCGGTATTAAGGAGTGCTCCTTGAGGAGTTAGGAGCCGTGTACACTATACCGGGTAGCGTGGGTATCAGTGGTGGGTACCATGAAGGCTCCGTCACCTGCAGTGGCTGTGACCCGCAACTCACACATCTACAGCTCTGTCTCTCTCACATTTTATTTATATTGGTTTAATAAAGTTGTAGACTAACATTTAAATTGAAAGAAGCGACAATTATGTAGAGAAATTGTATAAAATACCGACACAAATCAACAATACTATTCTTAATGAAGCAGGAATCAACAATACTATTCTTAATGAGGCAAGAATCAACAATACTATTCTTAATGAGGCAAGAATCAACAATGTTCCTTCATAAGCGGAGTTGGATACAAACAGTTATTTACACGAGATCGCGGCACCACACAAACTTTAGTGAGAAATCTTAATTTCACGTACTATTTTGTGACTCTACCTGTGAAAAAATGTGGTTTGGACAGCAGCATGAGCCCTGATAATCCAGTGATTAGTTGTAAGATCTAGTTAAGACAGAAGTGTTATAAGAAGAGCAGAGTATATGGAGAGTAAAAGAAAGGTGAAGAGAGTGCAAAAGGAGAGCAGATGAAAGAGTGGGAGAGGCACTGTCAAGAAATTTTGCAGAAAATAAGAAAAAAATTTGGAGTAATTTCGCAAAAATCATTCTGAACCTAACGAAAAAAATATATTTCATTGTGTTTGTTTATTATTAAATTATTGTAAACGTATCTAAAATATATTTAGTTGGGTTAGGATAAATTAAATTGTGCTTGTTATATGTGGTGTGAAATTGTGGTTTGAAAGAAAGGCAAGTTACCGACAACTACTCGGTGGAATTTTGTCAATATTTCACATTTTTTTCAATGCATACAACTAGTGTACATCATGGAATAAGTATTTCTTGCAAAGCTTTTGATACAGTCGACCATGATTTACTGCTCACAAAATTAGACACTATGGTATAAGGGGGCACCCACTCAACTACCTAAAGTCATACCTCACCATCAGAAGCCAATATGTGTACACAGGTGTGTTAATAGTTATTGTGATGGAGCAGTGTCACAACGGCTGCCACCTCGAGCCCAAGTAAGCCATGCATGCAAATATTCATTTTCAGGGTAGTTCGGAGTCTGTCGTATAGAGGGAGTGTATTCTGATGCAGTGGATAACGTGGAATATGGAATATACAACAGATGCGTACTCTCGGTGTGTGTGTGTGTGCGAGAGTGTGTGGTGTGTGTGTGTGTGTGTGTGTGTGTATGTGTTACTCACCTATTTGTGGTTGCAGGGATCGAGTCATAGCTCCTGGCCCCGCCTCTTCACTGATTGCTACTAGGTCCTCTCTCTCCCTGCTCCATGAGCTTTATCAAACCTCGTCTTAAAACTATGTATGATTCCTGCCTCCACTACGTCATTTTCTAGGCTATTCCACTTCCTGACAACTCTATGACTGAAGAAATACTTCCTAACATCCCTTTGACTCATAGGAGTCTTCAGCTTCCAACTGTGACCTTGTTTCTGTGTCCCCTCACTTGAACATCTTGTCTCTGTCCACCTTATTTATTCCTCACAGTATTTTATATGTCGTTATCATGTCTCCCCTAACCCTCCTGTCCTCTAGTGTCGTCAGGCCGATTTCCCTTAACCTTTCTTCGTAGGACAATCCCCTTAGCTCTGGGACTAGTCTTGTTGCAAACCTTTGAACCTTTTCTAATTTCCCGACGTGCTTAACCAGGTGTGGGTTCCAAACTGGTGCTGCATACTCCAGTATGTGTGTGTGTGTGTGTGTGTGTGTGTGTGTGTGTGTGTGTGTAAAACAAAGGTTTCTCCTTTTACATTTAGTAATGTATACAGGAGAAGGGGTTACTAGCCCCTTGCTCCTGGCATTTTAGTCGCCTCTTACGACATGCATGGCTTACGGAGGAAGAATTCTGTTCCACTTCTCCATGGAGACAAGAGGAAATAAACAAGACCAAAAAATTGTAAGAAAATAGAAGAAAACTCAGAGGGGTGTGTATATATATGCTTGTACATGAATGTGTAGTGTGACCTAAGTGTAAGTAAAAGTAGCAAGACGCACCTGAAATCTTGCATGTTTATGAGACAAAAAAAAAGACACCAGCAATCCTACCATCCATGCAAAACAATTACAGGCTTCCGTTTCACACTCACTTGGCAGGACGGTAGTACATTACTGGATGGTTGCTGTCTACCAACCTAATACCACAGGACGGTAGTACCTCCCTGGGTGGTTGCTGTCTACCAACCTACTACCACAGGACGGTAGTACCTCCCTGGGTGGTTGCTGTCTACCAACCTACTACCACAGGACGGTAGTACCTCCCTGGGTGGTTGCTGTCTACCAACCTACTACCACAGGACGGTAGTACCTCCCTGGGTGGTTGCTGTCTACCAACCTACTACCACAGGACGGTAGTACCTCCCTGGGTGGTTGCTGTCTACCAACCTACTACCACAGGACGGTAGTACCTACCTGGGTGGTTGCTGTCTACCAACCTACTACCACAGGACGGTAGTACCTCCCTGGGTGGTTGCTGTCTACCAACCTACTACCTATATACTATACATACACGCTTAAGAGTTCACTTTAGTCCTCATTTTAGGTATTAGTGTATAGATAACTGATAAGTTAGGTGCAGCCTCAATGACCCTCGTATATCAACGAGATTTACACCCCATTAACCAAACACTGGATAAGTTTCTAGTTCTTCATTGAAGTCTCTCAAATATCAACAGTAGAGGCTGTCAAGAGCAGAGTGGACCAATTCATGCGACAAGTGACAGAATCTGCTAGACCATGATGTTTATCAAACCCTGGGGACAGCTGGCAGTAACAGCTTGATTGATCAGGCAGCCGACAGAGAAAAAACGACTTCCAGACGTTCTGCACAAAACTCGGGAGACGGTCACAGGTGAGTCACGGTAGACAAACAGGAAGAAACTTGTGCAAAGAACCATCTCATTACTGCTGACACAAACTTACTCCATAAATTAGGAGGATAAAAACTAGAAACTGTTTATTCCGACAGTTCTCAAGATAGTGACTGGAAGTAGCAAGACGACAACCGACTGTAACGACACGTAATTAAGAGCAAGACTTTGTTTAAGACAGGGACTGTAACGACACGTAATAGGTTTAGCGCTAGGTTTTTTATTATAATAATAAAGACACATAAGGAAGAGCAAGATTTTGTTTTTGACGTGACTGGCGTCACCTTTATCAAGGCTGACTTTAATAAAGTCAGCCTTTATACAGCTCATAGCTGATAAATTAGACACACGTGAAACACTTGGGTATCTTTACTGAGGAAACGTTTCGCCACACAGTGGCTTCATCAGTCCATACAAAGGAGAATGGTGAAGAGGAGGAGTTTGAGTCGATGTAATCAGTCCATCAATCTTGAAAAGAATACCAAAGTTCAAAGCTGAGTGCCTGACCGAAATTAAATCTTGCCCTGCCTTGCTGTCTTGACACTCAGTTCTCACATACCTTGCACCCAACTCACTCAATATATTCATACACTTAAACGTTTTAAAAAACTGTTCGTTTGTAAGGTGGAAATTTCTCCTGGGTAACCAACGATCACGCTACGTCATATATAAATATTATTGATCCCAATTTTCCAGCTGCCCAGTTGGTTCCTGGTCTCTAGTGCTATGCAGATCTTTGTTATAAACTCTCACAATTCTTCCCCTCCTTTCAGCATCCACCGAGATAAATGGTATAAAATACCGACACGACTGAGAAAATAGGCACAAATGAATTATAATGCGAGCCTTTATTGACTACGTTTCGCCCACACAAAGGGCTTTATTAAGACTTGAGTCCCACCCCAATATCTCCTTCCTTTGATTTGTGCATTCTCTCCAGTTTCTGATGGTCAGTCCTTGTATCCTTGCTTTCTGGCAACATTCCCGTCTCCTCAGTGAATATTAAACTAAATCTACTTAATTCCTCACTATAGTCTTCAACGAGTATTCCTCCTCCATGTTTGCTCAGCCTTATTACATGCTCTTTCATAGTCATCCCTCCTTTTAGTGTGGCTCTCTAGTAGTTTGCTCTCTTATCTGGCCTCAGATGACATGGCATTCTGAAATTTACGTTCCGATTCACTTCTTATCCTTGGATAACCTTACCCGCGTGTGTGTACTCTCCTATTTGTGATTGCAGGGGTCGAATCCTATCTCCTCTGTGTTGTGTGTGTGTTGTGTTTGTGTGTGTGCTTGCTTGCTTAACATGACTTGATGAAGAACCACCAGTGGTGGGTTAGTTTTGATCAGGACACGACTTGAACTTGCTTGTGTGAATATTATAATACGTTGTTCTTGATGACTACACATTGATTTTGTGGGCACGTGCACAGCGCGTGTGCACGTGTAGTCATCAAGAACAACGTATATAATATTCACACAAGCAAGTTCAAGTCGTGTCCTGATCAAAACTAACCCACCACTGGTGGTTCTTCATCATGTTAAGCAAGCAAGCACGCGCGGGCGCGCACACTCTTCTGGCTTCCTAAACACGTCTTAGGTACAAAAAAAAAACAGTATCAATAACATTCCTGCGGTAAAATTAATCAGTTTCAAGTTAAATACTGCAAGTTTCTTGGGAAAAATATTAATCCTAAACATATTTAACCAGAAAACTCAGAAGTAAATATACCTGAAAAAAATATTAACCAACTACGTAATAAATATGTCTATTAATCAGCTTAAGAGACTATGATGAAGATGCTTATCATACTTACTCATACTGACTGATTCATTGGTGTTTGGTTTTTATTAAACACTGCCATTTAAAAAAAACATTGTACTGTGTTGTATACGAAAAAAAAAAACATGAATTATGTTGAGTCAGCTTAAAAAAACAAGTTCTCCTCTGAGAGTGGTGTTCTCTGATTGTTCATATTTTATTGTTCATGTTTATTCATGGGGAGATTACTGTACAGCGCTTCAAGAGCTAATTCATCATCTTTCACAACAAGGAGGGGGGGGGTAATATACTAGTTCTAGCTAAAATACATTGTATACTACTTATAATGATATAACTGAGCGTTGAGGGCAGAGTGGTGATGGTGACAGTGGCGATGGTGACAGTAGTGATGGTGATACTGATGGTGATAGTGACAGTAGTGGTGACTGGTGATGTTGACAGTAGTGATGGTGATAGTGATGTTGACAGTAGTGATGGTGGCTGATGTTGACAGTAGTAATGGTGGCTGATGTTGACAGTAGTGATGGTGATAGTGATGGTGACAGTAGTGATGGTGATAACGGTGGTGATAATGGTAGTGATGGCAGCAGCAACTTACATTTCGCTGTTTTAATTTTCCCTCATTAACCATTTTATTTTAAACAGTCCACGAGAGAGCTGGCAAGAACAGGGGAGAGAAAAGGGCAGCTAAAAAAAAAAAAAAAAGGTTGTGGGCAGACAGGAAATTAGAGAGGAGAAAGTTTAATAAACCTGATCACTTTAGGTGGGTGTCGAGACAGTAGTTTTTGTCACAGTGAAGAGTGGAGTGATTCCTTTTAACCAGAAATATAACGTACATGATTGTGTGTGTGTGTGTTCATGCCTCAACAATAATAAACAATTATTGACAAACATTACATATTACAAGTCACAAATACATTACAATGGTCAACAATAATAAACAATTATTGACAAACATTACATATTACAATAGTCATAAATACATTACAATGGTTCCAAATATGTCGTTACAATGGCCAAATATATCTCACTACAATGGTAACAAATATCTTGATACATTACACAATAAAACATTTAACAGAGGGAGATAAGTCTTTTTATACAGGAATCATGATCAAAAGAAGTTTTTGTTACAAGTCTGACATTGTGGCCCAGGCACTGTGACCCCAGCAGTGTGTGACTCATTCATGGGTGTGACCCAACTAGGGGTGAGTGACCCAGCTAGGGGTGAGTGACCCAGCTAGGGGTGAGTGACCCAGCTAGGGGTGAGTGACCCAGCTAGGGATAAGTGTAACCCACCTAGGGGTGTGTGACCCAGCCAAGGGTGTGTGTGACCCAGCTAGGGGTGAGTGACCCAGACATTGTGAACCCAACAATGTGACCCAGTTAAGGGTGAGTGTGACCCAGGCAGTGTGAACTGGTAATCTACATGGGAGTTGGTTCAGCCACTCATGACGTGCCGACGATATTTAAGAGTGACTTTGTAAACACAAGAGGAACCTGATCAGCGTCTTAAGAGGAAAATCAACATGCAATGGTCGACCAGTCCAGCACACTTTATGGCGCTCCTCGTCTTCTCTATAGTTTATTCTCTACCTCCAATACCTCACCCTGTTTATACTTTCAATACCACTTGTTATACCTCCGTAACTCTTCCAATGCATCTTCTATGTACAAGGTCACGGTGTCCCGTGGCCTAGTAAGCAACGCTCTCGCTTCACACACCGAGTGTCCGTGGTTCGATCCCCGGCATGGGAGGAAACACTGGGCATGTTTCTTTACACTTGCTGTCCCCATTCACCTAGCAAGCAAATAGGTACCTGGGTGTTAGTAGACTGGTGTGAGTGGCATCCTGGAGGACAAGATCGAAGAACCCCATTGGAAATAAGACAGTCCTCGACGACACGTTGACTTTCTTGGGTAATCCTGGGAGGCTAACCCTCCGGGGTTAAAAATCTGAACAAAATCTTATTTTATCTCTCTCATCACCTCTACCAATATATCTTGTTTATACATCCATACGTCTACCAGTACCTCTTTGTTTATACCTCTATAACCTTACAAATACCTTGACCACCTCCTGCTCCTCCGTGGGTCATTGAACCCGCTGCCTGGTCTCAGAGTCAGGCTGTTGGTACTTACAACACTATCTGAAATACACACAAGTAGTTCCCTTTTAAAGACAAGGATCTTCTTGCAATTTTTTTATCTGAGGTGTTGAAAAGTCATGGGCCCTTCATGCTTATGGTTCTTCATTAATGACATCAGTCCCTGTCTACGTTGCCTGCAGATATGGAATCAGTTCCTCCAATATTATCGAAATGTAAATTACGATACATCTTTCTTGACAGATGGCTTACAGGACGGATAACTCATTAAAACAATCCTCAAAGAAATATGACAGAATATGAAGCGATGGAGGAACAACTAAGCATTTCACGGACTTTTTTTTTCTGCAGTGAACTGTTTACAGTCGTAATTGCGGTGGGGCACGAAGCAGCGTGAGATTCACGTCGAAATTTCGAACATGCATTTTCTGACGCTCAGTAGACAATGTTGAAGAGGGGTCGTTCCATAGTGTAACTCGATGTGAATGAATGGTTCAGAGAACCGACGAGTTGGTAAATTAGACACATATGCAACACTTGGTATCTTTTGAGAAATTTCGCCACAAGGTGTTCACGTCCATACAGGAGAATCGTGAAGAACAGGAGGAGTGGAGGTTGTCAGGCCTCATCTTGAGACGATGTTGTCAGTCCATCAATCTGAATAGAATACAGCATATGAGCAGAGGAACCTTATATACTGTAGACAGGAGAGGTGCAGGTAGTAGGAGGTGCACATTTGTTCAATGTGGAAGTAGGTCGTGCCCAAGGAATAGGCAAGCGAACTCGTCGAGAACTCGTCGGTTCTCTGAACCATTCATTCACATCTTGTCTGACACTGCAACATCTTGGTATCTTAATACAGGATTTCTTCGCTTGCTTTTCCCCTTGGGCACACCACTTTCACATTGAACAATGTGACACCTCCTACTACTGCTCACCTCTCCTGTCTACGTATAAGGTTCCTCTGCTCATATGCTGTTATTCTATTCAAGATTGATGGACTGACAACATCGTCTCAGATTGAGGGCCTGACAACTCACACTCCTCCTGTTCTTCAGATTCTCCTTTGTATGGACTGATGAAGCCACTGTGTGGCGAAACGTTTCTCAATAAAGATACCCAAGTGTTGCATATGTGTCTAATTTACCAACTCGTCGGTTCTCTGAACCATTCATTCACATCTTGTCTGACACTGCAACATCTGGTATCTTAATACAGGATTTCTTCGCTTGCCTATTCCTTGGCACGACCTACTTCCACATTGAACAAATGTGACACCTCCTACTACTGCTGCACCTCTCCTGTCTACAGTATATAAGGTTCCTCTGCTCATATGCTGTTATTCTATTCAAGATTGATGGACTGACAACATCGTCTCAAGATTGAGGGCCTGACAACCTCACACTCCTCCTGTTCTTCACGATTCTCCTTTGATGGACTGATGAAGCCACTGTGTGCGAAACGTTTCTCAATAAAGATACCCAAGTGTTGCATATGTGTCTAATTTACCAACTCGTCGGTTCTCTGAACCATTCATTCACATCTTGTCTGACACTGCAACATCTTGGTATCTTAATACAGGGATTTCTTCGCTTGCCTATTCCTTGGGCACGACCTACTTCCACATTGAACAAATGTGACACCTCCTACTACTGCTGCACCTCTCCTGTCTACAGTATATAAGGTTCCTCTGCTCATATGCTGTTATTCTATTCAAGATTGATGGACTGACAACATCGTCTCAAGATTGAGGGCCTGACAACCTCACACTCTCCTGTTCTTCACGATTCTCCTTTGTATGGACTGATGAAGCCACTGTGTGGCGAAACGTTTCCTCAATAAAGATACCCAAGTGTTGCATATGTGTCTAATTTACCAACTCGTCGGTTCTCTGAACCATTCATTCACATCTTGTCTGACACTGCAACATCTTGGTATCTTAATACAGGGATTTCTTCGCTTGCCTATTCCTTGGGCACGACCTACTTCCACATTGAACAAATGTGACACCTCCTACTACTGCTGCACCTCTCCTGTCTACAGTATATAAGGTTCCTCTGCTCATATGCTGTTATTCTATTCAAGATTGATGGACTGACAACATCGTCTCAAGATTGAGGGCCTGACAACCTCACACTCCTCCTGTTCTTCACGATTCTCCTTTGTATGGACTGATGAAGCCACTGTGTGGCGAAACGTTTCTCAATAAAGATACCCAAGTGTTGCATATGTGTCTAATTTACCAACTCGTCGGTTCTCTGAACCATTCATTCACATCTTGTCTGACACTGCAACATCTTGGTATCTTAATACAGGGATTTCTTCGCTTGCCTATTCCTTGGGCACGACCTACTTCCACATTGAACAAATGTGACACCTCCTACTACTGCTGCACCTCTCCTGTCTACAGTATATAAGGTTCCTCTGCTCATATGCTGTTATTCTATTCAAGATTGATGGACTGACAACATCGTCTCAAGATTGAGGGCCTGACAACCTCACACTCCTCCTGTTCTTCACGATTCTCCTTTGTATGGACTGATGAAGCCACTGTGTGGCGAAACGTTTCCTCAATAAAGATACCCAAGTGTTGCATATGTGTCTAATTTACCATAGTGTAACTCACATAGAAGAGGGTACCCGAGGGTACATACCTGGGATCGGCTTTCAATGTTGACAGAAACAGCCAGATGTTGCTCCTATGATGCAACTATCTTACAGAATAATATAGCCACACTGTAGTTCACGCTAATTTTTGACAGCTAAAAAAATCCCTATAATCTCCTACACAATGTATGCAAAGAACGACTGAATCTCAAGCAAGCTCAACTTAGTAACAGGAATACATGAACCTCCACCATCTAACCAGCAATGACGATGGAAGGATTGTGGTAAGTCATCACTCAACGAAACAAGACAACAGATGTGATAAGAGATATAATCTTCCACAGGGGCTATTGCATAGTAAGAAATGAGATAGGAACAATGTGTTGATGGTACGACCCGGTTAATCATCTGGAATTTGAGATTAAAAAAAATCAGTAATACCAGGGTATAACTGAACAAGAAGTTTTAGAAGCAGGACGATAGATTTTGCACTCATTACAGTCCGTTGATTTCTGCATGATCTTAATAGCTACAAATAAATCTTTATTCTAGATTGGGGTTAACGTAAGTTAACCTATACATATTTACAAACATAATGGAATAACATAAATGGACGGCTTACGTCTGACAGCTTAGGCAAGTCTTAGTCACTTAGAGCTTCAGTATTGCTACGCTGGCAGGTAAGTTAGATGGGCTGGATTGGGAGATTTCGTCCATGGGTGAATAACCTGGACGAACTGGGACCAAATGCCAGTACATCAGCAAGACCGAGTCATCATTTGACCGAGGCCAGCGTCACGAAACATTTTCTTTGGCGAAAACAATCCCACAATCACCCCATGGTTGATGCAAACATGTTCCTTGACTAAACAATCACCCCCATGGTTGATGCAAACACGTTCTTGACTAAACAATCACCCCAATGGTTGATGGAAACACGTTCTTGACTCAACAATCACCCCAATGGTTGATGCAAACACGTTCTTGACTCAACAATCACCCCAATGGTTGATGCAAACACGTTCTTGACTCAACAATCACCCCCATGGTTGATGCAAACATGTTCTTGACTCAACAATCACCCCCATGGTTGATGAAAACACGTTCTTGACTCAACAATCACCCCCATGGTTGATGCAAACATGTTCTTGACTCAACAATCACCCCATGGTTGATGCAAACACGTTCTTGACTCAACAATCACCCCCATGGTTGATGCAAACACGTTCTTGACTCAACAATCACCCCATGGTTGATGCAAACACGTTCTTGACTCAACAATCACCCCCATGGTTGATGCAAACACGTTCTTGACTCAACAATCACCCCCATGGTTGATGCAAACACGTTCTTGACTCAACAATCACCCCCATGGTTGATGCAAACACGTTCTTGACTCAACAATCACCCCCATGGTTGATGCAAACACGTTCTTGACTCAACAATCACCCCATGGTTGATGCAAACACGTTCTTGACTCAACAATCACCCCCATGGTTGATGCAAACACGTTCTTGACTCAACAATCAACCCCATGGTTGATGCAAACACGTTCTTGACTCAACAATCACCCCCATGGTTGATGCAAACACGTTCTTGACTCAACAATCACCCCCATGGTTGATGCAAACACGTTCTTGACTCAACAATCACCCCCATGGTTGATGCAAACACGTTCTTGACTCAACAATCACCCCCATGGTTGATACAAACACGTTCCTTGACTCAGCAACAAATTAATTCACCATAATATGTCAACGAAATTATGAAGTGAGCGATCACTAGACCCTGATGTCCTCTTAATTAATGAAACCGAGACCAAGAGATAGGAAAGACACGCGTTCTAGGAGACCATCAAAACAATGCAACCCACAACCATCACTACCAAGAATGCATCCAATAACAATCACCAAGAACGATGCACTTAAGTGCCACCTCTAAGAATGCACCGGTGTAGACCACAACTCTATTAGCCGACATCACTGTAGTAGTTTCATTACCAGCATCCACCACCACCAGTATCTCACGAGTACCACCACTGTAATAACCACCATCACCACTACCACCGCCACTCGATGCTACAGTCCCTCCCCCCATCCCCTGGGACGAGTGGAACTCCTGGCCAAGACGAATATGGAAGGGAGGTCTGGATGGGGCAGACGCCTGCTTTGTTTATCCAATGATAGCGACCTGCACCATGCATAAATTTTGTCTTTAGGACACAAAAACTGGAGAGTATATTTACTTTAAAGACACTTGTCCCTCATCCCGCATTGTAATACCATGCACATGTATAATTTGATAATCTTGGACAATGTAAGAGGGTTTAGATTTAGAAAAAAAAAAACAAGATATTTTTTGAGGCTGTCGGGGCAAAATGCAAGTTTCCACGTTATAAAATGGCAGTGCATATTCTGCCTATGACTCTTACTTTCCCGTAGACCTACGACTGGTGAGTATCCATCAGGTATTCCTTGTCTTGCCTTCCTGTAGGGCTACGACTGATGAGTATCCATCAGGTATTCCTTGTCTTGCCTTCCTGTAGGGCTACGACTGGTGAGTATCCATCAGGTATTCCTTGTCTTGCCTTCCTGTAGGGCTACGACTGGTGAGTATCCATCAGGTATTCCTTGTCTTGCCTTCCTGTAGGGCTACGACTGGTGAGTATCCATCAGGTATTCCTTGTCTTGCCTTCCTGTAGAGCTACGACTGGTGAGTATCCATCAGGTATTCCTTGTCTTGCCTTCCTGTAGAGCTACGACTGGTGAGTATCCATCAGGTATTCCTTGTCTTGCCTTCTCGTAGAGCTACGACTGGTAAGTATCCATCAGGTATTCCTTGTCTTGCCTTCCTGTAGGGCTACGACTGGTGAGTATCCATCAGGTATTCCTTGTCTTGCCTTCCTGTAGGGCTACGACTGGTGAGTATCCATCAGGTATTCCTTGTCTTGCCTTCCTGTAGGGCTACGACTGGTGAGTATCCATCAGGTATTCCTTGTCTTGCCTTCCTGTAGAGCTACGACTGGTGAGTATCCATCAGGTATTCCTTGTCTTGCCTTCCTGTAGGGCTACGACTGGTAAGTATCCATCAGGTATTCCTTGTCTTGCCTTCCTGTAGGGCTACGACTGGCACTGCTACCACAGGTGTGCCTTCCCTTTCCTCCTCACACTTGATACCCACGTCTCTCCTCTTCTCCACCTCTCCTCCCTGAGTTCTCAACCTTCCTCCGTCCATCCACCTATCTTCCATTCACCCTCCTCACCAACACATTTCCACTCATTATTACATGCTCACACCATTTAAGTTTTCTGTTCTTTATTTTCTGGTCTAGCCACCGGTTCCTCTATTCCATATTCAACAGCATAAATTCACCACAACGAGAAACAGGTATTTAATGTCAATGCTTATTTTTATCCCCACAGTTAGGAAGCCCCTGGTGTATTTTGACTGCGTTTTTAAGTTCTAAGATTATTTAATGTTCGAGGTCGAAGAGACTGTCGTAAGGAGACGCTGGCTTCAAGTATGACAACAAAATTGTTGTAGTATGATAGCATATCTCTGAGTATGACGGTTATATCCGCTTTGTTTGATAGTATTTACTATGAACGAAACTTGTATCGGAACAACGTAATATGCCTAGAGTAATAACACACACACACACACACACACACACACACACACACACACACACACACACACACACAAACACTCTCCCCCGGGTCGCAATTTAACTCTAAGGAGTATTCAACCATTAAAGAACTAATAATTCTTTTTTTTTTGTACCCTAACAATCTGTATATTGTGAAAGTGTATCCCAAGACGCTGTTAACCTTGCTAACACTGCAAACTACAGTTCGACGGGTATATACACCGATAGGCGTGTATCGGAGTATATATGTTTTATATTTTAATCCACTTCTACCACGACTACCACTCCATTTCGACTACTATCCTTTATTACTATTGCCTCCCTTCACTCTTCAGTCCCCTTTCCATCTCCTGTGCCACTAAAACTACTCTCCCTAGTTTCTACTACCACTACTACTTCCACTACCAGTCTTACCACTACCACTACATTTACTCCCTCTCTTGGTCCCATCCCATCCCTCACTCTCTTGTGTCAGTGTGACTTTGCAAGTGGTCCAAGTCGGACCGAAACGTCGTCGTAAGCTCCTCTCTCCTATGTGTGGGTTGTCTATGTATTTAAATAAATATTTTAGGGATTAAAGAATTATTAATATTAATGTATTGGCGAACTGTAGAATTTACGACCCACATGCCGGCCGTCGAGTTTTACCATAGCGAATAAAGGGCCTTAGATAAACACTCAGAGAAAAATGACCATCGTACACCTTAAATGGCCAGGAACAAAGCGTCTTAAATACAACATAGTGATATAAATAAAAAAGAACTTAAATGAATCGGTATCATTCCTTACTAACAATTTGAGAATAATCTTCTAAATTTGAGTTACCAGCGTGTTTACCTTCCTCCTCCTCCTCCTCCTCCTCCTCCTCCTCCTGGACAAGAATTTTCTTGCGTGTTTCTCTAAGAATCTTTCCTCCAGCATAAATCTTTTGAAGAGCAAAAAGATGCCGACAAGCATGGTAGTATAAAGACAATTAGAGCAGAACAAGAATTTACTTGCACATTTTGTTCACAGGTGGGCGAAACGTTCTTTAAATACACGTGGGGGCCAGCAGCAACATCCTGGTTGGCCAGGTGAGCACCTGGCTCAGGGCCGGTGCTCCGGGATTAGGAAAACTCTCAAAACATAATAACATCACAGGTATAACGATAAAGCATACGCCATCACCGAGTTTTTAGTTAATTCCAATTTTGGCGAAGATTTTCGCACACCTTCCCTCCAAACTCTAATTTTTAACATAATTATTGGTTACTCTGCATGTCTTTATTTCTGGTCTCAGCGCTTGAGTCCTTTATTTTGCCTCTCTCCTTCCTCCAGCTGATGTCTCGTCAATCATGTCGTGAGAGACGTGACTCTCCTGTCATGTCCATCACCCTTTTTTTACCCTCTCTACACCTTACCTCCCCCAACTCTCTCTACACCTTACCTCTTTTTTTAAAGGTATCTAGAGAATTAAAGGAAGAATTACAAACCATATAGATACCATTCATCCCTCACTATCTATGGCAAGGATCCCTTACTATATACGACAATGACACTCCACTATATCAAGGATTCCTAATTATATATACTAAGGATCCCTGAGTTTATATTAGAAGGATCCCTCACTACATATATCAAGGATCCCTAACTACATATATCAAAGATCCCTCACTACATATACCAAAAATCCCTCACTACATATATCATGGATCCCTCACTACATATATCATGGATCCCTCACTACATATATCATGGATCCCTCACTACATATATCATGGATCCCTCACTACATATAAGAAGGATCCTCACTTTATCATATCTCACATATCATGGATCTACTCATATACAGGTCCCTCACTCATAATCATGATTCTACTTACATATACCCATACTTTCATGGATCCCTCACTACATATATCATGGATCCCTCACTCATATATCATGGTCTCACTACTATATCGGATCCCACTACATATATAGGATCCCTACTACAATATCATGGATCCACTACATTTTGGTTTCCTCCCTGATATATCATGGATCCCTCACTACATATATCATGGATCCCTCACTGCATATATCATGGATCCCTCACTACATATAAGAAGGCTCCTGCACTTTATGCATATAATAACAAGTGCCGAGCAGTTGTCTTGACCAGGTCGCCCTCACCATAATGTATTTACTTCAATAACCATTACTCTTCTGGCGCCTCGAACGGGGGCTCTCCTGTCCTCTCCTCTCCTCGGCTCACTGCTGTATGACCCATGCCGGTTTAGCGCTTATTAACAATAACAATAATTTTTGGCTTTGCCTACCCCTGGATCAATCACCTTCCATCACACTTAGCGATTTCTTTCTCATTTCTTTCCTTATCTGTGTTCAAAGTCTTCTCCGCTGCTTTGGTTTGTGTATTTAACTGCCGCTCGTCCACCTCGTCAGGCATCTAAGGATCTAAATATTATATGAGAAACATTACCTGTTCCTTGAGCCTGACTCCTCCAGTCTCTCACCTCTATTATTCTTAACTTCCTCCTCCCTACCCTCCCTTCATCTACCCTACTCTTCCCTCTCCATCCTCCCTATCCAAATGTCTCTCTCTCCCTCCCTCCCTTCAACCTACCCCTCCTTCACCCTACACTACCCCACATCCCCTACCAATGTGTAATTATATAGGTTAGCATCACACTGCTGATGTATCCAGTTTTAAGAAAATCATTTTATCACACGTTCCTTCCACAATCGATGCTCTCTCTCTCTTCATACTCATCTTCCTCTCCCACGCACTCCTCTCCTTCCCCTTTATCTAAAATCTCCTCCCTCCCACGCACCCCCTCCCCCCTCCGTGATCAGCATAAATCGTGGTTCTCCTGCCGAAGTTGTCATCGCTGTGTGTAATGAATGAGCCCAACACCCATTTAGGTAATGAGTCTCGGACCGCCCAGGCAGTCTCGGTGGGCAGGGACCAGGGCACGGACCAGTGCCCAGCTGGGGCATCAGCCAAGACAAAGCCAGGGCATATACTTCACACACAAAAAAAAATATATATATATAAAATAACCATATAGTGTACGCACGTTAAAAAAATATAGCTAAAATATTAAAAGTTGAAATAGATGGGACATAATGGTAACCAGAATGACAAACTATGACCAGCGTAGACTAAAGATATCGTAAATGTCTGTATTGTAAGCTAAGACGAGGATATTGTAAATGTTTATGTCGTAAGTTAGGACTGAAGATATTGTAAATGTCTATGTTGTAAGTTAGCGAGGAGATACCACTCATAGCATATAGCGTCCCTGCAGGCAGGGGAGATCACGAGGACCACCTCTTAAACTACTGACCAAACAACGTGGAAACAATACTGGACAATATGCATTTCAAACAGAATCTTATATGAAAATCAGAGAAGAAAGTGTGCCAAAATTATTTAAAAAAATTATATAATGAATTTGTGGGGTGACAACATAACAAAAGTTTTATATTTCTAACTACAAATATATACAAACAAAAGAAGAGAAGGAGATGAAAACTAGGAGAACATGCATAATACTTAGGAGATTACATAGTATGGAAAGGGATATATTGTTGAGAGAGAGAGAGGGGGGGGGAAGATGGCAGCTAGGATTCAACCCCTGCCAACAAAACTAAGTGAATACCCCCCCCTCTTCTACTTTGTTATTTATCTACTTATGTAGTTAAATATATAATGTTACACAAAATCCTCTTCCCATGCCCTTGCCTCTCTTACCTCTTCCCATGCCCCTACCTCTCTTACCTCTTCCCATGCCCCTGCCTCTCTTACCTCTGCCTATGTAAAATTTCTCTCCCACCCTGGGATGGTGGCAATATCCTCATAAAAATCACATATCTGTGCTATCCTCAGAGATGACGATTCCCAAGTGATAACTGCAGCTCTGCTGGCACGAAACACCTGAAGCTGCCCTAACTGATGAACCGTTAATAAAATATTTGACCATATCCTCAGTGCTGTACTTCAGTCTCCCAGCTCAGACTGACAGACTTCAGCACTACGTATGAGATACAATCTACCCGAAGGAATATAAAAGGGGAAACATACCAGCACTTGGCTCTTGTCCCCACAGTGTAACTATCATAAAGAATATGGAACAGACTGATTGACCAGGCTAGCACCAGACGAGCCTGGCCCATGGCAGGGCTCAGGGAGTAGAAAGACACTCGAAATTCATCAAAGGTATATTAAAGGTAAAGGGTGGCAGCACACTGCTGTCTAAAATTTTGTTAAATAATAAAAAATAAAGCCCTCCTTCCATCCAAAATATACCATACTCGATACGTTGCTTCATCCATGTCAATAATAATGTACCGATGGACCGATAAAACTCAGCAAGATAAATACCACCTCATCCAGGCTATCAACCGCCAAAACTCGATTACAATCAGTGTCCAGAATAAAAATACAATCACTACTCAATAATTTTTATACTGATTTTCCTGCTGTCACAATTCATGAAATTTAAACAGAGGAAAGTAATTACATGAATAAATCTATAAAAAATGAGAATTGGAGGATTACATTACTGCATGACGACGAGGGCACGAGTGGCTAATTAAAACTGCATGTAACTAAACCTAGATGTAATTTAGGAAGGACCGGTGGGTGGGAACTAGTGAGGAGAGGAGAGGGAGGGAGGGAATGAACAATAAAAAAGGGTGGGGACAGAGGAGAGGGGGCGGAGAGAATGAAGAAGAAAAGTTAGAGGAGAAGGGGAGGGGATAGAGAGAATTTATGGATGAGAAGTGAGAGAATGGAGAATTGGAGAGGGAGAATAATGGAATGGGAGGGAATGTATGGGAAGGGAGGAAACTTGGGAGGAAGATTTACAGGGAGGACGCTGTATTGGAAGGATGGATGGAGACAGATGAGTTGAGAGGGGATTTAAAGGGAGAAGCTAGATTGGAATGATTGGGGCTGGGCGGATAGGGAGGAGGAGGGGCGAATTGGAGGGATGAATGAGAAGAGAGGGAGGGATGAGGAGAGGGGTGGCACGAATGAGGGAAGGGAAAAGGAAGAGGGTAGGGGAAAATGGAGGAAAGGAAGATGAGAGAGTCCGAAAGAGTTTATTCCCCCACAAAAAATTATGAGTGACCATCATAAACTATTAATACACAAGTTATCATTTTCCATTTTTTACCAAAATTTGAAGATAAAAGCTACACAAGAACATAATAAATACTGGTCATGTATGCTTGTGACTCGGTTTTTTGAGTATCAGTGATGTTAAGACTAAGCTTCTGGGCTGACGACGGTGAGAGGAAGTGTTCAAGGAAAAAGCTGGAGGAGACAGTGGCAGTATGCTGGTACTTGACACAGTCACACATGCGGACGAGTCCAAATAAAGAACTCCTCTACATGTGGCTGAGTATATACAATTAATTTGTTTGTTGGACGGAGCTTCAAGACTGGGTGACACAGAGAACAAGCAGCGATATTCGTGGCGAGGAAAAGTGTTAAAAGCACACTAGATACTTATCCTCACAAAGAATGTGGTAGACTACTGGAAGAATACAGAGGTGGTGGTAATACTGTGCCAAAACCAGTGCAAACAATAAAAATAAATAAACGCTGAGGACGCGAAGCCACGAACATAGCTCAGCTGCAACTTAAAATACATTATCTCAGCTAAGGATGTTGTCCCAGGAACTACGTTCGATCCCCACAAAGTTAAGCGAGTATGCCAACATACAAGGACGAAATGGACAGGTAAACTCTAAAAATCCCGTATATAAGCATATTAGGGAAGATCAGATTTTAGATTTCACTGCCAACGCGGCAGAGCCATCTTGTGGACGCTAACGCAGGAGCATATGGATACAAATGGCCTAGGAACTAGCTTTAAAAGGGTTAACAGGAACATATCTCAATATATATCTATAATTTATGTTTTATCTCTTGTTAGCAGATTTAGGAGAGGACTAGAAAAAAAAAAGGTACGAGTTTTTCTTGAGTCCCCGAGAGAATCGGTGTGTGTGTTCTCAACATTGGTGATTTTCTTAATCCTTTCAAAAGTAATCTATTAATATCACTTTAAATCCTCGTATCATTTAACTAAATTCCCAGGGTAGTCGCTACTCCTACTTGAGTCTCTCTTCCCAATATTCTCCATCTTGTAATACTGTTTCACTACGATTGTGATATCTCAAGACACTTGTATGATCACTTCAAGTACGATGTTACTAAGGTTGGAGGTATTTTGCAGTACCTCGTCTTTTGTATATATTTTTAGTCTTAATATGTCCTTGTATTGTATTGATGAAGCCACTGGATAGCGAAACGACTACAAAATAGACATACCCAGATGTTGCACATGTGTCTGATTCTTCAATATTACGTTTCGCTCACACAGGAGCTTTTTATTTCAATAAATAAAGCTGCCGAGTGAGCGAAATACAGTCATCTATACAGTTTCCATACTCTATTTAGTGTCGATTTTTCCTCCAATTTCTTTTAACATTCACATACTCTTCATTATGATACGAGAAGTTCGAAACGTCGTCTTCAAGTTTTCCTTCAATGTTGGTTGGCTAGTTGACGAGGTTTAATGCCTATCGACTACACGAGGGTCATTTGTTTACCAGTCAAAAATACTTTAATCCCCCAAACAAAGATTAAACTCTCAGTGTATATATACAGAGATATACACAGAGATACACACACCAGGTTATATATGCGCCCAAGTCTTGGTTATTCATGAACTGTTCTACCTAGGCTAATGCGACTTTTATTCTTTATCCCAAACATTCGTAAACAAAAGGAATATCGCGCTATTATCACTATTTTTTGCTTCACCTCATTATTTTTTATAAGGTAATAATGTTGAGTTAACGAGGTACTGTACTAAATCAGCTGACTCAGGCTGGAAGTCAATTTTGACATTAATCATATCTAAGAATCTAGAGGGAAAAAAAATTACGAGCGGTAACTCTTGTAAATTAAAGAAATTTTGCGATTAGTTAGATAGAAAAAAAGATGGCGAGTGAGCGACGGAATCTTTTGGGAAAAACTAAATTACTCTCTCTCTCTCTCTCTCTCTCTCTCTCTCTCTCTCTCTCTCAATCACCAGGAATGATGCGGCCACAACAGCAACTCCAGAGATATAAGTGGTTGTTGCTCTTGCTTTACGACGCCTCACGTTCCTCTTACGACCACCATACGACCTTTCGTCCGCTCACGACCAACGCACGACCTTTAGTGGTCTCGGACCGTTATTAGCTCCACATACCTTACCACCTCAACACGAATAAAAATTATTTGCAGACCTTTTTTAATACCTTCCAAATGTCATATATATATATATATATATATATATATATATATATATATATATATATATATATATATATATATATATATATATATATATATATAAAATTATATAGTATAACAAATTTCATTTTTGTCTACCTAAAGATTAAAATATAATTTTTAATATAAACAGGAATGTGTACCCTTCAAGGTACTGAAAGCTCGAGAAATAATACATTTTTGTGCACATCTGAGGTAAATTACCTTTTAAGTAACTGCTAAGGTTAGTGTTTTCATACCTGTATTTTATGATACAAGTTTCCATTAAATGGAGAAACACAGTGATGTGTCCATTAGTTTGTGTTCAAACGTCCTCTTAACGTGTTAAAACGTCCTCTTAACGTGTTCAAACGTCCTCTTAACGTGTTCAAACGTCCTCTTAACGTGTTCAAACGTCCTCTTAACGCATGCAATCAATTTATGAACAAAAATATCAGGTTAATCACTTCAGAGAGAGAGAAACGTGTGTAGTGTTCGAGGCGTATTTGCTGGGGTTGAGTCTCAGCTCCTGACCCACAGTGGGCCTTTATTAAATACTTGAAAAATCACTGGGAGATACTGGAGGGCCATGGCCCAAATTTACACACTACTATAACTTCAAAAGTTATGGTAGGAAGTGGAAAATCAATCCAGTGAGAAGCAGGGGCATCATAGGAACAATTTGTAAATACTCAAAATCCGCAGCCCAAGACTCTTCAACTTGCTACCAACAGATAACAGAAATATTGTAGCTATGAATATTGAAGAGGGAAACCAGATCACTTCTGCCAAGTGCAGGATATGATAGTTATGTGGATGAACGGGTAGCTAACAGCAACAACTTGGTTGAACAGACGCTCAACAAGGAAGATTGGTCAAAGGCTGGGCTGGTACGGTAAATCAACTCTTGAACAAGATAACAGGTATATCACAGGTGTGTGTGTGTGTGTGTGTGTGTGTAAACAAAGAAGCGTGTGTGGTGTAATACCCAAACAAAACAAGGGCAATGAAACCAAACACACACCGGCGTAGTTGCTATATATAAAGCAGAAACCACGCCCTCTGCCCGGGCCAGCTGAGCTTGAAACCATGACCAACTTGACGTTTCTGCTGAGGTCACACATCCGAGTGTGACCTTGACCTCCACAAAATTAACTACTTGACGCGCTCGGCTCCCTTTCTTTTTGTGAAAAGTAACTCGTGGTCGCGAGCCAGCACATGAAGAGAGAGAGAGAGAGAGGGGGTATGTGCAACACTTGGATATCTTTACCGTCGAAGCTTGTTCAGTTAGAGAGTAAGCTTCTTCAGTGGAGTACAGGCACACCTAACACTGGACACGCGGACTCAAGCAACCTGCAACGCTCGCGAAACGCTTCGCAATAAAGACACATAAATATTGCATATTTCAGATTGCATTTACCGAGCAACAAAATCATTTAGTTTTTCAATACTTTACACATTTTCCGTCATTAACATTGCCTGAAGTGAGACAATCATTATCACCTTGAT
The DNA here is from genome assembly GCA_009830355.1 of Cherax destructor. NCBI lineage: Eukaryota > Metazoa > Arthropoda > Malacostraca > Decapoda > Parastacidae > Cherax > Cherax destructor. Next base: position 443,731 of record WNWK01000047.1, read on the forward strand.
ACTCTCCTCACCACTTCACTCTTATGTTACGTAAATATAATCACAGTGAAGGTAAATCTTTTCAGAGTATTTATCACATTTTCAATCCATGTCCATAATTCGCTCTATGTCATTGCGGGAGTAAGCAAATTTAGACAAAGGGGGAAATATCTCCACTATTTATGCCGAACCGAAAGATATGTTCTTTAAGCCAAGCTAAGCCGCTCAAACCACGCCACCACACTAAGGAAACCCAGTATCCGGGAGGGTACAGGGGAAGGGAAGATGAGGAGGGTAGAGGGGGAGGGAGAGGGAGAGGGAAAGAGAGAGGGAAAGAGAGAGAGAGAGAGAGAGAGGGGGAGGGCGGGTGGAGGTGGGAGGGAGGAGGGAAGAGTTGAGGAGGCAGACGGTGGGAAGGATGGGGGTAGGATAAAAGAAAAGGAGGTGGAAGGATATTAGATAGGGGAGGGATGGGTAGTCTCATTAGCGTTACCTCCTCGCCGACTATCCAAACACACACCGTGGGGGGCAGCCTGGCACCCCACGGGGCATCCAGCGACGCCCTCACCAACCAGACTCCTTACCTCACTCACCCCTCACCACCCCCTCCCTCCCTACCTCTCTTTACACAGAGTTTAACAAGGTTAGGGTAAGGATTCCTAACTTTATTTACAAACTAAGAGTTGTTACCTACATCAGCTCGTTTAAAAGTATTTTTATTATGAGACATACAAATAGGGAACAGGATGAGGACGGAGCCATCTGTGGGCCAACAATTTCATTAGATCAACTGAGTTTATTTCGTTGATCTCTCTCTCTCTCTCTCTCACGTGACAAAGGATACAAACATCACTTAGAACGAAGGACCCTGGGGTGAGCACTCTACCGAGCATATCGCCTACCTGGAGAGCATTCCGGGGATCAACGCCCCCGCGGCCCTTCCATGACCAGGCCTCCTGGTAGATCAGGGCCTGATCAACGAGGCTGTTACTGCTGGTCGCACGTAGTCCAACGTACAAACCACAGCCCGGCTGATCTGGCACTGACTTTAGGTATCTATCCAGCTCCCTCTTGAAGACAACCAGGGTTCTATTGGTAATTCCTCTTATGGCTGGTGGGAGGCTGTTGAACAGTCTTGGGCCCCGGACACTTACTGTGTTTTCTCTTAAGTGTACCAGTGGCGCCCCTACTTTTCACTGGGGGTATGTTGCATCGTCTGCCAAGTCTTTTGCTTTCGTATGGAGTGATTTCTGTGTGCAGGTTAGGGACCAGTCCCTCCAGAATCTTCTAGGTGTAGATTATGATATATCTCTCTCGCCTGCGCTCTAGTGAATACAAGTCATGTGCTTCCAAGCGTTCTCAGTAGTTAAGGTGTTTGATGGAACTTATACGTGCAGTAAAGGTTCTCTGTACATTCTCTAGATCTGCAATTTCACCTGCCTTGAATGGGGATGTTAATGAACAGCAGTATTCCAGCCTATAGAGAACAAGTGATTTAAAAAGGATCATCATTGGCTTAGCATCTCTTGTCTTGAATGTTCTCATTATCCATCCTATCAGTTTCCTCGCAGATGTGATAGTGGCATTGTTGTGGTCCTTGAAGGCGAGGTCTTCGGACATTACAACTCCCAGGCCTGAGATGTATATCAACCAAATATAATCTGCAGTAACTGCGAGTTTGACAAATCTAAGACTAACTTCCAGTAATCTAAGCAAGGAGTTATTCACGACATTGTATACGGCAGAAGTCATTCCCATATTTGAGTATGCAGCACCAGCGTGGAACCCACACCTAGTCAAGCATGTCGAGAAATTAAAAAAAGTGCAGAGGTTTGCAACAAGACTAGTCCTGGAGCTAAGTATATGTCGTACAAGGAGAGGTTAAGGGAACTAAACCTGGTGACATCAGAGAAAAGGTCTAGGGGTGTTACAGCAACAATATACAAAATACTGAGAGGAACTGACAGGGTGGGCAGCTACTGAGAGGAACTAACAGGGTGGGCAGCTACTGAGAGGAACAGACAGGGTGGGCAGCTACTGAGAGGAACAGACAGGGTGGGCAGCTACTGAGAGGAACAGACAGGGTGGGCAGCTACTGAGAGGAACAGACAGGGTGGGCAGCTACAGATTGATCCAGACAAATAACTGGGACACAGGTGAGAGAAACTACAATGACGTTTCGATCACCAGCGTGACTTTGTAAATGGTGCAAGTCGTCGTAGCTTCTCTCTCTCCTATATCCGGGTTATTTGTGTATTAAAAAAAATGAGTCACATGGCTGTTAGGAAGTATTTTTTCAGTCTTAGAGTCGTCACTGGAATGTTTGAGACAGACTCCATCATTACCAAGCATCTAATGCGCAAATTCTGTGTTTATTTTCCTCCAGAGATGATTGAAATAGTAAGTGATCCAAATGGTTACGGACTGGAGGCGCCGCTGGGTGTCGGGAGGTGGGCAAGGAAACCGGTCAGGCCCAGCGGGTCAGCCAGGGCAGCCAGGGCAGCCAGTGTGGTGGGTTGCAGTACCCAACTTCCACACTACCCCAGTGCCCACTCATTCTCCTGCAGTACCCGCTTGTCTGCCACTGTACCCGCTTGTCTGTCACTGTAGCAATTGGTTTGTCACTGTACCAGTTGGTCTGTCACTGTAGCAATTGGTCTGTCACTGTACCAGCTGGTCTTCCACTATCATCTTTTCTACCACTGTACCAGCTTCTCTGCAATTACCAGCTGGTCTACCACTGTACCAGCTGGTCTGCCACTGTACCAGCTGGTCTGCCACTGTACCAGCTGGTCTGCCACTGTACCAGCTGGTCTGCCACTGTACCAGCTGGTCTGCCACTGTACCGGCGGGTCTACCACTGTACCGGCGGGTCTACCACTGTACCGGCGGGTCTACCACTGTACCAGCTGGTCTGCCACTGTACCAGCAAGTATGCCATTGTACCAGCTGGTCCACCACTGTAGCAGCTAGTCAGCCACGCCCGGCTAGCTGGGACTGGGGTAGTAGCTTACTATCACTCACTGAACCACCAGAGGAACATTGACAACATACCGCTGGTGTCTAGCCCATCACTTGATATCCCTAGACTCCCTCATATCCACCACCTCTTCCTGTCCCCCTCCCGTTTACCTTCTCCTCCTCTTTTCCTATCTCCCACTTCCTCCCCACCCATTTCATTACTCTTCCTACTTCCTCTACAATATCCATTTCACATCCAAAGACTTTCTCCAACGACCCAACTTATTCCCCATTTTTTTATAACCTCTGCCACCCTTTCCATCGGTCTCCCTGCTCACCAACACCCTCATTCCGCCCCCTGCCAGCACCAGCTCGCGCAGACAGGGCCCACGAGCACCCAGGGGTTTTTTCCTACACGGGTATAAGATTCGTTCTGGGTTGCAGCATCCATAATGCAGCTGTCGAGAGCTCACAGCAACATCGTCTAATGACCGGGGGGCGGTCACTGGGTCAGCCACACTCAACACGCATGCACCAACACGCACACTCACATGCACGCACCAACACACAGGCTCCTCACACAGATTTAAGAGTAGGTATGTCAGTGCCCAAGAAGATTGGGTGGAGTGAATCTAGCAAGCAGCAAGTTGATAGGAGGGGCCAGGAGCCAAGACTACATTGATGCAGCTACATATAGCTATTACGTACACGCACACGCACACACACATACACACACACATACACACACACATTCACAAAACGTATAAGAGAGGATTTGCATCAGATGGAACACTTTCAGAGAATCAGAGATGACGACGCCCGATGAAGCT